>CM055967.1:5005000-5595000 GCA_029531755.1 Holothuria leucospilota | reverse complement strand
GGGGGGGGGGGGGGGGGGGGGGGGGGGGGGGGGGGGGGGGGGGGGGGGGGGGGGGGGGGGGGGGGGGGGGGGGGGGGGGGGGGGGGGGGGGGGCGGGGGGGGGGGGGGGGGGGGGGGGGGGGGGGGGGGGGGGGGGGGGGGGGGGGGGGGGGGGGGGGGGGGGGGGGGGGGGGGGGGGGGGGGGGGGGGGGGGGGGGGGGGGGGGGGGGGGGGGGGGGGGGGGGGTGGGGGGGGGGGGGCCTAATAAGGTACAATCATTCATAGCACTGGTGCATTGTGATCAAATTAAATGTATCAACTCAAATGACAGTGATGTTTGTCACTTTGGAAAGGAGGAACCAAGTAAGCATCAATGAGCTCTATAGCTCAACTACAATTTCCCTCACAACAGTTACTGTTATGTAGTTTCATTAATAGGGATACAAAAACTAAGGAGTCGTGGCTGGTTCATGATCTACAAACTTCAGTGCTATAGATGTAAATGTTCACAGCAGTGGCATATCAGCTTGAGATAAGTGGTATTTGGGCACAATACTGTAGGAATTTATGCTGACAAAAAGGATAGTGCTAGGGGGGTTTACTTATAGCCCCCAATTTGTCAGCGTCCGTCAAAAATATAATTCCTATGGCAATACACATCTTACAAAACATAAACCCTTATGGAAAAGCACTGGCATGGAATTTCACCATCTGACCTTTTGTTGACCACCAACTTAACATCAACACAAAGTACATCTATGCATCATCCACTGAAACACTCTAGCCAACTTTGATCAGATTCCAACAAAACACTATGAGTATTTCAAGGCTCCTTGCTTGCTTCAAAACTGTCCTGACCCTCTCTTTGGACCCCAAACAACCCTTTGAACTTCATTCAAAAGTCCAACTCTGATTTGACCCAATCTAATTCATCTAGCTGGATACTCCTTGACAACTTTGATAAGATTCAGACACAACCCAAGGAGTTGAAGGCATTTTCAAAATTCCAGTGGTTTGACCTCGCCCGTTGACCCCAAATGACCTTCGACCTACTTCAAAGGAACAACTTTGATGACCTGTCATTTACTGAACACTGTAGGCCACAACTTTTGATTAAGATTGGATATAACCCCTTGGGGTTGAAGGATTTTTGAGTGGATTTCACTGTTGACTGCCCTTGGCTCCAAAATGACCTTTGACCTATTCAAAAGTGACAACTTTGATGACCGTGTCATCTACTGAACCTACTTCTAGGCCAACTTTTGATAAGATTCAAACATAACCCCTTGGAGTCGAAGGTTTCTGAGTGATTTCAGCTGTTTAACTGCTCCTTGACTCCAAATGACCGGTGAACACTACTTCAGATGACTACAACTTTGATGAACTGTCATCACTGAACACTCTAGCAAACTTTGATAAGATTTGATAATGACCCCTAAGAGTTTGATGAATTTTGAGTGATTTCCCTGTTTGACCCCAAATGACCTTTGACCTACTTAAAAGGGTGACTAACTTTTGATGAAATGTTAGCTACTCAAAACCCCCCTGACCAATGATGATAACATTTGGATATAACCCCTAAGGGTTTAAAGGCCTTTTGAGTGATTTTCACTGTTTGTCCACTGGCATGACCCCAAAGTGACCTTTGACCTACTTTCAAAAGGTACAACATTGATGGTCCTGTCATCTACTGAACACTCTCGGCTAACTTTTGATAATATTTCCATATAACCCGTATAGTGAACTGAAGATCATTTACAACGTTTCACTGTTTGACTCTTTTTTTTTTGACCCAAATGACCTTTGACATACTTCAAAACTACACCTTTGATGACTTTAATATCATCTACCTGAACACTCTGACTAACTTTGATAAGAGTTGGATAATAACCCCTAGGATGTGAAGGCTTTATGTGTGAATGATTTCCACTGTTTGAACCCTGCCGTGACCCCAGATGACCTTTGACCAACTTAAAGGTAAAAACCTCTGATGACCTGTTATCTACTCAAACACGCTGACCGAATTATGATAAGATTTGGATATAACCACTAAGAGTTGAAGGATTTTTTGGAGTGATTTCAACTGTTTGACTACCCTGCATGACCCTAAATGACCTTTGACCTTACTTCAAAAGTACAACACATTGATGACCCTTATCTTTCTGAACCACTCATGCCAAATTTGATAAAATTCAGACATAAACACCCATAGGAGTTGGAAGAGCTTTTGCATGTTTACACTGTTTGACCTCCTATTACTTGACCTCTCTTTGACCCTTAAATGACCTTTGATTGATCTATTGTCAAAAGTACAACTTTGATGACCCATCATTTAATGAATAACTCTTGGTCAAATTTGAAAAGATTCCAATATAACCCACAAGGAAGTGAGAAGGCTTTTGCCTTTTTTTGGGTGATTTCACTCTTTGACCTTTCATGACCCTAAATGACCGTTTGACTTACTTCCCTGTTACCATAATTATCAAGCTCTTTGATACGTCTAATAGCCAACACCAATTTTTGACAAGGAAACTGCACAAAGCAACTGCAGACAGCAGCCATTTTTTCCAATGTTGACAGACAGACAGGACAGACAGTCCAGACGACAGGACAGACAGAATGCATTGGCGTGACAATAGCTTCAACTTGTTGAGCTGAATAAATGTGAAAACTATCTGATATCTTTAACTCCTTTGAGTGTGTGCAGCATGTTCCTAGTAGGGTGGCAAAGACTTGATATCAAGCCCTTCTAAGTTGCAACACTGAGTGCTAATCACTGCTGCCTAAACAGCTCTGGTCCATACAGTAGCTGCAACCCCCACCCCCCCACACACACACACACACACACACACACATTTAGGCCAAGGTCCCCAAAACTTTTGCTTCTTGGCCCATTGCAATTTGCAAAGTTTACTGTGACTTCGGTTATTGCTGGTTAATCCCCATTTCATGAAACTGGTTTCTTCTAAGTGCCCCCAGGGGACCATCACCCATGACAACTCTTATTACTTATATTGTTTTTCACTTGACTGTTTGTAGTTTGAGCAACGGTAAGAAATCCAGATAGGGGGGGCGGAGGGGCGACCGCAACCCCCTTAATTGTTGACCAAGCAAAAATTTAAAAAATAACATAATTAAAATTAATAAAATAAAAAAACATGCAACTCACAACTTTTAAGGGACATTTCCGGTATTATGGGGTAAAGGTAAGGCATGTAATATTTCAGTTCAATACAAACTGAATCATCTCTGGCGTACTGACTGGTTAGAACTGGACGCTCTTTTTAAATGTCTAAATTCTTAGTTTACAAAAATACCTTACGTACCGTCCATTAAAATTCCAGTCGCCTCAGATAGGCCTACGCTGTAGGTGGCTGACTTGAGGCGAACAGAGTAAGGGTATTTTAAGCGGTACTATGCCCCAAAGATGTCCCCGCGTTCTGGGAGAATTTCATGTGCGAATTACATGTCTGGATGTGAACTTGAGAAGATGTTAAGGTTGAGGACAGACCGTCCGTCTGCCCATTGATGCAGGCGGCGACTTTCTACTGGGGAAAGGGGGTTTTATACCCCACAATGTCCCCCCGCAAATGTGCAAAATTTTATAATTATATGTAATGGTGTGAAGACATAGGATATGCTCAATATTGTATTTCCTATTTTCCTCGTTGACTCCTTTATCAAGGCCCCGTAGGCAATAAGGTTCTGGAACAATCTTTTTTTTTTTTCTGTCTAATAATACAAAAAAATATAACATGTTCAGTTTCATTACGGCAGTAATATCCCAGCAATTTCACTCGATATATTAGAACGTTAAAGTTTCCACAAATACTGTTCTTGCATGTAGTTGCCATTCCATAGAAACACATAAAAATGCATCGCTGCAAATTTCTACTAACCTCTTTTTCCCATCTTTTGGAAGATTTTTTCTTCAGCCTCATTCATCGTGGCAAAAACATATTTTGTGAATGAAAAATATATTTTGGCAGTTTAGTCGGGGAGGATGTCCCATTAATGGGTAAGATGAAAGACACGTTAATTCCCCGATGGCGACCATGCAGGCCCCCCATTAAATTTCTTGGCTTGCTATAAAAAGTAAGTAGGGCAAGATTTCTTCCAATAAAAACCCCAAACCTTTTCAACTTTTATTAATTAAAAACAAAAAATATGAAACCTGTCTTCAATTGTCATCCAAACTTTTTTTTTCGGCGCTCTTCGCGCCCCCTTATACTTCGAGTATAGCATCCTTTTGGCAAAACCCTAATAGCCATCTGTCCAGGGTCTTAGAGTAGCTGGCCCAGTCAGGGCACTTGACCCCCAGAAAGGCAAATCCAAGGGCCACGCCATGGCTGAGCCTGCAAACCCGTGCCATTCATTCGGGTAGGCATTCCTACACACATACAGATTCTTCTTTGGGTGGCAACCTTTGGCATCACCCGGTGACCCCTATGTCAAGAATTTTCATGGCCACGGGCTTCCTCTTTATTGTGGTCCTCACCCATGGTCAATGACAGACATAGCCCCAAAATATGTCCCTACATACTGCACCTGCCTTCATTTTTGCCTCCTTTTTGTGATGAAAACCTGTTACCGGTTACTGAAACGTTTTGCTTAGGAGTACTCAAAACTCACGCAATAAAAATGAAGAAAGGTTTTTTCTTGATTAAAAAGGTTTGAAGACATGGCTAAGGAGTAGGATGAGTGGAGAACGGCTTAAAAAAGGCTGTGCTGATACATGTGAAAAGAGGTGTTGCAATTGTTATCTGTAAGTCATAGATCGATACGCCAAACGTGGGAATCATTTGCCTAGGATTTTTATTGTGGCATTACATTCCGTGATCCAGAGTCACGCAGGTGGCTGGAAAAACACTCCCTGAGGCCGAGGAAAAAGAAAATGTGTCAGCTTTTACCTTACGGGCTCAAGTAGCTTGTACCCCCCTAAGGTGGGTCGTCAGCGTTTTTTTCATGGAATGAAAATGTATCAAGCTATAGTTTTCAAAAGAGGTAACTGGGCCATGACGCATTGTTCTTGTTCTGGTACCCAACAAACTGACCAATCAGAAAAGCATGGCCAGACGTGAATCACATTTTGACAATCCTCCAATAATTTTAAGGAAAAACGGTCTTCTATCCAAGAAGCAAATATACTGAACAAAACCAAAAGTTTTCCAGGAGCTCGTCACTTGCTAAGCCTGGGAAAGGGCGATTTCCGGGGGGGAGGGATTTTTTATCGAAAAATTTTCGGGTAACGCTCCGCCTCCGCTTAGAAAGGTGTTTCACAACCGACAAGTTCACACAGCCCTATCTACTCCAAAATCCTGGGCAGGCCACGGCGTTGCAGTTTTGAGTATGGAACAAACAAAAGTGTAGAAAAAGGTTGGCGATGTAAGATCCAAACTTTGGCGAAAAAAGAAAAAAGGGTGATTATTTCGTTTCCCAAAAGCAGGGACAGGCTAATTAATCATTGTACCTACATCATTAAACCACTTGGTAAAAACAAATTTGAAATATTTTATAAATGAAGATCTCTTTAGCGGAGAGAAATGAAGCAGCAAAATTTAAAATTACAAAATATGATTTGTATATGTTTTATCTTAATTTCCCTTTAGATGTTTGAAAAACAAATAAGTTGTTACTTTTCATTTTGCACAAACAGTGACATTTTCATATGATTCTGTTAATAACTTTCGTATAAATTTCGAGTAAACATACTTCCCTTCAGTTGTGGTTGTAATAAATTCGAGTAACATCCTTCCCATCAGTTGGGTTGTCAATATTCATAAAACTTCTGCCACTGACTGAAAAGTACCTTTTCACTGGAATCCGGATCATTAAAAGATAGAACTGATGGAATCACCGCTAAAGTTCTTTCTCGACTCTTGGGGCAATTTAAACTAATTTTCTGTGTTCAAATTGTCCACACACTGCGAGATGCCTTCCGGGTGCTCTGCCCCTGGACCCCCGATGGGCCCCTAACGCGGGGCCCCTAGACCCCCAACGCGCAAATACTCGCGCTTCGCGGTTCGTGGTCGCAACCTTCGGATTGCACTGCATCCGCCCCCACTTACAGTTATTCCTGGATCCGCTCTTGAGTTTGAGGGTTAAAATTAAAAATAAAGGTCTTTCTCTTTTAAATTTGTTAATTTC
This sequence comes from Holothuria leucospilota, assembly GCA_029531755.1. NCBI lineage: Eukaryota > Metazoa > Echinodermata > Holothuroidea > Aspidochirotida > Holothuriidae > Holothuria > Holothuria leucospilota. The sequence goes on along the minus strand of CM055967.1, from coordinate 5,588,874 downwards.
AGGCATATTGCACAATAATACCTTCTCTGGATGAATCCTCCCTCAGACTGAGAAGCAGTGTCTTCCGTAAAACTGCCATGTCCCTAAAATGACCGTTTCAGTTTTCACACTGGCATGCCTACAACCATTCTGAATACTCAATGGACAGGAGTTCCTTATCTCATCCAAACACAAAGGTTCTCTTGTAACTTTGTTGTTGTAACTGCATACTTCATTGTCTGAAAAAAAGTCAAAAATTATACACTAGTTGCAGATAAAAACATCACAACAAAAACCACTCGTTTCTTGCGAATGGTGAAAATTGAGGTAATCATCTAAAATGGGTAAATGCAACTCTAAATGAACTTGAGACAACACTCTATAGCCATAGCCGATAGTGAGTGGTATTAGAATAGCAAACTGTGCTACCAGTACCAACAAAAGCTTACCTCGGTTGGCAGTTCTACCTCACTTGGGCAGGTGTTGTACAGTTTCTTACGCACCCTCGTATTCCACCATGCAACACTACCTTTCACACATATAAAGCTCACCTGGCCAACTGGTCACAGCAGAGAAACGGATCCAGGTAGTTACTCGCAATGAACCACGACAAAACGTGCAGCCTATCAGTAATATTGGTCTAAAATAAAGCAACCACGCCATTATTCCAAAGTCGAGCAATTCCTTGATTGATCAGTATTTACACTCGTTTTGATAGTGTTGTAACATGGCAGTACCCTCGTTTTCGCACCATTCAAAAACGCAATGTAAGTGGATTTACACCTTGAAACAACCATCAGACTGTCAGTTAAAATGAACATCACACCACCGATGGAGATTACCAAGGATCATGTGTGTACATAAACTTACAAGGGGCAGCGGGTCAGTAGAACAAGCCCTGTTTTGAGGAGGGGTTGCAAGCCTCTGGAGGACAGAATTTTTGGGGCGAAGGGGGCGGTGGGGGGGAGGCTAGTTAAGATGTATTATGGCTTTTAGTATAATTCTGTCCTCAAGAGTTTGTTAGGGGGTGCAAAAAATTTTGTAAGGCGAGCCAACCCCTGTCCCTCCCTTGACTATGGCCTCCTGAGGTAAAAGTAGGGACGAACTGGACTTGGTGGCCTTTCCTGAACTGGGACTTTATCACTCTTTTCTCTTTGTCATGCGCTTTATGCAGCTTTAAGTTTTCGTCCATCAAGCTGTACATGTTAAGATTAACAAGTCTGATGTTAATAGTCTTTTGTTATGTCAAGAATTTGCACTGATGTGATAGTGTAATCTTCAAAGTTCCCCGTTTTTCACTGCCAAGCATTTAATGATAAATTTTCTTACTGTAGTGTTTAACAGTAAGACTGGGCCATTTTAGAGAAATGTTTTGATTAAGTTGATAGACAGAAACTAAAACTGATAATTTACCGTGAAAAGTTATCTCAAATTACCTTCTGGTTTTTCTTTATAATGTTGCATTTTGCTTTTGCACACCTTCACTATTAAAGAAATGAAACTTAAAACCACTGAACTTTGACCCACAGCAAATAAAGAGTTTAGGTGCCTACGTAATATAGGAGTCTTCATCCCAGTTCACAGTAAGAACGTCCGGTCTACCCACCAACAATAAGTTCAAATGTTCACGCAAAAGTGTTTTGGAGAGCAATTTGAAAAGATGTCTTTTACCGACGAGTACTTTACTGTAGATACAGAGGTACTGCAATTATACTTAAACCAAATACCAAGTTCTCACATTGCAGTAACTTGTGAAAAACACCCAGCAGAATGATTCATTCACAGAGATATAGAATTTCACTATCAAACTGCACAGTTTCAAAAGGGGCCAATTAATTTCTTAAATGGGTATAGGACTGCAAAAACATGAATGGGATTCTATCTCCAAGTATATGTTATATCACTTGTCAAAGATCGATGAAATTCCATTGGCCATCTCCTTCACGTACACCCACAGAGTAATCAACAAACATTTTTATTAAAAGTGCTGGAACACCAATTTTTTTATATTTCTGTACAGCCACATCTGGACATCATGCCAAAAGTCATCCATTCCTGCTGTAGCTGTAATATTAAAATGGAATAGTTCACTTTATACAAGGCAATTTGGTGGAAAAAACTGTAAGGGCTTGGGAGGCTCCTTCTCAGGAATGGGTGTCTACGGGAAATATTGGCAATTAGAAGGTAATTAATCATTTTGCATGTAAAAATGCAGATAGAAATTGTGCAAAATTCATGAGTCTAATTTAAAGTTACCACTCGGACTGCTTTAACTGGGTTTCGACATGAATGTTCATATTACACACACAAAAACTTCCAACTATAATGTTGTTATACAACATTCTCACCTTAACACAGTAAGTCACTGGGACCTTTCTTCCTTGGTGAGTTTTAAGCGAAGAAGAATCACACACTTTCAAAACTCCCCTTGACCTTTGTGTCATTTAAACTGCATGGGTAATACAGACTTGCTTTAGTTGATTTTTTCCATTGACAAATTTATGATTTCTGTATTATGAAAATATATAGTGGAATATGAATATATATGAATAGCCAATAGCGTACAGTGTTTACGTTCCCCTTCAGTTTCGAAGAATTACTCTGAAAGTGCACAGAACACTGGTATTATGGATTGGCCGCCAATGTTAGGTGCAGGAAGTAATACACATCCACGAGGCAGGCAAGACAAGGACCGGTACTATAACTGGCAGTATTTGAAAAAAATAGCTTTCAGTAAGGGGGCAGAATATTACCTGAAGGGTAGCAAGGATCCAATACTAGAATGCTCCTAGAAGCAATGGTTAGTTGCATTTTTAGGACGTGAGTCAAAAATTTTCCCAGGGGTAGATCCCCTTGCCCGTAACCCTGGCCTACTGGCTTATGTAACACATACAGATAGTACTTTGCCAGTCTGTTTTTGGCATGCAAATGGTGCTTTAACACTTAGGCCCTGATCCAAGGGCGGATCCCAGAAATTGCTGTAAGTGGGGGCGGTCAAAGTGCAACCGAAGGTGCATCCAACCGAGCGCGAAGCGGCGAGTATAATCGTCGTTGGGGTCGCAGGTGCCCGCGTTTTAGGGAACCCTGGCAGGGTCCAGGGGCGCGAGCCCAGGTGGGGGTTCAGGGGGCGAAAGTTTTAAAATGCCCATTGCAAGAGTGCGAGAAGAAAATGATCAGACAATCCCTTCAGTTTTTACCTTCTAATGATCCCGGAGGCTCTTTGCAAGGCAGTGAGAGTTGCTTTCCAGTCAAATGGTTTTTACGATTAGGAAGAACCCAAACTAATGGAGGGAGGATGTTACTCGAATTATATCACAAACGTTATTTACAAAATTCATATGAAAAAATGCCAGTGTAGTCCAAAAATGAAAAGTACAACTAATTTGACAAAGGAGATCAAGTTTTTTTGTCAAAATAAAGCCTTCAAAAAGGTTTATAAAATTTGTGATTAACACCCCTAAAGCGAGCTCTGACTTACTACGACTTTTTAGATAATAATTCCAAGGACTAGCCCCCAGTAAATTCTTTGAACGTGCTCCTGTTAGAACCAATCTCTACATGGAGACAGGTTGGCATATTTTTGAGATTCTAACTTTAAGTAATTTAACCTTAAAGACCCCCTTTCGTTTCTCAAGTCATCCAGCTATGCCTATCTGCAGCTCTTTGTCAGGTCAGGCCGACCCGTATCCCAGAAATTCTGATAGGGGGGCAACCGGCACCGTATTACGGGGAAGTAAAGAAGATTATGACGTTTTTAGTCAGTGGTGACGCCATATGATAATAGTTTGCGGGCTTGAAACACAGGGGGTCCATACCTTGAGGCCTACCAAAGATAGCTTAAAGTGAGCACATCGTGCGCGTTATTGCGAGGAAAAATTTCGCTTCCTCTGGTGGGAATTTTGGCCTCCTTTTGGCAATGCAGAGACTGTGGATGCGTCGCCACCAGTGGAAGGGAATACGGCTATGATCATGAATTACGAGTGATAGTTTCTTCAGCTCTGCAAGAGGCAAGTGATGACTTGAGTACTATTGCGAACCTAGAAGGGGACCCAAAGCTGGTACTGTTCATAACTGTCTCATATGGCAGGGCTTGGTGTGGTCCAGCATAATTTTGGATAGGGAATCCGTAGTGAAAATTCCCCGAAGTGATATCCGAGAAATTAAAACAATAAATGGGAAAACACTTAGCATGGAGCTTCAGGCAGGGAATTTGAAAGGCAGAACACACCAAGCTCTTCACAGTTCACAACTGAGATGGTTCGTTATTGTATTTCACTTTGAAACGCAATTTTGCATGAAGAGAAACAGTAAATTTTTGGGGAGGAGGGGGAAGGGGGGAGAGAGGAGTGAATTTATGGGTACTAGTTATTTTAGTTTTCAAGCCAAATACCCATCTCGATACAAATGTTATTCAAGGTATGAGAATGCTCACATGAAATCCCTTGATGTACGAACATCTAAACTACGAGCCTTCACCTAGCGTTGGGCTATAGAATACATTCACTGCAAGATTGTGGGGCTTGCGATGTTCATTGGTGATACCACTTCAATTGTGAATAAATGAACGCGAAGCTCCAAAATCTTGGCAGGAAAATGATTTACGATGGGTAATACCATGCATGCAGAGACTCAACAAGGGGTGGTAAAAGGATATGCCAAACGGGTTGTCTGCAAACCCCAAACCGGCGGCCAGAAGCAACAGAATGTATCTCCCCCCCTCCCAAAGGAATGATCGATGCGGAACTCCAAAATTTGGGGAAGCGCGAAGCGCGCCCGAAAAACGTGGTTTTTTGTTGAAAAATTTGAAATACATTGGTAACTACCTGAGGAAATTTCAGAACATTTCTTGGGTTTTATAGTATAAGAATCTTTTCTGCTCCCTTTCATACCATCCCAAGGACAGTTCCAATTTCCCCAACTTAGGTTACTCCTGATCCACTCCAAAACTGTCATGAACCCCTTCCTCTTCCATCAGACAACAAACCTAGGTTTTATTGCTTAAGTACTATTTCTCTGATGGGCATATAAGGTCCAAATGTAAATCAGAAAACTCTCTGGTGCATGCCTGGGTAATGTGAGCTGCTCCTGCATCTTTTGCCTTTGATGTCAATCAAAGTAGCGCAATTCACTGCAACTGAGAATTTTGCTTTTTCAGAACCATAAATGTTGAGGGTGATGGGTGTCTTGTGGTGTAATAGCAAAATCAAGACCCTGGGGCGACTGAGTCACAGGGAAATTTCCCTTTCCACGGACACCTAGGACTCAGCTTCGAGGCTCCTGTGATTTTCTGTACATGTTTATAATAGTCATGTTGACCATGACTGCCTATGAGTCTTATTTTAAGAATGTTCAAAATTGTAAAAAAACTTGGACTCACTATACCCTATATGCCGTAAATGTAACCACAAAAATGTCCGACGTGGCCTTAATGATCTGATTTTGTAGTATTTTTTTTTATTTTGTTTTTGCTATTACATTTATTTTAATGTTTTTTTTTTTCGGGTCAGCCTAAGGGGGGGGCGGTCCGCCCCCCGCCCTCCCTCTGGTAATCCCGCCCTTAGCCCTGATCAAGTGGATTGTAATTTACTACTTAGGCAAGATCCTGTTTTTCATGATTCTAACAGAACTCTACAGTTGTCTGCATACTACTCTGATTCTTTTCCTCAAGATCTGTGGGAATTCATGTTAAATATTATGTGGGGCGCAATTAAGGGCATGTAAAGTGTGAAACAAATCACTAGAAGGGACTCTAAAGGGCGAGCAGTTGTGTGCTTTTTTACCATATCCCCTGGCAAGACAGCTAAGATGCTTCTAAACCACTTTGGACCATGTCAGTCGCGCACTGCACACAGTACTGTAGGTGGAATTTTTAGGCGAGACAGAAGAGTACCCATCCACATGCCTTTGAAGTCCAGAGTCTGAGAGGTGTTGCATTTCGCCACCTATCTCGCTGTGTGAATCTTCAGTACCCTTCTAAGCAGCTCACCCCAGGACTGTAATCAATTGCTTCCACGGACGCTAACTTCTAGCCCACAAACTCCAATGTAAACACAGACAACTGTCTAGTAGTAAACACGTTCCAAGACAGAGCCACGTAGATCCTTCACTACAGTTTCAACTTGACTCGAGGCAGATGATGAAAAACAAAAACTGTGTGGTGACTGGTTAAACACCTGACTGCCCAAGTCCTCATTAACACCAGAGTGGTTGTCTATTGGTAATATTTGTGTTTGAATGAAGTGCCAAGTCAAAGTACAGTTCGACCAACTGGATTTAGCAACTATGGAGATATGTCTAAATATATATTGGGGGGGGAGGTGCAATGTTCTTACTAACTGGAACTGTGGTCTTATAAGCCCTTTCTGTGATAGGATTCACTGTAATTCCGTCATTATGCTACACTTAAAGGGACTTTAATTGCCAGTTGACAAAAAATCAATGACTTCAAAAAAACTGCAGAAAATTTGTCTCTTCTAGGAGGTGAAAAAACTGCCATCTCAATAGCTTGTCTGGAAGATACACTATTTTCAAAGCAAAATGCAATTTTTTTCTCAGATAAAATGCATTATGGGAAATCTGTTGAATGATGTCATCTTGCAACATTAATATTGACAAAGCATTGAATTTCTTTATGATAGTTGCCACTGTTGTAGGGGGAATACAGAACTTAGCAAACTTTGTTTGTTTGCGGTGTACATATGGTGGTAGATTTATCTTAACTCTACACAAAAAGATATTCAAACATTCCACAGTACTCAAATTTTCAAGGACAACAACAAGATATTCAATTGTAAGGGAAAACAAAAGAAGTCTGAGGCAATGTTGCACCACTTTACATAACATTCTGTGAACCTTGATGTAACTGGGAGTATTTTTTTTTTTGACAAAAATAAGTAGTCCTTTAATATTAAGGATATCTCCTCAAGTTGGGGGAAAGAGCATTGCTAACGGTGTTTTAGAGGGTACGTTAACTGAAATTTTCTCTTTCACATGGGACCCTTGTAAAATGGCCACTGGAAAATGCATTAAGGCTTTCTCATAAGGCTAAGATGCCACATTTGCTAATTGCTGGCAAAAATTACGGCCATTTACACACTGAAATGAAATCAAGGCAATTGAAATTAAATTCACAAAACCTAATATTTTTTAGACGACTTGGATGAAAGCATGTGGAAAAATTCAAACCTTTCAGAAAAATGAAATATGACTTTTCTTACATGTTTATTGACATTACTGAAAATTTCCCAAGGAGTCACAGACTCGAAGGGAAGTGTAAGTTGTAACACCTGAAACCCCCCTCCCAATTTCAAAAGTCCAGTAGAATCGAAGCCTTGAAACTTGCGCCATGGTGATGTGCCTGTAGTGGGCCTGAAAGGAAGAGACATGTGCTGTAGTGTCCCCACAATTGAACAAATTTGTCAGTACAATAGTGTTTCAACACAATAAATTTAAGTGCACAGTGAGTGTCCCATAAGGAAAGTGAATTATGGGTAGTGCAGCCACTACAGGAAGAACATTGAAATACTGCCGTACAGTACCTTCCGGTAATGCTTGCCCTAGAGTATGTCCTTGGGAATACACCATGAGTTTGTTAATGTTTTACAAACAGAGGTAGTCCTTCCATGGTTCCAGAAGGGGCTAAAAAAAAAAATAAAAGCTGATCTTTGAACTTGCAAAATTTACTTTTTCTACTAGTTTGCTCCTAATTACACGAAAACATCTGTGGTTTTCATAAAAACATGCGTTCCAGCGAGGCTTGAACAAACGTTTTCTTCGTGAGCCTTGTACTGAATGCTGGAAAGGCATTGAAAGCCACTTGCTGTTTTGTTCTGCTCATAAATGCTATTACTTTTTGTAGTCCTGGTTATTCCAGAAAGCACCCTTAGGTACATGTTTCTAATCCAGATGCCCTTGTCCCTTTGAGTTTCCCTTGTCTCAGTCAATAACCAAATGTTTCATGTTATGCATTCATGTCTTCTTTGTCCTTTTTGGTCCCACAAACTAAGTATCACACCTTGCCCAGTGGCATTTTGCGATGTGACATTTGGGGGCATTAGCCCCCCACAAATGTCTTGCCCCCTATATGTCCCCACTGTAAATGTCCGAAGACTACTTAAAAAATGGCCATATGGAAGGGGTATCAGTGTTGGATGACTCGAGACTGGTCTCCGTTCTCGAGTCGCCTATTGTGATGACTCGGACTGGGACTTGAGGGCTCCAGACCTAAACCGTAGGTGTAAAGGGGGGAATTGTTGGTCGCTGCAGCCCCCCCCCCCCAACCCAAAATATTTTTGAGAAAATTCAGGCAATATGCTGAGTAATTTTGGGACACCTATGGTGTGAAAGAAAAATAATTCAATGATGGTAGCTAAAGGTAACGAATAGTTTGTCACAAAAAACTTCCTTGTTCTAATATTGAAAATTGCCCCAGCACCTACATATTTGGTAACTAACTCACCAGTAAGTTTTTTATGTTTAAATTGTATATAATTATCAGTGGTGTTACTTTAGGGGGGCCATTGGTGCCATCCTGTTTTTAGTACCTTAAAATACGGTCAATATTTTAACACAAAATTTTACTTCAAAGGTAGCATACCGTGGCACCAGATTGCATGTAAAGAACACGTTAATTTTTTTAAGAATTTTCAAAGTGGGAGGGGGAACCCCCATCCTTTCAAGACCCCTCTAGCGTCCCACGGCCAGTGATTTTTTAGCACAACTTACTACACGTCCTCCCACGGGCCCCATGAGAGAAACCCGGACTAGACCGCCACTCGTGATTATTTATCATTAATGTAACGACCTATCGCCCAAAAATTTTGGGTAAATTTTTTTACGTGGCAAGTCTTCACAGCCCCCCCAAATCAACTTGGGCCCCTACGCCTATGCTCAGGTACTTCAGACTCTGACTAGACACAACATGACTCAGGGGACTCGAAACCGAGACCGGGTTACAAGACTGACCTTGTTTCCCACAACAGTAAAACTCAGGGGCGAACTGCTGCGCAAAAAAAATCTTTGCTGAAAATACTGGGTACGTGTAGGTACAATGATCATATTGCTACATGTTTGCGTAACAGTGCCATTAGTCAGTGTCCCAGTATGAACAGTGGAACACCTTGGAAATAATCAACTCAATCCTCCAAGGCTGACCTGAAGAAAGCAACAGAGCTCCAGCATGAAATGTGAAACACTGTGTTCCATGGAATTGCACTTGTGAAACCCTGTACATATGTCATTCAGTGATCAAATGTTATAATAAATTTATCTCAGGGTCTGGAGCATGCTTTAAAATGCTACTTGTATCCAAAAATGTGTACCTAGACAGGGGTCAAAATACTGTCAAGATAACCGTATTGCATCCCATCCTGCCCAACAGGCCGCCTATTACTACCTCAAGCTTTTGTTTTCAGACCTGGGTGCAATTTTAGGAGCCCACTAGGACTGATTAACTTGTTATAAGAAATGACAAAATCCATGTATTGATGTATTGCAACATCATAATCATATCAAAATATCATTTAAGCATTTAGCATTCACCATGGGCTCCTCGTGCAAAGCTTAATCTGGCATACCTGAAATACTACTGGGGCAACTCGGTCTAATTTTAAGAAGTCAAACCCATGTATTATTTTCCGAAAAAGTTAACCTATTTAGTACACAAGATTTTTGGCAATAAAACCCAGTACAAATTTTGGGGATTGTGTGGGGAATTCACTGCCAAAGAAAAAATTTTGTGAACTGTCCTGAAAATCTTCCCCCAAAGCCACTTCCGATGGGGAGTAACAGTTACATTTTGTTGTCTAGGGGCAGGGCCGGGTTGGTAACCTTTGGGGGGGCCCTGGGCACAAAACTAATGTGGGGGTTCCCTTCGACCATACTTCTCACCACACACGCAGACTACAGTGGCCGCAAGTATTGGGTGGAACACAAGTTGGGAAGCGGGGAGGCTCCTTCCCGGGGAATTTGGAATATTTGGCACGGAAAATTTTGGTTACACTGGAGGGAAATTTTACCTTTTTTGTGTATGAAGATTGAGGACCTAGACCTGTGGAAAATTTGACTACTTTCCCAGAACAATGAACATTTTTTTCAACCCTGGGCGCCAAAGTCAAAAGGAGGGCAAAGGTTGTGGTCTCTTTTCAAACCCCCCCCCCCCACTTGAAATCAACTCCTACACATTTCCCTTCTTACATAACACGTAAGCCTACGAAAAGAAAATTACCCCAGATTATCTCCACAAACTACCCTAAAAATACAATAATGTAATTTTTGTGGGGCCCCTGGGCACATAGCCCCCACTGGCCCACCATGCTACACATCTGGCCCTGATCCAGGGGATGGGGTGGGGTAGTGGTCAGGTAAATCATTGCTGTCTTTTATCTATCAGCAGGCCACGGTATCCAGGCGGAGCTCCAGGGGAATTTTAGTCCCTTCTCTTCATCCACGCACACGACATTAATCATAAAGTCAATTTCTGAGTATTGGAACTGTCAGTATTCATATATCACAGTGTTTCATCCTATATACAGTAACAGTAAAACTCTGGAAAAATTATAAAAGCTGGTTTTCTCTTTGTGCACAATGGGGTGGACTCACTGCTTTTCTCTCCTATTGTATGCGGCTGGCCCCCTTTTTGAAATTGTAGTATTGGTGTCTTATCTACCTATGTTCATAAGAGGAAATTCAGTGGTCTTTTGATTTCTTAAGTTTACTGTATTGTTTGGATCTAGGCCATCTTTAATATTAGGGAAAGGAAAAAAGGTTTATAGAATATTAAGGCTATTTCATTGTACAATAGTGTTCTTGTCTCTTTGCACTCAAACAAGTTTCAATTTACACAGCGGACTTGGACTCAACTCCAACCCTGATAAGTATTATGATTTCCACATTTGAAGCCCCCCATTACAACGGTGGATTCCCCCTCCTCGGTGGCACCCCCACACAAATTTTCTGGCTATGCCTAGATTAGCACATTCCAACTTAACCATTTACCCTACTTTTTTTGGATAGAATCTGTGTTAGCATAACTCTTAATGAACCCCTGAACAATGCCAATAGGGTCCATGACCCCACATTTAAGAACCATTTTCTAATTAATGTTAATGGAACCTGTGCCATTCAAAGCACGGTCCTAAAATGGGGTTGATATTAAGACCACTAAAAAGCTCATCCAATTTCACTTAAGATTCACAACACACAAAATGTGGTTAATAAAATCATAACTTGGAGAAACTGGTGAGCTAATGCTATCTAAATTTTCATCATCTTATTTCCTCGTCATTGGTATTCTTCTTCGTGCAAATCTGGTGGATGCTGTTTTCCTTGACTTTAAAGCTCTGCTTTTGACAGCAGTGCCACATCATAAGCTTCATTTTAAAGCTTCACCACAGTTTTGGGGATAAGAGGAAGCATCTTTGCCTGTATTCAGGACGTTCCTATGGATGGCGCCCAACAAAGAAGTAGTTTTTCAAGGGTGCGTTTTCTGAGTGGTACAACACTTTCAACAGCCACTTTATGTGAGTTGTTCCACAGGGATTCTGTTGTGTTGGGCCTCCCATACTTGTTTCTTGCTATGTCAGCGATATTTCCTCTGGTCTTTCCTCAACAATGTTTCAGTTTGCTGATTGTCATACTATTATCCGAACCTAGTACTTGTGAAGTGGTATAAGGATATATTTACAGGAATGCTGTTGAACACCACTGTTTTCCCATGGTCTATTTGATCTAACGAGCTTCCACTTGAATGTATCTAAGTGTGCCCTATCATGCCACATCTCTAGGTGTAAACCCCCAGTTAAGCACTGCCGCATTTCATGATTATTCGTCTTTGGGAAGGCAATCCTCTCAATGTTGCTGAGAATTATGAGGCTCCTAGGTGTTCTCTTTTAGCAGGCACTATTTTCTTTTCAGCCAATCACATCTCGAACAATTTTTTGCTACCGCTAAATCTGCTTCTAGATTCCTCTTTCCGCCCTTACCTTCCCCTTCTCTATCCTAGTAGGATTTGATTGTTCTCGTTGTACATAATGGGAATGCCTCATTGTTACTTTTCTCTTACTTTTATATAATAGCCTAAAAATGTCTTTAACCTGGTTCTTCGTATGATACTATACTCATTTGGAAATTTCCTCTGACGTAGTCAAACCTTTCTGGTAGACCCTCCTTTGTACAGCTGTACAATAGACGTCTACCAGAATGACTTACGTTACTACATCAAAGGAAATTGCCAAATATTGAGAACCCACAATACAACAAAGACAGTAAGACAAACTTGTCTCTGCAGACAGCATTTTAGTATATAAAAGTAAGTCAGATCAAGAATCATATGCCAACAAGGCATCCGTTCCAATTTACGTCTCTCACATTTCTTCATCACATAACATTCACACGCCTGAGCCACAACGAGAAAACAAATCCTAACTAGTCTCGAAGCAGATTTACTCAAAATATGTTCTAGATGATTTTTGAAAGAGAAAATTGCTGCTAAACAGAACAACCTGGGAATGCTCATAATTCCTTTAGCAACAGCAACATTGAGAGGATTGCTTCCATCAGACAATAATCATGAAATTTGGGCATTTGTTAGGTTTACACTAGAGATGTGCATGATAGCACACTTCAGCATAACATTACAGTGTTAACCCCTAGAGATTTCACGCCCTTGCATGACTCTTACACCTTAGATCTTACATTCGTGAGCTCGTATCCAAATAGCCATACTTGGAAACAGTGTTCAAATCATTCTGTAAAATAATTCCTTATGCCCTGACTTCACAAGTAGTATATGTCCCTCGCCGATATAGCTCAATTTAATAGGATTCATCAGTTAAACTGAAACATTTGTGAGGAAAGACCATCGGAAATATCGCTGACGCATAGCGTCAAGAAACAGTATGGGACCCAAAACAGACTCCCCTGTGGAACTCCACTATAAAATAGTGGGTCCACTTCAGAAAACGACCCTTGAAAAACTACTCTTTGTTGGCGCAATCCATCGGTATATTCCTGAAATCCGAGGCAAGAATTGCTTCCTCTTATCGCCCAACTTGTGAATCTTTAAAAATGAGCTTATTATGTGGCACTCCTGTCAAAAGCCAGAGCTAAAGTCCAAGCGAAACCAGCATCCACCAGGATTTGCACGAAGAAGAATGCAATGAACGAGGAATATAGATGATGAATCTTTTAGATAGCATTAGCTCACAGTGTCTCCAGTTATGAGTTTTCTTAACCAACACATTATGTGTGTTGAATCACTTAAGTGAAATTGGATTGAGCTTTTTTGTGTCTTAGATATCAACCCCATTTTCGGACTCGTGCTTTGAATGGCAACAGGGTTCCATGTAAACCATTAAATTTTAAGAAAAATGGTTTCTTAAATGTGGGGTTCATGACCCATTGGCATTGTTTCAGGGGTCATAAGGAGTATGCTAACACAGATCTATCAAAAAAAGGTTAGGTAATGGTTAAAGTTTTGAGGAATGTGCATGTAGCATATCGCCAGAGAAAAAAAAAAAAAGAAAAATTAAAAAATTTGTAGTGGGGGTGACCGCCCGATGCAGCGGGGATCCACCGTTTTTATGGGGGGCTTCAAAGTGTGGAAATCTATATCTTATCAGGGTTTGGGTGTGAGGCCTAAGTCCTGCCTTGTTGTAAATTGAAACGTGTTTTGAGTGGCAGAGCAAGAACGTATTGTACAATGAAATAGCCGTTATTTCTATAAAACTTTTTTCCTTTCCCTAAATATTAAAGATGGCCATAGATCCAAAAACAATACAGATAGAACTTAAGAAATCTAAAAGACCCACCTGAGTTTCCCTTATGAACATAGGTAGATAAGACACTCACTACAATTTCCAAAAAGGGGGCCAGCCACATACAAGAGGAGAGGCAATAGCATTGAGTCACCCCATGTGCACAAAAGAGAAAAACCAGCTTTTCTACTTTTCCAGAGTTTTTAATGTTACTGTATCTATGAAAACTGATTATTGCTACTGACCGTTTCCAATACCAGAAATTGACTTTACTATGGATTAATATGGTTCTATGAAGAGAAGGGGATAAATTCCGCCTGAGCTTCCGCCTGGAATCCGCTGCATCCTGGTATGATGGTTAGAGTACAGCAATGATTCCCTGATACACTTGCCCCCACCCATCCCCTGATCAGGGGGGCCAGATTTTAGCATGGGCCAGTGGGGCCATGTGCCCGGGGGGCCGCCCACAAAATTACTTCAATTATGTGTATTTTTGGGTAGTTTGTGAGAGATCATCTGTGGTAAATTTTCGTTTCGTCGGGCCTTACGTGTATGTAAGAAGGGAATGTATGGGAGTTGATTTTCAAGTGGGGGGGGGGGTGGTTGAAAGAGACCCACAGATCACCTTTGCCCTCCTTTTGTTACTGTCGGCCCTAGGGTAGTTGAAAAAAATGTTCATTCCTCTGGGAAGGTAGTCAAATTTTCCACAGTTATTGTCCTCATCTTCATACACGAAAAAGGTAAAATTTCCCTCCAGGTACCAAAATTTTTCCTCCAAATATCCAAAATTTTCCCGGGAAGAGCCCTCCAGCTTCCCAAAACTTTTTCCCACCCATTACTTGCGCCACTGTAGTCTTTGTGGAGAATTATGGTCCGATCTCAAGGGGACCCCCAACTTAGTTTGTGTGTCCGCAGGGCCCCCCCAAAAGGTTACAACCCGGCCGCTGCCCCTTATCATTACCAACAAACTGTAACTTTTACATCCCCATCGAAGTGGTTTGGGTGGGAAGATTTCAGGAGCATTTTCACAAAATTTTTTCTTGGTGCAGTGAATTTCCCCCACACAATCCCCAAAAATTTTTACTGGGTTATTGCCAAAATCTTAGTGTACTAAATAGGGGTTACTTTTTTCGGAAAATAATAAATGGGTTTGACTTACTTACAAACTTAGGACCGGAGTTGCCCCAAGTAGTATTTCAGGTACCAAGATTAAGCTTTGTCAAGAGGAGCCCATGTTTGAATGCTAAATGCTTAAATGATATTCTGATATGATTATGATGTTGCAATAACATCAATACATGATTTGTCATTATTAACAAGTTAAGTCTCCTGTGGGCTCCTAAAATTGCCCCAGGTCTGAAACAAAAGCTTGAGTAAATAGGGCCTTGGGCCAGGCTCTGGATGCAATATCGGTATCTCTACCGTATTTTGACCCCTGTCCTGGTACACATTTTTGGATACAAGTAGCAGCTTAAAGCATTGCTCAGACCTGAAGATAATTTTATAAACATTTGAGCACTGAATGGCTTATAGTTACAGGTTCACAAGTGACAATCCCATGGACAATGGTGTTGTTTCCACGATGTTCATGGCTGGATCTGTGCTTTCTTCAGTCTAGCCTTGGAGGATTGAGTTGATATTTCCATTGTTCACTGTTCTCTCTGTAGATGACTGTCCCCTGCCTAATGCACTAGTGACGCAACATGTAGCACTTGTGATAATTGTACATACACGTTACAGTATTTTCAACAAAGATTTTTTTTGCGCAGTTCGCGGCCTGAAAGTTTTACTGTGGTTGTGGAAGAAAAAGGTTTCAGTCTTGTTATACTCCGGGTCTCGGTTTCGAGTCCCTGAGTGCATGTTTGGGTTTTCTAGTCGTCAGTGAGAGTTCTGAGGTCCTAGAATGCTATAAGCGTAGGGGCCCCAAGTTGATTTGGGGGGCTGTTGAAGACTTGCCAACGCTAAAAAAATTACCCAAAATTTTTTGGGGAATAGCTCCGTTAAAGGACATTAAATGATAATAATGCTCAGTGGCTGGTCTTTACAGGGGTTTCTCTCATGGGGGTGGGAGACGTGTGTAGTAAGAGTGTTTGCTTGGTATAAAACTGGGCTGCTTGGGGGAGGGGTCTTATAGTGGTGTGCGTGCCCCCTGCCTTTGAAAATTGTTAAGCTATACACGTTGATTTTACATGTAATCAGGTGCCACGTATTCTACCTTTGAACATTTGTGTAAATACAATTTTAGCGTGAGGGATCTTGTAGGTACTAATAAAATAAATGCGCCCAATGGCACCCCCCCCCTAAATACCTCCTACTACTGCTCGAGATAAGTATAATAAATTTAAAACATAAAAAACTTTACTGTGGTGAGTTAGTACCAATAATTAGTGTAGATGGTGCTTGGTGCAATTACAAAGATTTAGAACAAGGAAGTTTTTTGTAACAGTTGATTACCCTTTGAGCTACATCATTGAATTATTTTGTTCCTTTCCATTTACATTGGGCAATTTCCCGCAAGTGAAAGATCTCTCAGCCTATAAGTGGCCTGAATTTTTCTGCAAAAATATTTGGTTGGGGGTGGGGGGCGTGGCGCCCCCAATCCCCCGCCCTACACCTACGGTTTGGTCCTGAGCCCCCCAAGTCCCATTCCGAGTCATCACCATAGGGAACTCGAGACGGACGACCAGTCTCGAGTCATCCAACACTGTGATACTTTTCATATGCATTTTTTCAGTCTTGGTGACATTACAGTGGGGACATCTTAGGGGGTGCGATTACAGACATTTGTGGGGGGGCTCATATGGCCCCCAAGTCGCAAGCATAGGTCGGATGATCGCAGACATGCTCGGGTCGAAAAGGGGTGATACTGTGAGTATATTGTTGTGGGACCCAAAAAAGGTGCAAAGTAAGCATGCATGCGATAAGATATGCAAAGCATTACATAGCGGATTCAAATGTGACTGTGACAGTGACTAGGATGAACCTCAAGAAGTGACAAGGGTCACTGGGTGAGTTTGAAACCATGCGGCCTAAGGTTGCTTTCCTGGAACATAGACCAGGTCACTAGACAAAATAAGATAGGGAGAGAGCGCTGTGGGAGAAAAGTAGTGTAACGGGTAATTGAAGTGGTGAGTCTGCATCGCTAGTCATGCTATGTGAGCACGAATAACTTACCGAAACATCGGCATGTGGCTGTTACTTTGGCTCTGATGAATTGTCCTGTTCTGCAGCGATCATATGTACAATATGCTCTCGTGATAAATAAACGTTGCTGTAGTGCAATCACACTGAGATATCCTTCACACTGTCTTGATAACTCCAATACCAACAGTAGTGGTTTTTGTGGTAGGTATTAAGGACGCAAGCTACGAGTAGAAATGTTGAAATCTTATGACAATGTGTCGAAAATAGGTGACATCGTCTTGTATGTGGGATTTGAAATTTCGGTAACGTGATTTTCTGCTAAGTTTTCTAAGGTAAATGTGGATCCTCAGAAAGCTACTGATCAGCTTACGGTGTTTCTAGCCTCAATAGATGAAGGTTAGACCGTAACGCCACTTCCAGGTGGTTAGAAACGCCTATTTATATGCAACTCCATTGGTCTTATTTCCCGAGGGTAAACAAGTAGTCAGTCGTAGAGTGTGGTTGTACAAAGTAATAGATACCTGATAGGAATGGGTAGCGAGTTAATACTGGATCTCGCTAGTAGAATTGTAGAGGGAAGACTCGATGCGTGTGGGTCGTGGGCCGTGTAGGGCTAAGCGTGCACTGAGAGACTCACGAATAGGAAGTTGCCAATGTGGGCTTCCTGTGGAGTGGTGGGACGGGGACCAACAGCACTTCATATGGGACGTACTGCAACATTAAATTTCTTGGATGTATAAACTCTGATTGTACTGCACATTTGGTCATTGTGGGGACCTACAGCCCATTTCCTCTTCCTTTCAGGAACACTACACAGCACATCACATGGGCCAGTTTCAAGGCTTTGATTCCTACTGTGCTTTTGAAACTTGGGAGAGGGGCAGAGATTTCTATTGCGGGTTTACACACAAAACTGACACTTCCCTTTGAGTATTTTTTTTGTCTGTGATCCACTCGGTTGGGAAAAATTTTTCAGTAAATGTCAATAAACATGTATAAAAGTCATATTTTCATTTTTCTTGAAAGGTGTGCATTTTCCACATCGCTTTCATCCATAAGTCGTCTAAAAAATAATTATGCTTTTTTGAATTTCATTTCAATTGCCTGATTTCCATTTCAGTGCTGCTGTAAAATGGTCTTGTAATTTTTTTTTTTGGCCAATAGCATTAGCAATGTGGCATATTACGACTTATGAAAGCCTTACTGGCATTTTTTCCAGTGGCCTTTTACACGGGTCCCATTTGAGAAGGAGAAAATTTCAGTTCATACCCTCTAAACGCCCGTAGCAATGCTCTTTCCCCAACTTGAGAAATATCTAATTATTAAAGACTACTTATTTTTGTCAAAAAAGACATAATGCCTCCAGTTCTCTCAAGGTCACAGAATGTTATTTAAAGCATGGGCACCACATTGCCTCAGACTTTCTTTTGTTTTTCCTTTACAATTGAAATATCTTGTTGTCCTTGAGACATTTGATACTGTTTGGAATGTTTGAATATCTTTTTGTGTTATGTTAAGCATAAATCTACTCCATATGTTCACGTCATAACAAACAAAGTTGCCTAAAGGTTCCTTGTTTCCCTACAACAGTGTCAGTATCCTAAAGAAATTCCAATGCTTTGTCAAATTAATGTGCCTAAGATGACATCAACAGATTCCCTATAATGCATTTTATCTTGAGAAAAAGTGTTGTCCTTTCCTTTGAATAATTAGTGCATCTCTTGCCAGACCAAGCTATTGCGGATGCGGTTTTTCACTACTCCTACGACTGAGAAAACAATTGTTCTTTACAGTTTTTATCAAGTCATGGATTTTTTGTCATCTGAGCGAATTTAAAATCCGTCTTTAACGTTGTAGGCATAAATGAATTGAATTACAGAGTGACTATCCACAGGAAAAGGCTATTAGACCCAAGTTCCAGTTTAGGTAGACATTGCATCCCCCAAATATATTTAGTCACATATCTTCCATAGTTTCTAAAATCCCAGTTGGTGACTGTACTTTGATTGGCATCTCATTCATAACATAGTAGTGACAATAGCACCCCACTCTGGTTTTGTTAATAAGATATGCTTGGGCAGGTTCAGTTGTTTCCAGTCACACACAGTTTGGTTTTCAATATTTTGCCTCACCGAAGCGCCAAATTGAAAACTGTAGTGCAGGCTACGTGTGTGTGTGTGCTCTGTCTTGGAACTGTGTCTACTACTTAGGGGTTTGCAGCTCGTTGCTGTGTTTTAATTGGAGGTGGGCGCTAGTAAGTTAGGTTAGTTTGGGAAGAATGGTGTTTACAGTCTGGGGGTGAGCCACGCACACGTTAGAGGTCTCTGAAGATTCACAAATGGATGACTAGGTGGAGAAGCAACACCTCTCAGACTCTGGACTTCAAAGGGCATTGGATTGGGTACTCTACTGCCAAAAATCCCACCTACATTACTGGTGTGCATTGAGCGATCCCCTGTAAATTGGGTCAAGTGGTTAGAGCATCTAGCTGTCTTGCCAGGGCTGGTAAAAAAGCACACACTGCTCGCCTTTTAGAGTCCCTTTCGAGTGATTTGTTCCACTTTACATGCCCCTTAATGGCGCCACCTATATTTAACATGAATTTCCACAGATCTTGATGGAAAGTGAATCAGTAGTATGAGACAACTGTGTTGTAGAGTTTGTTAGAACTCATGACCTACAGGAATCTTTTGCTTAGTATAAACTCTACAATCCCCATTGATCAGGGCCAAGGGCTGTTTATCCCAAAGGGGGGCGGGGGGCGACCGCCCCCCCCCTTAGGTCGACCGAAACAAAAAAATTAAGAAAAATGTAATGCAAAAAAAGAATTAAAATAAATACTACAAAAATCATATCTAACTCACACATTTTGTGGTACATTTCCGGCATATAGGGTATCAGTGAGGCCACAAGTGTTTTTTACACATTTTGTGAACGTGATGCTTACAATATAGACTCACAGTCATGTGTTAAACATAGTTGTCTAGTTACTAGGTAAGGAAACTCACAGAGCCTCGAACAGCTGAGTCTGGGGTCGTGAAAGGGAAATTCCCTGGTGACCAGTCGCCCAGGGTCTTGTGTATCTTTAGCTATTACCCCCCCACACAGACCTCATCACCCTAAATTTCTGGTCTGAACAAAGCAAAATTCTCAGTTGTCGGTGAAATGCGCTCTTTTGATTGACATCAAAGGCAAAAGATGCAGAGCGCTCACATTTACCCAGCATGCACAGAGAGTGTTTCTGATTAACATTTGGCCGTATATGCCATCATCAGGACATAGTCATTAGCAATAAACAACTAGGTTTGTGTCTGCTGAAGAGGAAGGTTCCATGACAGTTTCTGGATGGCTAGGCAGTTACCTAGTTGGGAGAAATTTGGTAACTGTCTTGGATGATGGTAAGAAGGAGGCAGCAATTCTTCTATATAAACCCAAATGTTTTCGTGAAATTTCTCAGTAAGTACCACAATTATTTCAATTTTTTCGAAACAAACCCATGTGTTGTTTTTTTCTGGGCGCGCTTCCGCGCTTCCTACTAACTGATTTTTGAGTTGTCGCTCGTGATCAATTCCTTTGGGCATTTTCTGTTGCTTCTGGGCCGCGTTTTGGTTGCAGAACCCGTTGGCATATCGGGCTACCTATCCTTCCGATGTATACTCACCCCTTGTTGAGTCTGCTATGCAAGGTTTACCGATCGCGTGAACTAATCATTTCCTGCCAGATTTTGCGCTTCGCTGTTCATTTATCACAATTGAGAGTATGGTATCACCATGAAGTCCGCAAGCCCACACAATTTCAGTGAATTATTCTTAGCCAACGCTATGGTGAAGGCTCGTCATTTAGATGTCGTACATCAAAGTGATTGCATGTGGATTCTAATACTTGAATAACTTTTGTTATCGAGATGGGTATTTGTGGCGTTGAAACATAAATTAAATAGTACCTAAATTCCCTCCAAAATTTACTGTTTTCTCTTCATGCAAAAGTTCGGTCAGAGGTGAAATTACAATCTTCTCACGACCATCTCAGTTGTGACTGTGAAGAGCTTGGTGTTTTCTTGCTCCTTTGCAATGGTCCGTGGCTGTATAGCTCCACTGCTATAGTTGTTCCCATTTTGTTAAATTTTTCTCGGACAGTCGGGGAATTTCACTACGGATCCTATATTCCACGAAATTATGCTGGGGACCACAGCCTAACCCCAATGCCCATAATGAAGTTATTACAGTACCTGACTTTGGTCCTCCTCGTTGTTTCGCATACGTACTCAATCATCGACTTGCCTCTCTGCAGAGCTGTAAGAACTATATCATCGGGAAGTCGATGAGTTTCCATAGCTCCCGTATTCCCTTCACTGGTTGGCGACCATCCACGTCTCTGCATTGCAAAAGGGAGGCAACATTCTCCACCATGAGAGTAGCGAAATTTTCTCGCAAATAACGCGCCAGCATGTGTCGCTTCACTTAATGCGTATCTATGGTAGGCTCAATTATGCCCCTGCCTGGTGGTTTCCTGCAAACTGATTCTAGTCATAAAGGTGTAGTGCTTCACCACTGTGACTACCTTGCATACTATAATATATCTTATCGGTGCCGGTGGCCGCCAACGTTAATCAGGAATTCGTGGATATTCGGGCCTGACTGACAAGAGCTCGTATGTCAGTAGGCCCTGCTGGTTTTGGATCCTTGAGACGAAATGGGGGGTCTTTAAGGTAACTTACTTTAAGTTAGGTGAATACCAGAAAATATAGCCAACGGTCGTGTCTCCATGTAGGACGATTGTGGTTCCTATCAGAGCACCGTTAAAACAAATATACTGTTACTGATAGTCACTGTAAATTTATTATCTCAAAAGTCGTAGTAAGTCAAGCTCGCTTTGGGGTGTTAATACAAATTTTATTAACCTTTTGAGGCTTTATTTGACAAAATATTGCGGATCTCCTTTTTGTCCAATTAGTTGTACTTTTTCCATCGTGCTTTGGCACTACACTGCATTTTCATCATGAATTTTGTAAATAACTATTTGTATAAATTCGAGTAACATCCTCCTCTTTAGTTTGGTTACGTTCATAATCTTCAAAACCATTGACTGAAAGACCCTTCTTTGATGTTCTGCCTTGCGAAAAGCAGCCTCCGGTGTATCATTAAGGGTAAGAGTAAAACTGAAGGGATTGCTATGGTTCGGACCGTTTCCACCTTCTCTCGACTCTTGCATTGGCATTTTACAACTTCGCCCCCTGAACCCCCATGGGCTCCGCCCCTGGACCCTGCCAGGGCCCGAACGCGGGCCCCTGGCCCACGCAGATTATACTCGCGCTTCGCGCTCGTTGTTTGCACCTTCGGGTGCACTTTGTCCGCCCCCAACTTACAGCAATTTCTGGATCCGCCCTTGATCGGGTCTAGTGTTTAAAGCCCCATTTCATTCAAAACAACTGCAAAAGTACTACTGTATGTGTTACAATAATCACAGTTAGCCATGGGTTCGGGCAGGGATCTACCCCTGGGAAATTTTTGACCACTCCTAAAAATGCAACTAACCATTGCTCAGAGCATTCTAGTATTTCTGCCTACCCCTCAGGTAATATTCTGCCCCCCCTTCCTGAAAGCTATTTTTCAATACTGCACTAGAAGAAGTTAGTAACCGGTTCCTTGCGTCTTGCCTGCCTCTGATTTGGTATTACTCTCTGCACCTGCACATATGGCGGCACTCAAATACCAGTGTCTGTGCACTTTCAGAGTAATTCTTCGAACTGCGTAAAAACTGTACGCTATGGAGCTATTCATATATATTCATATTCATATATATTTGCATATACAGAAATCATAATTTTCAATGAAAAATCAACTAAAAGCAAGTCTGATTACCATTGCGTTTTAAAATGACCAAAGGTCAAGGGAGATTTGGTGCCAGTCTGTGTTGTGATTCCTTCTCGCTTAAAACTCACCAAGAAGAAGTCCCATTGACGACTGTGTTAAGGTGAGAATGTTGTATAAACAACATTATAGTTGGTAAAGTTTTGTTGTGTAATATTAAACATCATGTCGAAACCATCAGCAGTGGTCGAGTGTTGTAGACTTTAAATTAGACTCGATGTACATTTTTGCACAATTTCTTCTTCATTTTTACATGCAAAATGATTAATTTACCTATCTAATTGCCATATTTCCTGGTAGAACACCCATTCCTGAGAAGGAGACCTCCCAGCGTTACAGTTTTTTCCACCCTCTTGCCTTGTATATAGAAGTGAAACTATTCACATTTTGGTAATACTATTACAGCTACAGCAGGAATAGTGAATTTTATGGGACGTGATTGTATGTACCTGTGGATTCGTGGCTGTACAGAATATAAAAAAAATGTGTTCCAGCACTTTTAATAAATGTTTGGTATTACTCTGTGGGTGGTACGTGCAGGATGGCCAATGGAATTCATCGATCCTTTGAAGTGAATTATACATATACTTGGAGATTAGAATCCATTCATGTTTTGGCAGTCCTGCATCTGCCACACTATTTGTGCTGCCCTCCTTTAGTGAAAAACATCTGTGGACAGTTTTGATATGTGAGGGCGCACTGCGTCTCATCTGCTGGTGTTTTGTTTCAACGATAAGAGATTGGTAATCGATACTGTGTGCGCAATTGTGAGAACTTGGGTATTTGGGTGTTAAGTATTAATTGCATTACCTCTGTTCTATATTGCCCGCTACTACGGTTGGTTTGTCTTGTCGGATAAAAGACTCTTTCACAATCTTGCTCCCAAACACTTTTGCGTGACTTTGAACTTTGTTTGGTGGGAGCCGTGTACAGTGTGTCTTACCTGTTGTTCCGTACCCTGTGTGATTGATACTATTGTTGACCTCCTATAGACGCTGGATGGCACCAGTAAACAAAGGCTTTAGTTTGCTGTGGGTCAGTTAACTATTTCAGTGTGTTTTAAGTTTGGCCCTTTCTTATAATAGGTGAGTAGGTGTGCAAAAGCAAAAATGCATCATTATAAATATAACCAGAGGTAGTTTGAGATACTAGTTTGTTAGCAGGAATGTAATATTTCTCCGTCGTTACATAATAATTGAGTATTATCTTCTGTCTATCAACTTAATCAACTTCTCTAAAATGGCCCAGTCTTTTACTGTTTAAACACTACGTACGAAATTTATCATTAAATGCTTGCAGTAGAAAAAAGGGTAACTTGGAGATACACATCACATCAGTGCAAATTCCTTGACTAACAAAAGACTATTACATCAGACTTGTTCATCTTAACATGACAGCTTTGATGGAAACTTAAAGCTGCATGAAAGAGAGAAAGAGTATAAAGTCCCAGTCATGAAAGGCCACCAAGTCAGTTCGTCCCCTTTTTACCTCATTCGCAATAGTCCAAGGGAGCGCAGGGTTGGCTCGCCTTACAAAATTTATTTTGCACCCTAACAAACCTCTTAGGACAAGAATTATACTAAATGCCATCATACATCTTAACTACCCCCCCCCACCCCTCGCCCAAAATTTCTGTCGCGCCAGAGGCTTTCACCCCCTCATCAAAACAGGGCTTGTCTGACTGACCTGCCCCTTTTAGTTTATGTACGCACATTATCCTTGGTAATCCCCATCGTTGGTGATGATATGTCATTTTAACTGACAGGTTGATGGTTGTTTCAGGTGTAAATCATTGACATTGCGTTTTTGAATGGTGTGGTAAAACGAGGTTACTGCCATGTTGCACACTATCAAAACGAGGTAATACTGGCCATCAAGAATTTGGGCTCGATGTGAATATGGCGTGGTTGCTTTATTTAGGACATATATACTGTTAGGCGTGCAGTTTTGTCGTGTCATTGGCGTACTACCTGGATCTGTTTCTGCTGATGACCATGTTATTATGGGCAGGTGGATTTATAGTTGGTGAAAGGTAGTTTGCATGGTGTGAAAACGAGGGGGAGTAAGAAACTGTAACACCTGCCAAGTGGTAGAACGCCAACCGAGGTAATGCTTGTTGGACTGGTAGAACTATTCACCGCTATTCTAATACCACTCACTATGGCTATGCTAGAGAGTGTTTTCCAGTTCATTTAGAGTGCATTTACCCATTTTGGATGATTAGCCCAATTTTCACCATTCGCAAGAATATCTACAGTTGGTAGATGTTTTTCAGTTCTTTTGTTGATGTTTTCAGATCATCTGTCATCCTAGTGTATAATTTTGCTTTTTTTCAGACAATGAAGTATTCAGTTACAAGAGACGCTTTTGTGTCTGATGAGACTAAGGAACTCCTGTCCATTGAGTATTCAGAATTTTGTAGTGCATCAGGTGAACTGAACGGTCAGTTTAGGACATGGCATTTAGCGGAGACACTGCTTCTCAGTTCTGAGGTCGAGGAGTTCTTCAAGAGGTATTAGTTGTGCAATATGCTGACTTACAAATTTAAAGAGATACGACCTTTATTTTTAATTTTAACCTCAAACTCAAGAGCGGATCAGGAATAACTGTAAGTTGGGGCGGATGCAGTGGGCACCGAGGTGCACCACGAAAGCGAAGCGCGAGTATTGTGCGCTTGGGGTCCTAGGTCCCGCTTAGTGCCCCTGCGGGTCGCAGGGCATACACCCGGAAGCTCTCGCATGTTGAACAATTTGAACACAGAAAATTAGTTTAAATTGCCCAAGAGTCGAAGAAATTAGCGTGAAGTCATCAAGTTCGTATCTTTTAATGATCCGGATTCGTAAAGGTAACTTTTCAGTCAGTAGGCAGAAGTTTTTATGAATATTGACAACCCAACTGATGGGAAGGATGTTACTTCGAATTTATACACCCAACTGAAGGGAAGTATGTTACTCTAATTTTACGAAAGTTATTAACAGCATCATATTAAATGTCACTGTTGTGTCAAAATGGAAAGTACAACTTATTTGATTTCAAACATCTAAGGAAATTGAATATAAAACATTACAAATCTATTTGTACTTTAATTTTGCTGCTCATTTCCCTCCGCTAAGAGATCTTCATTATAAAAATATTCAAAATTTGTTTTTAACAAGTGGTTTAAGTGATGTAGGTATATGATTAATTATCTTGTCCCTGCTTTGACAAGAAATAATCACCCTTTTTCTTTTTCTCCAAAGTAGTGGATCTTACTCGCACCTTTTTTTTACTTTGTTTGTTTCCATACTCAAAACTGCACGCCGTGGCCTGCCCAGGATTTTGGAGTAGATAGGGCTGAAACTTGTGTGAACACTTTTCTAAGCGGAGCGGGAGCGTACCCTGAAACATTTTTTCGATAAAAAATCCCTCCGCAAGAACTCAAAACAGAAACAACCAAGAAACCACAAGAAACTCAACCCCATGCCCAACACACACCCAAGAAAGAAAGATTCCTGAAATCGCCCTTCCAGGCTTAGCAAGTGAGCTCCTGGAATTTGGTTTTTGTCAGTATATTTTCTTGGATAGAAGACCGTGTTTCCTAAAATTATTGGAGATTGGTCAAAATGTGATCACGTCTGTGCCATGCTTTTCTGATTGTCAGTTGTTTGGTAGGCGCGCCGTCCAGAAAAGAACAATGGCGTCATGGCCCAGTTACCTCCTTTTGAAAACTATAGCTTATACATTTTCATTCCATGAACAAACCGCTGACATCCCTTAGGGGGTACAGCTACTTGAGCCGTAAGGTAAGCTGGACACATTTCTTTTCTGGCTCAGGGATGTTTTTTTCAGCCACCTGCCGTGACTCTGGATCACGATGTAATGCCACAATAAAAATCCTAGGCAATGATTCACACGTTTGGCGTACGATCTATGACTTACAGATTAATCAAATGTGCAAACCCTCTTTTCACATGTATCAGCACAGCCTGTTTAAGCGTTCTCCACTCATCCTACTCCTTAGCTCTGTCTTCAACCTTTTTATCCAGAACAAACTTTCTTCATTTTTATGCGTGAGTTTGAGTACTCCTAAGCAAACGTTTAGTAAACGGTACATGTTTTCATCACGAGGCAAAATGCATGCAGTGGCAGTGTAGGGACATATTTTGGGGCTATGTTTCATTTAACCCTGGTGAGACCACATAAAGAGGAACGCCGCGTTTGGCCATGAAGTTCTGGACAATAGTGGGTCACCGGTGCTGCATGAAGGGTGCACCAATAGTGAAGAGATCGAGTTATGTGTGTAGGAAAATGGCCCACCGAATGATGGCAGTTTTGTCAGGCTCGCCATGCGTGGTCCTTGGTTTGGCCTTTATGGGGGTCCGGTGTCCTGCCTGGGGCCAGCTACTCTACGCCCTGACAGATGGCATTGGGTTGCCAAAAGGTATTCGTCCTACTTACTCGAAGGTATACGGGTCGCTAAGAGCGCCGAAAATTTTGGATGAAATTGAAAAGGTTCTATTTTTGTTTTTATTTAAAAAGTTGAAAAGGTTTGGGTTTTTTATTGAAGAATTCTTGTCTTCCCTACTTACTTTTTATAGCAAGCCAGAAATTTAATGGGGCCTGCATGGTCGTGCTCATCGGGGATTACGTTCTTTAAATCATTACCCAATTAATGAATCTCCCCGACAAACTGTAAAATATATTTTTCGATCACAAAATATGTTTGCCACGATGATAGGCTGAAAAAAATCTTCCAAAGATGGGAAAAAGATGTTAGAAATTTGCAGGGATGCTTTTTGTGTTTCTATGGAATGGCAACTACATGCAAGAGCGTATTTGTGGAAACTTTAACGTCTGATATATCGAGTGAAATGTCTGGATATTACTGCTTAATGAAACTGAACATGTTATATTTTTTTGTACGTTATAGAAAAGAATTGTTTCCAGAAACTTATTGCCTACGGGCCTGATAAGAGTCACGAGAAATCTGATAGACATATTGACATATCTATGTCTTCACCCATTACTATAATATAAAATTTTGCACGTTTGGGGGGAATTGTGGGGTAAACCCCC
This sequence comes from Holothuria leucospilota, assembly GCA_029531755.1. NCBI lineage: Eukaryota > Metazoa > Echinodermata > Holothuroidea > Aspidochirotida > Holothuriidae > Holothuria > Holothuria leucospilota. Next base: position 5,561,072 of record CM055967.1, on the reverse strand, counting down.
TTTCCCCATTAGAATCGCGCTGCATCGAATGGCGAGACAACGGTCGTCCTCAACCTTAACATCTTCTCAAGTTCACACCAGTACATGTAATTCGCCATGAAATTCTCATAACGAGGACATCTTTGGGCGTATGTACCCGTAAATACCCGTACTTCCCTCAAGTCAGCCCCTACAGCGTAGGCCTATCTGAGGCAGATGGGAATTTTACTGGACGTTACGTAGGTATTTTTGTAACTAATAAGTTAGACATTTAAAAGACGTCCATTTCTAACAGTCAGTACGCCAGTAAAGATGATTCAGTTTGTATTGAACTGAACTATACATGCCTTACTTACCCCATATACCGAAATGTCCCTTAAAATGTGTGAGTTGTCATGTGTTTTTTATTTATTGTTTTTTAATTATGTATTTTTAAATTTTGGCTTTGGTCAACCCTAAGGGGGTGCGGTCGCCCCTCCGCCCACCTTCGGATCTGCCCGGTGCTCAAACTAAACAGGTCAAGGAAACAATATAAGTAATAAGGTTGTTCATGGTGATGGTCCTGGGGCACTTAGAGAAAACCAGTGTTCATGAAAATGGGGATTAACCAGCATAACCGAAGTCAGTACTTGGCAAATTGATGGGCCGAAGAAAAAAGTTTTGGGACCTTGGGCCTAAATGTGTGTGTGTGTGTGTGTGTGTGGTGGGGGGGGGGTTGCAGCTACTGTATGGCCAGAGCTGTTAGGCAGCATGATTACACTCAGTTTGCAACCTTAGGGCTGATATCAAGTTTGCACCTACTAGGACCATCTGCACACTCAGGTAAGAATCATTATAGTTTTCAATTTATTAGCTCAACAAGTTTGACTATTGTCACGGCAATGCATCATGTCTTCTTGTCTGCTGTCTGTCTGTCTGTCTGTCAACATTGGAAAAATGGCCTTGCTGTCTGCAGGTGCTTTGGAGTTCCTTGTCAAAATGGTGTTCTATTAGACTTATCAGAGCTTGATAATTATGGTTAACAGGAAGTAGTCAAAGGTCATTTAGGGTCATGAAAGTCAATGAGTTAATCACACCAAAAAAGGCAAAAGACTTCCACTCCTCGTGGTTATATTGGATCTTTTTCAAAATTTGGACAGAGTATTCATTAAATGATGGGTCATCAAAGTTGTACTTTTGACATAGATCAAGGTCATTTAGGGTCAAAGAGAGTCAGAGTAATAGGAGGTCCAACGTGTAAACATGCAAAATGCCTTCAAACTCCGCGGGATATATATGGGTTAAGTCTGAATTTTATCAAATTAGAGGCATTAGTGTCGATCCAGAAGTATTAAGTGGTTCATCAATGTTGTACTGTTTGACAGTAGGTCAAGAGGTCATTGTAGGTCCTGCAGGGGTCAAACATGTGCGTTGTAAGCACTCAAAATCCTCTTCAACTCTTAGTGGTTATATCCAAATCTTATCATATTCGTCATCGTGATTGAGTAGATAACATCTGGTATCCTATCAAGAGGTTTACCCTTTAAGTTGTCAAAGTCATCTGGGTCAGGCAGGGTTTCAAAACATGAAATCATTCAAAAGCCTTCAGAATCCTATGGTTATATCCAATTTTCTTATCAAAGTTAGTCAGGAGTGTAGTCAGTAGATGATATTAAAGTCATCAAAGGTGTAGTTTTGAACTGTATGTCACAGGTCATTTGGGTCAAAAAGAGGGTCAATGACCGTGAAACCTTGTAATGTCTTCAGTTTCCTAAGGGTTATATGGAAATCTTATCCAAAGTTAGGCCAGTATGTTACAGTAGATGACAGGCCATCAATGTTGTATTTTGAAGTAGGTCAAAGGTCCATTTGGGGTCATGCAGTGGACAAACAGTGAAATCACTCAAAGCCTTTCCCTTAGGGTTTATATCCTAAAATGTATCAATCATTGGTGCAGGTTTGTGAATAGATATAGACATTTCCGTCAATGACGTGATTTGTACCTTTTAAGTTATGGATCCTAAGCAGGTCACTTAGTGCCTGGTCGAAACACAGGAATCACTTCGAAAACATTCCTTATTGTCACACTCTTTGGTGTGTCAATATATCACTAAATTCTTTAACATCGGACGTATACATTCTGTGCTAGAGTTGTGTTGCAGTGACGATTACAGTTCATCAAAGTTTGTAGTTCTGAAGTAGGTCAAAGGTTCATTTGGAGTCAGGAGCCAAACAGTCAACAGTGAAATCACTCAGAAACCTTCCGACGTCCAAGGGTTATGTTTGAATCTTATCAAAGTTGGCTAAGTGTTCAGTAGATGACAGTCATCAAAGTTGGTGACTTTGAAATAGGTCCAAAGGTCATTGTTGGATTGCCATAGGAGCAGGTAACGAGTGAAATCACTCAATCCCTCAACTCCCAAGGGGTTTATCCAATCCCTTAATCAAAGTTGGCCAGAGTGCTTTTCAGATAAATGAACAGGGTCATCAAGTTGTTCCTTTGAAGTAGGTCGAAGGTCATTTGGGGTCAGAGTAAGTCAAACACTGGAAATTTTGAAATGCCTTCAACTCCCTTTGGGGGTGTGATCTGCGACTCTTATCAATTACTGTCAAGGGTATCCATAGATGAAATTGAGTGGGTCATCAAGTTGGACTTTGGAATAGTTCAAAGTTGTTTGGGGTCAAAGAGAGGGCAGACAGTTGAATCAGCAAAGAGCCTTGAAATCTCCATAGTTTTGGTTTGAATCTTATCAATAGTTGGCTATAGAGTTGTTCAGTGGATGATGCATGGTATGTACGTTGTGTTGATGTTAATTTGGGGTCACAAAAGGTCTATGGTGAAATCCATGCCAGTGCTTTTTCCATAAGGGTTTTATGTTTTGTAAGATGTGTATTGCATGAGGTTATTTTTGCGGACCTGACAAATTGTGGTATAAGTAGCACTTCATTTTTTGTCAGCATAAATTCCTACAGTATTGTGCCGCAAAACCACTTATCTCAAGCTGATATGCCCACTGCTTGAAAACATTTACTACTTCTATACACGAGTTTGTAGAGTCATGACCAGCCACGACTCCTTAGTTTGTATCCTATTAATGAAACTACATACATAGACTGTGTGGAGGGAATTTGTAGTTGAGGCTATAGCATCATTGATGCTCTTGTTCTTTTCCAAAGTGACAACACCTGTCATTTGAGTTGATACAGATTTAATTTGAATCCATGCACAGTGCTATGAAATTGATTGTACCTTAATTAGGCATATCCCTTTTCTAAGAGTGTGTTGCCACTTGAGTATGAAGCAAGAGAATCAGTCGGATCATACTGAGCAGGGGATCGGTTTGCCAGTTGGGATTGCTCTTGGTTGTTCCCTGATCAGATATGAGAACATGATACCTGTGGAGGTGATTGTACTCTGAACAGGGTACAAAAAAGTGGAAACACAACGGCAGATCAAAGGACCCGAGATAAAAGCACATGCATGATACAGAGGCAAAATCTTGACCCAAACCATCGCCTAGACTTTCTGCAGGTTGATTGTAGAGGTGATCATATCTTGTCAGGGTTCAAAGGGGAACGCTCTTTCAGTTTGCAAAATATCCGCAGCTGAATTTAACCATTGGAGAATTGGCATTGGAAGATCAAGTATGAATGAAGTTTTTAACCTACTTTTCTGTTGGACTCCCCTTTATTTCTCAACAGGTATCCTGTGGTTTCTCTCTGTACGAAGTGATAGTTTGCTCTAAGCTACTTCACTCTGATGTACTTTTTGATGTATTTTTTGAAATCTGTTGGTAGTGTAGGAGGAAATTTGTAATCTACATCGCCCCTCTCTTACTCCGATTTACCTAGTTATCCCCACTTACCTCACTATATTATACCCATGTTAAACTATGCACGATGTAGCTAATCCAAGGAGAGGGCGTGGGCACACTCCGAGAAGGAGAGCCGTACCTCCCAAGTCCTCTTTCCTGCTTACCACCCAGGACGGTTTTGGAACGCAACTTTGGCTTGGTTAATTTTTCTCGCCTCGCACGGATTGTCCGAGCTGACGTGGATTTCCGCGGGGACGGATTTTTTTCCGACTTCGTGACTATTAGCTGTCACCTTTTGTCCAACGCCTTACCAAGATTTTGATGATATCCTTTTCTTTGGGCGTTTTTTGTCGGGTTCTCGTCTCGTAGTTTTCCCGCCTTTAATACGGGTTTGTGGTCCTCTCGGTTGTTCCCTTAGTCTCGTGTCCTATGTGTACCGGTTCCATGGCGATTGTTGTTATTGCGTCATTGTTATCTTCTTTTCATACTGGATCTGTATTACTGCGTCCATTTTGTATCTTTTTCAGCTGGGCTCCTGTGGTTTAGCTTGTGACTTCCGATCTGTATGATCGTTTTTCGCCTCCTTTGACTCCTCCCCCCCTCCCTGTTGGTGTGTCCCCTAGTTGTGGTTTTCCGGGATTTCTAGGCCATGTTTCTCATGGCCTAGACCGTCTTCCCGAGCTACCTCGTCCCGGAGCGGGAGTTTTCGGGTTCATGCCCTTTTCTGCATGGATTGTTCTTGATGTTCTTATATGGTGTCTAGTCACAGTACGTTTTACATTTTCCACACGGAGCATTTCCCAGTTTACAATCATATAACTCTTTCCATTCTACATGGAGCATTCATGCACTTGTTCATACAACCCTTCGGGGTTAGCTATGTTGATTGTTTTGGTTGTCTCACGGTCTGCTTGACCGGGGCAGCTCTTCGAGACTTGGAGTTTATTCTCAGGGAGCGACTCTTAAGCCGTTCGCTTTTATTTGGAGTCCAGCTTCGGCTGTGCGATGTTTTGTTGTTTTTCTTCCTTGACCGTTCCTTTGCAGATGATGCATATCCAATTCCTCAGATTATATCCTTAAAGGTTGGCATCGCTAATATGGGATCGTCACGATCTATCTTGACTGTCGTCATGCTCTGAACAATCCTCCTGCAACTGTCTCTGCAGAGCTTGGAAGAGGATGGAAAGTTGGCAAAGTTTAAATCCGATCGTGACAAAGACTAGCCAAGACGAAGGCAAAAGGCAAGGATAAGGATAAGGATAAAAAGGATGAGAAGGCGCACGTTTCAATGCAAGACAACCCGAGCGGCCACCTGTTTTTTAGACGTTACGGTCGGCTCTCCTCAGTCAATCAAGGGTTACTAATCCCTAGCTAGCCCAGCTAGCTCTTCTGAACATCGTTGTCATCGATGAATTCCAACTTGCCACTCATCAACCTGATCCCCACTCCATCAACTTCACATCCTTCACGCTCCACCGAATCCTTTAACAAGGTACGTCCGCTCTCACGGCTGCTCAGGTGAACCTCAGGAGTGCATCTATTCTATTGGAGGTCATTGACCCCAAAAAAAAAAAAAAAAAACAAAAGCACCAAAAAACGAGGCTCGTCAAGTCATTGGTCAGTGTCTAACCACCAGCGGAGGCTATTCGTGACTTTGCTTCTAGTTTCCTGATGCTAGTCTGTTTCCCATGAGAGATTTGAAGGATTCTCTGATCAAGCTCCTCACCTCTAGACGTATTAGGTCTGTCTAGATCAGGAGCCCAGGAGACTCGTCGTCGTCATTCTCCTCTCCTCTGTTCCGTCTCGTTCCCTTCACCGAAACGAAAGGAGTCACTCCAAATCAAGTACTTTGGACAGTATTCTGAACTTATTATGTCTGGTTTTCGTCCTCTAAGTCCTTCTTCTCAATTGGAACCAAGCTCTCAAGCTTCTACCTCATCTCGCCGGTACTTCCTTTCACAGATCAGCCGCTCCTTTTGTTCGTCCGGCAACTCCTCATAAGTGATATCCTGGTTTCTGATGTTGATCCAGTTTATGTTGATATGTTCTAGGGAGGGTAATAGCTGTCTCATTTCAGTGGTTAACCAACCTCCCTCGGACGAATATAGAGTTGTCAGCCCTCCGGTTCGGTAGTACCATTATATGGTACCGATATTGTTCCTCAGGACGTTTTCGGCCAGGGCAGTCTCTATTGTGTCACAGGAATCATTTGGGTATATTGAGTGACCAACCTCGAAAGATCCTCCTTCTATCAAACTGTCACTCAACAAGCCTGCCCAGTGCTCAAAAAGCCAAAAATGCCCTTTAATCCCTGGTTGAGGATCGTTACAGAGTTTTCAGAGCTTCTGCCACATCTTACAAGTGGACAGCCTTTTACAAAGGCTCAAAATTTTTGCCCTTCAGATTTGAAGAGAAGATTGGTTTTCACTCTTTTAAAAAAACTCCTCTGTTCCCAGGCCGTTTAGAGATTATTTACGCTCCGTTGGTTCATTTTGACTCTTCTGGAAATTTTTAAGTTTTCAAGCGGACAAACGAACCTGAACCCACTGAAATCTTTGGACGCAGCTGCCCGTGCGGTTTAAAATTTTTTCTTTGTCCCTACTGCTCATTGCCGAGATTCTTTCAAAATTTCCGGGGACAGCCTTCACAAGGGGCTAAAAAGGGATATTGCTACTCTTTTCGCTTTTTTGGGTCCGTTTTCCCCGTAGAGTGTATGACCATTTTGGCGGGTTTTTTCTACAAGGCAGTGAGGTCAGGGGGTTCATTTTTAAACGCTCAAACTTTTTCCGAAAGAGATGCCCGAAGCCCTTTGGGCAACTTCCCGTCTCGGGCGAGGACTTTTTTCGGGGGCCCATTTTAATTCCCCAACTGCAGGGGGAAATTTAAAACTTAAGAAAATTAATGAAGGGATCGGGGAAATTTTTAACCCCAAATCCCCCCCGTGCTTCACTTTTTTCGGGGCCGGGCCCCTTCGAACCATTTTTAAGACGTCTCAAATTTCAGCCTTCCCCTTCAACTTCCAGAAGACCCCTTCATCCAACTGGAAGGGCCCCGACTCAGGCTAGGGCGTGCCCTTTTCCTCAACCCTTTTCCCTTTGCCCACCGGCTCCCAGGGGAATTTCCGTAAATCTCGTTCCGCAGGGGGCCGGTTTTTTCCCAAAACCCCAAGGTGCCCACTCCACTGCCCTTTTTTCCAGCAGTGGGGGGGGGGTTACTTTGGGTTTGTCGAAATTGGAAAAAATAATCCGGACGATTTTGGGGTTTTTAAAAGTAGTAACCGAGGGCTACCAAATAGAATTCTCGAAATTTCCTCCGGGCCCAAAGGGGGTATTTTAAGTTTAAATCCAGTTGCCAAAGGACTTGGCCAAAAAAGGGAGCCCTCGGACAGAGATCCTCCGGGGTTTATTGGACAAACAGGCTTTTACGTCTCCACCCATCAGGAGTCTCAACCTTATCCGGGCGAGTTTCTTCTTAGCTCCCAAAAAAACCCAAAAATGTTTAGACCATCTTGAACCTGAAACCCCTGAAAAAGTTTACCCTCTCAACCCAAAAGGTTTTTCCGGGATGGGGAACCCCTGGCCTCAATCATTTTCCCACTCTAGAAGAGGGCATGTGGGCCACTTCAAAAGACTTGAAAAGGGCGCTTATTTTTTCATGTTCCTTCACCCCCGTTATCGAGATTCCTGGCGTTCAGGGACGGGGGTGACTACAGCTTCAGAGTTTTTGGGGGGCCCGGCGACCGCCAAGAGTTTTTTTACCCCGGGGGTTTTGAGAAACGGTTCTAGCTTACCTTCTCGCGGGGGTTTTTCCCCTTTTCCCCCTACTCGACGATTGGTTTTCCTTAGGGAAAATTTAGAAGAAACCCGGGCCCCAGAGACACAGAATTCTCATTCAACCCTTCGAGTTTAGGCTTTGGGGGATCAACTGGGAGAAAACCAACTCACCCCTTTTCCGAAATTACTTATCTCGGGGCTTCCTAGAAAAATTCAACCCTTTGGGGAGCCTTTCCCACTCCTCAAGGATAGAAGCTCTAAGTTTTCGTTTCCGAAAAAAACCTCTTCCCAAAAAATTTCCCTTTAAGCGAGGGTATGGCTCCCGTCTTTTAGGCCTCATGGCCCCTTTAGTAAGATACTCCCGTTTTGCCGCCTCAGGATGCGCCCGTCCAGTTTTTATGTTTTCCGGTTTTTCAAAGGGCTTTCACCCCCTCTCTTTACGAATCCCACTGGAAACCGGCTTCCTCCCTTCATAGGTGGGGGGCTGTTCCCAAAAGAACCTGCTTCAGGGGCGCCCCGGGTTTTCAAAAACCCAAAAACAAATAAACCCTCACAACAGACGCTCCAATTTCGGTTTGGGGGGCTGCTTGGGGGGGCCAAGTCCCCCATCAGGGCAGTGGTCCGATACAGACAAGGTCCCCTTTAAAAAACCCCTTTTTGGAATTGACTGCGGTCCAAGAGCCATTCAAACCCTTTGGGGAAACCCCCGTTCGGGGCCTGGATGTTAAAGGGGATGTCGGACAACTCAAAGACAGTCTCGTACCTGAAACCCACAAGGAGGAACCAGTCTCTAGAGCTGTGCAAACTAACCCGGGACCTTCCCTTTCTTCGCCAACAACGAGATATCAACCTCCGGGCCCCCTCATCTAGCCGGGGGAAAAAAAAACGGGGTTTTCCCCAGACCCCCCTGTCAGAGGCCAAAATTTGACCAGGGAGTGGTCCCTACTCAGGAATGGGGGAACCATCTTTTCCCCTTTACGGCGACCCCGATAGACCTGTTCGCCGGGACAAAAACCCCCAAAATACCGACGGTTTTTGTTCCAGGTTTTTTTCTCCCCAGGCGTGGGCCCCCAAAAGACCCTCTGGCAAACCCCTTTGGGGCCCAAACTGATGTCTTAAAGCCTTCCCCCCGTTCAACCTGATTCTAACGACTCTCCTGAAGTTCTCCCCGCTCCAAAGGGGACGATATTTTTCGTCCCCTCCCCTTTCTGGCCGAACCAAACCCTTTGGGTTTTCCCTTTAATTTTTCAAACTTCTGGTCCCATCGTCCGTTTAAACTTCCCCGCTCAAGGGAAAAAAATTTTGTCCCAGAAAAAAGGGGGGGGCCCGATTTCCATCAAGACCTCCCGTCTCTTCCTTAAAGCGGGGAAATTGTCCACCGACGCCTCGGGGAGGAGGGGAGTTTCTGGAAAAAACTGCGGAACCCTTTGGGAGTTCTCGCCAGGCTTTTTCTACTTCCAGAACTTTTTGATTTCCCATTGGCCAAGTTCCCCGGACTGGGCAGGTTTTTAACTCTGTCAATCCTTGGTGCTTCCCTAGACGAGGGCTTTCCTTCCCGACCCCCCCTCTATGATGCGGCAAAACAAGTTTTTTTCGATAAAGAACTACAGGGCACTTTTTGCTGCCGTTCTTCTGGGTTTTTTAAAACGGGTCCCACAATTAGCTCGAAAACGGGGATTTCCAAACTTCTCCGGGGGCATGTTCAATAAGAAAACCACCTCAGAGAAGACTAAACCCGTCTTGGCTATTAACTGTTCTCCAGTCACTATCGGCCCCCCCTTTGAGCCTTCTCCAAAGAGCCCCCCTGATGCTCCCCACGAAAAAAAACCCTTCCTTTTGGGGGCAGCTTCTGCAAGAAGGAGAAGTGACATCCCGCTTTGCTGTTTAAAAGAGGTTTCATCAGGTTTTTTTTTTTGCGGCGTTCACTTGGGTACCGGATCCTGAGTTTTTATCAAAGAACCCAAATTTTTCATTCAAATCCGACCCATTTTCCTTCCCAAAAAAAGTCCCGAAGGGGTCTTCGGGTTCCAGAAGACGACTGGTCGTCCCCCTGAGATTTCTGAAGGGTACTTTTGACAAAACAAAACACATCAATTTCCCAGAAAGCCTTTTTTTGTCCTTTTCCCAAGGGCTCCCTAAAACCCCGCACATCGAAAAACACGATTTCCAAAAGGATTTCAAGCTGATTTTCAGAAAAACACTCAACCCCGGGGGAAAAGGTTAAAGCTCATGCGTTAGGGCCCCTGCTTCTTTTAGGCTTGGTTCAAAGGGTTCCCTCCAGGGAAAAATGAAAGCTGCAGCCTGGAAAAACACTTCATCTTCGTCTCCCAAATTTTCTTTCCAATTTTTGTGTTTTTTTCTGGGGGGAACTTTTTCCAGAACTGCTTAGGGAGTGGCATTCGCCAAAAATAGTCACCTCCCCCCAACTTCCGGGGGCTAATCTGGATTACATAGAAAATAGGAGGTAAAGAGGGGGCGAGGGTAGATTCCCCAAAACTCCCTGGTTTGGGGAAATTCCCCGACCCCCGATACTTACCTCCTATTGGTCCCGCCTCCCACCCCGGGCGGGACTGACTAGTTTACCTAATTTTTTTTGGGGCCCTCAAAACTTTATATCTATTTCGTAAACATATCGGGTTTTTGCGGGATTATCTGGGTAAATTTTGTTATGATACCCTCAAGGGACCTCACACAACCCTTTTATGCTATTTTTTTTTGGGTTTTTCAAACTGTGAAAACCCCAAATCCCATGTTGTTGGTTTTTTAGACCCCTTTCCCCTAAAACTTGGAACTGTTTTTCAGATTTTTACCCTTTTTGGGGTTTTGGGACTCTCATTCTTACTCGGGATTTTTAGTTGTTTTTAAACCCATTTAAATTTGGGCCTTTTAACACGGTTTTCCCCGGAGTTAAAGTGTTACTTTTTGAAATTTACCTGGAACTTACAAGTTACCTATTGGGTTTTCTTAACTTCCCAGTACCGAAAACTGTTTTTTAGTCCCAAATTTTCTACCTTTGGAAATTTACTGTATGTTTTCTACTACTTTTTCTACCGAGTGCTTTTAACACTATAACGTTTTTCTCCTACAAGAGTTAAATTCCAACTTTTTTGATTCAACCCTTGTGGCCCGAACCTTTTTTGGTTTTCCTACCCGTTAGTACTATTCCTCTTTAGTGCTTGGCCCTTATACTACCCTTTTGCGAATACTATTTACCCCTTTAGTGCCTTGGGCACTTTTATTTATTTAGTGAACTTGGGGGTTTTTAAATCCCTTCTCCTCCCACGAAAATTCGGCCTTTCCCCCACTTGGGGTCAAACCCTTTTCGGAACTTTTTGGATCATGAATTTTGAGCGATGTTACTCATCTAACAGATATTCACCTTTGAGTAGTTCCCCCTAAAACCCTTCACCAATGATTTATGTTTTAGAACTTCGTGGTGGCCCCTTCGAGGGGACGGTTTTTTTGAGGTGAAATGGGGGTTCCCTTCCCCTTTTCTCCTTCCTCCCCCCCCCTTTTTATCTCTCCTCCGGGGGTTTTTTCCCCACCAAGGCCCAAGGCGGGGCTGGGCAAACGGAAGAGGACTTGGGAGGGGGGGCCTCCCCTCGAGGGGCGCCTCCCCCGTCCCCACTGTGCTATTATTTACCAGGGTTTTAAAATTTTTCGGGGAAATGGGGGGTTACATGTCATAATTTCCCACCAAATTAGACTTAACCATTATACATCAATCATGATTACTACACCAACTATGCTTTGGCAAGGAATTTATGCAGCCATTTGGGTAAAAATGTTTTTTGCATCCCCCGGTTTGGTAGTGGGCAAAATTTATCTCTTACAGCCCGAACAAAAAGAATTCATAGCAGAGCAATGTGTCAATTTTTCGGTAAACGTGAAAAAGGTAATGGTTACCACTGAAGGTATTTGCCAAGACTGAATTCAGCGATCTGTAAAAAAAGCAAAAACACTTTTGTTGCAGCAGACACATAAATTAGACGTAGTACTTTATTTCCTCACGATGCTCACATCAGTGTATGGAATATTAATAGTTTGTTTCCAGTCCTGTATCCTACACATGCCATAATATTGTGCTAGTCTCTTTACAGAAGGATATTTCAACAGTTCCGACAGTATCTCATTCAAAGACAAAAACGACCATTGTGTGTACTTTCCCCCTACAGCAGATATCTATTTTCATTTTTCTGAGAGGAAGAGCCCAGAGGCCTTATTTCTTCTCCAGCACATTTTAACAGAAATTTCCCTTTTCCACCAAGGAGATGCAATCTGATCACAGCTCAGTGAAGTTGGGGAGGGCAACCTTCTGGTAAGGCCAAGAAGGGTGAATGACAGGTTTAGCTACTCATAGTTGCTATCAGTGTACTACGCATTAGCGGCTCGCCATAGGGGCACGGGGGGCACTTGCCCCCCCCCCAAAGTTTGCAAAGCATGGTCTTCAATTTTCAAAAATAAAAATAATAAATAAAAGACATGTAATTCGAGATGGGTTAAGCCCTCCCTTTTCCTTGAGTGGGCTTAAAATTAAAGGAGTGAATAACTTTCCAATGCAATGCGAAGGTTTAACATTAATTAAGTGCTTTCAAAACGCCATTTTTTCGGCCCGCTTCGCGCGCGTTTTCTCAGTTGCGTGTTTGCTACTACCGTATATATACTTCACACATCACAAATGGACTGCCGTTAGTGCGAGCTAAGGTAATCAAAACAAATGATCACGTTGTAATCTGATTAGCTTAGGCATCATAATGTCATTTACAGAGTGTAACGGTAATGCTGGAGTTAAATGCCCATAGTTTTGCAGACACTTCAGAGCTTTCGTGGCCATTAGATACACAACCCATTAGCCGTGTTGATTATCATCCACGACTAAAAGCAGTTTTGCCAGGGTGTCACCTGGCCAGATTAGCATAGGTATCTGTCTACAAAAAGTTGTAACGGGCATGTAGTCTAAAAGTATTGTGTTTCCCACAGAAGGCGAGGTTTCCCTTCCCATGTCCAAATTGACAGCGCCGTTAGCCCACGAGCGGTCTTATGACTGTCAAATGGCCTGTTATAAGCAAAATGTTCTCCACCTCTGTGCTAAAGTATATAACGTTTCAATTGATTTAAAATAAACACACCAAACAGTCAATCTAAGCTCAGTGTGATGAGACTTTTGACTAGTGGCCTAGCTATTTGTATATAGGATGAGACGTCGTTCTGAGTTAGGGGAATTCCCCTCCCCCTGTAACAAAATTAGTTTCGGAACGGTACTGAGATTCAAAATACTAGTGCTATCATTTCATCGTTCTCAAGTGTCTTCATGCTCGAAATTTTCGTTAGTTTATGAAAACAATCCAGAAAACCAACATTTTATGGCTTCTTGGCAAAGCTGAAACATATTGTGGCACAATTAAATAAACAATAAAATATTTAAAGGTGGGGCTCATTTTATACAAATGGATCAAGCCGCTTTGCCCATTTCACCTGGCTCTTACTCCACCCCTAGGGTAGTACGGTAGCGATCGGTTGATATGGTTGTATTTATTTTTAAAGTAGTCTTCTCATGACTAACTGCCTGAAATGGTTTGTGAAGAGCTTTTGAAAACTACATGGGTCATCGCTGTAATACATAGTAATAACCATACTCCCATAGGCGTAGGAGGCAGGGGGCTGCAGCTCCCCCAACAAAATATTTTTGTGAAAATTCGGGCAATATTCTGAGAACTTTTCAGGCACTTACTGAAAGAAAAATAATGTGATAATGTAGCTTAACGGAATTCGATACTTTAAAAAAAAGACTTCCTTGGTAATTAAAACATAGTTCTGATTTGGATTGCACCAGTACCTATATATTCGGTATTAATTCACCAGTGTGTTTTTAATGGTTAAACTTATACATTATGATTATCAGTGGTGTATTTGAGGAGCCATTAGGCCATGCCCCCGTCACTGACGCCGATTTTTTTTTTTTTTGTACCTAAACTAAAACACAAAATTTTACTTCAAAGGTAGCAAATGTGGCACCAGATTGCAAGTATGGACACCTAATTTTTCAAAAAAATTTTCAAAGGGGAGGAGGACACCCCCTCCCCTCAAACCCCTCCCCCAGGCCGGCGATCACACAACATAGTGCCTGCCCACCCCCATGAGAGAAATCTTGGCTACACCACTGATTATTAGCAGCATTTTTTGTGACGAATTCCCCCAGAATTATAACCAATATGGAATAGCTAATAACGTGGCAAATTATTGTATGTAATTGGCATGCTGTGTGATAACGGATGCATGCCTATATGATATGTACATTAATATTTTGGACGCGCGAGGAGCGCGCGGAAATTTTTGTTTCTATTTTTCGGGCAGATCGTTACAGCCCCCCACCCCCCAAATCAACTTGGGCCCCTACGCCTATGCATACTCCTGTTGAGGCTATATTACTATCCGGAGCTGACCATTAATATTGCTGGGAGGGGTGTCTTCCGAACCCCCCTGAATACTGACTTGAGTTTGCCCCCCCAAACAAAATTTCTTAGAGCCGCCCATGGACTACTACGTAACATATATTATACTCAATTTCCACTCAGTTCGCTCGAGTTTAAAGAACTTAAAAAGTTTAAATAATGTACCCCTTGAATCCACATACATAAATCGGGTGTGCTGCTTGCTGTAAAGTGTAAAGGGTGATGAACACACCAGTTGAATCATTAACAATAACAAAAGGATTCTGACCCTTATATACCCACTTTACATTACATTTGTGTGCCTGAGGAGAACTGGGGGTATTTCGTGAAAGCAAGTAAAAGTTGAAATGAGATATCTGGAGATAGGAATAAAGTATTGCTAAGGGGTTTGAGAGACACAGACCCTATAAACCGACAATGTAAAATGCCTTTTAGCACTTTCATAGTGATACTTAAACCACTTGAAAGTTTTTGAAAATGAATGGAAATATGAAAGGGCAATTTCCTCAAATCAATTTGAAAAAAGAAAACTTACCTTCAACTAGCTTCTGAAAGAAGATCTCCAGGATCTCCAACCTTTGTGCATTTCAGTCAACAGTGTATATACTGAAAAGATACAAACTGTTACGTCAATATCATTTAAACTGGTTTATCTAGCGCCCAGCTGTTATGAGAGAGAGAAAAAAGAGTAAATGTCTACTTATGGATTTATGGTCAGGCAGAATCGAAACCAATAAAAGAAGGCTGTTGCATGGAAATAATTGACAGTTCTATTGTTTTGTCTTACAGTGAGACAACCAATCAGAATAGGTTACCGTTCTTCCTATTGAAGAAAGTCGAGTTGCGAATAAGGGCACATGTTTCCAAGTTAGAACACGAGTAAACAGATGGCTGGCTGGGAGGCTGGCTGGCTTGGTGGGTGGATGGCTGGCGGGCTGGCTGGCTCGCTCGCTGGGTGGGTGGGTGCCATGGCTGGGTGACTGACTGGCTGGATGAATGATGGGTGGATGGGTGAACGAACGGAGGACGAATTGATTGATGGACATACGATAGCACGGTGAACATATATTTCGTTTACAGTGTTTCTAACTAACTTCAATGTCACAAACTTGAACAACTTGAAGACTTGGCACTAAATCTGTACTCTTGAATATTATGTTAATTTTATGTATGTCACTTAACAACCCTCGTTTAATAAATACCTTACAAAGTGCAAACGTATGGCCGGTTAACTCAACACAACCATGTTTACACTCTCTCTGCTTCCCTATAATGTTAGAAATGTAACTTGATATGAAAAAATTATTTTGCTTCTTTAAATTACAAACATACGCACCTTCCCCTGGCTTATTACAAGCAAAACCAAGACAAACAATAAACAACTTCATTGGCACAAATAAACTATAATCACTTGTAATTTCTATATAAGAAACGTTTTTCAGGAAATGATGGAAAAACAATACCAAGGCAGCTACTTCCTGAAGCCGGTCTAATTATGGCTAAGAATGTGATAGTCGTAAATATGGCTGAAAATTTGTTAATACCGTATCATTCAACTGTCGTACCTTGGGGTTTATACCATAATTATCTAATCTGGAAATGTTAAAAATATTTCTAAGGACTATGAATGCTAAAGCTTCTAGTCTATTAGATTATGTAAACTTTGCTCTGTTTGGTGCATTTTTAAATCGTTTTTACAGAAGTTCCAGAATACTGCACTGTAAAAATATTGGGTCAATTTGACCCACAGTTGGGTAAGGAGAGAACCCACCAAAATATATTGGGTCAAATACTGACCCGAATAGGCTTTATTTGACCCAAATGAGGTTAAAATTTTACCCAAAATGATGGATCAGTTCCCTCGTGACCCAAGTGTTTTTGGAGTGTGGCACTTGTTCTCAGAAGGAACAGAGAGCTCCAATTATCAATGAAAGAGGTGCATTGCTTGTCCTTTAAGCTGCTATATAGGACGGAATCTTGGTTTTCCAATCTAAGTTGATGTATATCATCGTCAATTGTCATTGTAAACGTGTTTAATTAGTTTATATGAATTGAAACTGGTACTTGTAAATTCAAAACACATGGCATAAGTCCATTTGAAAGGCTCATGTCAATTAAAATTGATATCGCTTTACATTCGTATAGGTATATTAAACTAACGTTGATCCTCGAGAAATGTTATTTAAACTTGTCTATGTCAATTGATATTGGCGTTTGTATATTAAAGCTGGTGTAAGTCAATTAAAAATATTATTTGACAGTAAAAGTAGGTTTTTCTATCTTCCACGATATCATACCTTTCTGTCCATAAACTGTGTAGATGCGGGCCACTTTAGTTTACACAATTTTCAAAGACAATTTATCCTTACGCAGTAATTTGATCTAGAGTCCTAAGTTACCTTTCCATATGACACACACCATTTGCATAACATACATTTTTACATTTGGTTATCTCATTTTCTTACTTTCACTCGACGGTTGCTACGTCAAAGGAGAAATAAAATGTATCTGTTCAAATGTAACAATCTTGAAAGATAAACTAAATGATAGCAAAGTTAATGACAAACGCAAAGATAATAACTTATAAGTAAGTTGTTGAATTCCTGACGGAAACAAATAATTGGATTCTCCCTATTTCAGGGTACAAGGTTAATTCTCGCAAACAACCGAATGGGAACGAAAATCACCAGTCCAATTTTTATCCTTTTAGAACCATGTAAAATATTATCACTGTAAACTTCACTCTTCAGTAAATTAAATTACAAAATTTCATATCTTAGGAATGTCTAGTAGACATTGAAGGTCGTTTACATCGCAGACTATTATACGAAAGTAAATATGTACCATTCTGTATATAAGTAGTAACAACAGTCCTCTTTGGCATCAAGACGTTTGGTGGCGTGCAATATTTCTGATGGTGATAGTTAGAAAGCTATATTGTATGTGTAAATGGGGAAACCGATGATGATCAATATTTTAATTTTAAGTGTCTCTGACTTTTCAGTTCCACCTAAACGTTTCTCATTTTTTCGCATCAAGGGAGATGTGAACCACAAAACAGACGTTGTGTAAGCACTAGGAAGAGTTTTTGTGTGCCAGACATTGATTTTCGAGTATTTTAATTCAGCTAAGAAAATTTTGGTACTGGATTTTATTTTTCATTCAATTAAACACGTCATGAATTTCAGTCTGAACTAAACAATCTCTAGAACGGAGATATACTAAAAAGATTTATCGATTAGATTGATCTCCACCTTAATTGAAGAAAGCGATGCGGTTTTATCCGACGATCTGGAAATACTAAAAATTCCTTCCAGAAGCACAGCTCATATTAGGGCAACAATTTCAATTTCTTTTTATTTATGCTGTTTTGATCGATTTAGCCTGAAGGTTTTCTAGTTTTGTTTATCCTGGTTTCATCATCAAGTCAGATTTTTACACACACTAGACATACACTCAAAGCAAAATACACATGAGGAAACTTACAATGGCTATAACTTGAAGACTAAACGATTTAATCATAAAATTGATTAACGTATGCAAAAGCTATAGATACATGACCTTTTGCTCTTCCTAGCAGTGTTTTTTGAATATCACACCATGCCCAACTTTCCTCTCTCCATGCCAGGTTGTAAAGTCTCTAGAAAATTGCATAAAATGACCTTTTGCATTTGATATGATACATTAGCAAGTTGAGTTCATAATTTGAACTCTCTTAATTTCTTAGATTGAAAATCAATCTAAAAGAGTGAGATGAGGAAAAACATCTTAATTTGAACTTAAAATTTTAAAATGAATAAGATTTATTCTCAATCTTTTAGACTGGATATTCCAATCAAAATTACCGATTGTTCACTAATTTCAGTCTTTTGAATTAAGAAAAAAATATTCGTTTACTTTGATTTTTCCATCTTATGTTATGATATCATTTACAGCATTTAGTTTAGATAAATTATATCATACACCAGTCTGGTTGTTATCACATGTTTACAAAGTTGTGACTAATTTCCTTTTGCAATATTCTCCAACAAAACACTTTTCCATTTATCGCGTCCAGGATATTCTCTCGTTTGGGGGAAACCAAAATTCTCCCGAATGGGCCCGGGGAAAACTTATGCAACACATTGTATGGGCCTATTAACCTAATTAAGACAAGGCTTAGCAGGAACGAAAACCACTCAAAAACTTTGATTCGTTTTTCTCAAAAATAGCGGGGTGAAGCACCGATTAGGAGGTGGCTTTCTGCCGGCTATGACAATACACCTACCGAATATACATTTAATACCATTATATTAGAAAGAGAAATTTTTCCAAACCTCATTCGCCACTGACAATATACACAAAGAACACCTAAAATTGTGGGTAAAATAGACAAAATGCGGAGCCCATGACCAATTTGACTCCCACTCCCTATGACCATGGGCGTAAATCCCGGGGGATGGGGGGATACATCCCCCCAACATTTGACTAGGGGGGATGGCCCATGCAATCATCCCCCCCCCCCCCCAATGTTTCAGTCTACAGATACGTGTATGGTGGAAAGTATATTTTATTCTTCATTTTCATAAGAATTTTTTTCAATCTTGCTTCACTTTCTATCACAAATGTTTCTCAGACTATCAGAATTTTAGCAAACCGTTGGCAATCTATCAAAATTTTCGCGCGCTCCGCGCGCTTCCAACATTACGTCAGTGTCACTTATATTATCAATATCTTCCGATAGCAACTTTCGGAAAAGCACAGCAGCAAAAAGTTGAAAGTTTACGAATTAACAGGTAAAAGACTGGATTATGGCAGTGGCATGTAGGCTTGTTGGGCAATTGAAAGTGTCTCGATGTAGAATCTGTATGCAGGTTTTGTAATGGGAATATTATTCGTCACTGTTTACACTCCATGTCATGACCATTATTAAGGTAAAAATACACGAAACTGTTCTGATCACGGCACTTTCCGAAGAACAGAGATACATCCCCAAACATCTGTGGGGACCTCGCATCAGTATGGGATCTTTCAATCTAATATGTAGCATGATGTAGAAGGTTGAAAGTACGTATCTGCCGTCAAACATTTTTCCACAAATTTTTACCAGAGCTTCGTCAGTTCGCGCTGAGCCATTATCGGTATAGGTGGTGATAGTTAATACACTTATGACGAAAACAGCACTCTGTAACGCTCTTATTAGTCCTTCACCCCTTTTGCTACACCGATCAGGAAGGTCTAATATCACCTCCCTGCACCTATACTCTCCCTCCCTCTCATTTTCAATTGTTGGCAGCCATGGGCGTCAACCTTTACTCGAACGTGGGGGGGGGGGGGGACATGGCCACTTCTGTCAAAAATTTACTGTGTAAAAATCTTAAGTCAATGGGCATTTTTCCAAAATGTGTGGGGGGGGGACGTGTCCCCCTGTCCCCCCAGGATTGACGCCCATGTTGGCAGCTGTTCGCCCGGATTTTAGTTCAAAAGTAGTAAAAATACGATAGTTGTAAAGTGTTCAGTCTTCAGGAGATTTGTTGACAACGCATCTGTCTCTTAATAGACAACATATTCTCTTTTACCTAATCAAAAATTAGCATTCAATAAATTATGGACATTTTCCGGCCATATATGATCAGTTCCAAAACATCCCAAAGATAGCATCATTTTGCATCTTAAAGACCTTAAATTAATAAAAAAAAAGTCTTAAAGGGGAGGGGGAACCTCTTCCCTAGGACAACACCTTTATGTAGTGACAAACGAAAGATCAAAACTGCTGCATGCAAATGCAGGAGCGCACTGGGGGAACTGAGGTATTATTACATCATCTATGGTGCCCCCAATCACAAAAAACCTGGCGACGCCACTGATCTCAAGCCAACTTGCAGGTCTTGTAATGATGTCCGAATTCAAAATCCAGTTGTCTGGGATGACCCTATATGTTGATCCCAGCCTTTTTGACCTTAACAGGACATTGTTACTCTTGTACAATTCCAGTCTGGTGCAGCTTATCGACGAGTGCTCAAAATAGCAGTTCCTAAATGTATGAATATACCAATAGCCTACCAAAGAACATTACAACAGTCTTCCTGGCACTTCTGAGACATTAAAACCCAGGAGCTTCGGGGGGCTTCGCCCCCTGGACCCCCACCGGGGCTTTGCCCCTGGACCCCACCAGGGGCCCTCAGGCGGCCCCTGGACCCCACCCGTCATGGGATCGCGCTTCGCGTGCACATGTTCCACATTTGCGATAGTTCACCCCATCCCCCCCAAAGTTGAAAAGAAATCTACGCCCCTGTCCCTATCTGGGGAAAAGTCGATTCTCCCAGAAGGGGAATCTCCCTAACTGTTTATACGATAGAAATTTTAAAAGGAGGGTAGATTACTTACACAATTAAAATGAAAACTATATCATCGTTGCCGTAAAACCTGTTTAAAATAATAATTTACAAAATACCAAAACAGTATGAGTTCCTTCTGGACACAATAAATATCTGTGTACATGCAAAACACAAAAATTAATGTATAAAGCAATTTTTCTTAGGAGCCCTAAATTACACGGCAAACTTTAGAGAGTTACCTAACATGGTCGAAAGAACCTTAGAAAATTAACTTGCAAATATTTTTCTCAAGCACAAGTTTGTTACTCTAGTTTTACTTAAGAGTTGGTTTCATAATAAATAATGAATTGTTTCCACTGAGGTTTGTTATATGTTGTACATTTCAAAAGAAAATACTTTGCATGTAGTATGGACAAGAAAGCCCAAGGCTGTGTGATTCCTTGCCGAAAAGATACTGCTTTGTAGCACTGAGATTTATCTCTCAAGTTATCCTTCTTGAGATATCATGTTTCTATGATTTTTCCACAGTTCGACCTTTGCATGCAAGGGCGTGGATCCATCTCTAAATGTGTGTGTGTGTGGGGGGGGGGTGTCACCGTTTGCGAATCACCGTTCTGGGGAGGGATCTAAGGAGAGGGTGTTCCTATTCCCTCTGAAAAAGGAAATTAGGTGGTCTTTTTGGCAAATGGTGCCATATTTGGGGGCAATTTAGCTTGTAAAATGTAGTGTCAATTCGTAATCTATGTTATATTATAATTCATCGCAGTTTTCGTTTTCATCATTTTTGAAAAAGTGAGGGGATTTATTGGAGATGTTCCCGCTTCCAAAAAAGTGAGGGGGACGCGTCCCCCGTCCCCCCATGATCCACGTCCATGTCTGCATTGTGACCTCATATATCTTTGAACCCCACTTAACATCTAATAACAAAAAAGGGGGAAAATGGAAAGTGTCCTACATGGGATTCGAATCTGGGTCCTTTGTGTGAAAAAAATCGAGCTTTCCACTATACATGATCGTCAAACTGTACGTATACTACGTATGGAATTTCTGATTAGGCTATATGTTATAATGACAGCGTTTTCACACGTGTTCGTAATTAGGTTATTAATTAAAATTAGATTTTCTGATTAGTGTGAAAGTTATGCTTTTGATAAAAATATGTATTGTTGTTTATAATTTTATATTTGAAATTGTACAAAAATTCAGCCTTAAGTTTTCGGTGGTCACGAAACTACACAATTCGGAGGAACCGCTCAAATAACAAATCTACATATTAAGTATGACAACAATATAGGTTTCTTCCTCTCAATATGATAAATCTATATACCAAGTATGAAAAGTGTCTGTCGATGATTTCATGAGATATCGTGAATTTAAAAGCATTTTTTTACCTCCGGCAATCTCAGGTAACCCTTGACCTCTTCCAAAAATAATGGGGTTCAGTTTCTGACTAAAACGCATCCACATGCCAAGTATGGAAAATGTTTCCTACCTAGAGGTATCGTGTTTACCAAGTTTTCGGTTTATGGCTTGATTTTTTAGAGTAAATTTAGGTCCCTTAATGCTGCAAAAGGATTGTCTTGTGAGTGGGAGGAAGAAAGATGGTATGGGTACGTGGCATGGGACTTTGGAAGACATGTGCCACTCAAGATATCCTGCGGGTAGTAATAATGAAATATAATAGAAACCAGACAAGAAACTTAAAACGTTTTAATTCATTGCAAAAGTTATCTACAATTGTCACTTCCGTCAGTTTGTCATGTATATGGACAGCAATGAAAAAAAAAAACTACATTCGAAGTAAAAGTGGCAGGAGTTTTGAGCCATGATCGACCCTTTCGTTCATCGCTTTCACTGCCACTGACGGGTTTAGCCTCGCAAAATCTTTTTTGAAATTAATCACCATTGTTCTAGTTCAAAGTAATGTTGATGCGCCAAACTTTATATTTTTCAGGGCAGCATACAACTTTGTTAGACGTTGAAAAAAATGTTAATTTACCGTAGACTGTTATCAAGATCAGATGGCAGTCGGTAAGAACGAACATGCTAGTCAGGCGCGGATCCGGGGGAGGGGGCTTTCCCGGCCTCAGTCCCCCTTTTCGTCACAGTAACAAAAATAAATACCCGAAAATTAGCATAATGTTAATCTAGGAGAATATTCATGGGGGCTTTCAGCCCCCTCCCCTTTTCGAAATGTCTGGATCTGCGCCTGTTGGTTCTTCCCAACTGAAGGCGACGCGACTTAAAACTGGTCTTGAAATTGTCAGTCGCAGTCGTTAACTCACACACCCAACACGACTGTTGGAGACCTGACGATTGAGTTGAGCGGTGTGCAAAGTCATGTATATAGTCGTGTAATGTGCGGATGGCTTTATAAAATTTAAGTAAAAACGCGACGGAAATTCGCAAGGAGTTTTGTTGCGTTGCAGTCGGGTCGGGGCTGAAATACAACTTTCAGGGCATAGGACAGACTTGTAGTGCTCCAATACGTACTCGTATACTCGAGTCCATACTCGAGTACAAATTTCTGCTCTCGTGCTCGAGTACCTGGATTCAGTACTGGTACTCGTACTCCGGTACCGAGTACTCGTACTCGTACACCGGATCTGCTTACTCGTACGAGATCGTACTTGTATTCGACATGTCTGTACTCGTACTCGAGTATAATAATTCTCCTACATATTAACTGCTGCATTTTATTTCAATTATTTCATCATAAATTTACTTTAATTTATTATTCTCAATTGTTTAATCAATTGGCTAAAAATTCAATTTTATCAACTGCATGGTAACCTTCCCTCTCACCAGAGGTTGACTCAGAGAATACTTAACACTTTTTTCTAGGGAACAAAGGAAGATCATGCAGGTTATTGCGGTGGTTAGGCATGGCGGGTGGATAAATTCCTTCGCCATGCTTTCGAGAAAGCTTCAGCCTCAAGTCCGATGATATCCATGATCAAATCAGATAAATGTGGGTTCGTTGTAGATAGTATGCAGTTTCTGCGATCTCTGGACTATTTTTGCTGTCATGATCTGCGTCAGCCAGTACTTGAGTACATGCAGTCCTTGTTGCTCCACATAGCCTATAGTTTACAAAGCTTGCCAAAGAGTTAATGTACACACAGAATCTATACTCATTTAAAGCTAAATGACATTAACTAAAGGGCGCTTGACAGCCTTGACTAGCTCTACCGAGGATAACATAAAGATGCAGAAAAACGCCACCCGCGAGTTCCTTACCGTGCCATTCGAAAAAAAAAAAAAACAAACAAACAAATAAAAGAACAAACCAGGCTTTGCGATATAGGATGATGAAATTCCCGAGCTTTACATTAACCAGTAGCCTGCCTGTAGGTCACTTGGTAAGGGGAAAGGGCTTGTACTAGCTGGCTTGATGGAACTTGAAGCTTTTCAGCTATGCCCGCTGACGAACCCACGATTTTACAAGGGGGAACGGCTAACTCGGTGAGGCAAAGTTCGAACCAACAGGTGTTAAATGTACGGAACCTCCAAGGAGGGGGTGCAGGGCAAATTTTGAAATTAATGGTATTTCCTGATACTGGTGGTCCTCTCCACACTCCTTTGCTTTTTTAGCAGTGAAAAATTCTTCGAGGCTTTTCCGTTCATTCCTATCGCAAATCGATCTCAAACTATCAAAAGTTTCATGAATACTTTGCAAACTATCAAAATTTTCTCGAGCTGCCCGCATTTTAAACTACAGTTCTATTTGTTCTTCAATACGAACCCGTTTTGGCAATTTCAAACCATTTACTGTATTTTCAGAGGTACGGATACGGGTTTCGTTCTACCGGCTCTCTTTATTATGGTTTACATTCAATTCCTGATGACCATCATTAGGACGATAATTCATGCAATTATTCTAGCCAGAACTATCTTCGAATAAAAAAAGGGCAGGACCAACCTCAGGCTTGCAACCGTCAGGCGACTATTTGCCAATCTGATATTATGAGCAACATGTGTGGCTTGATTTAGGCTTACGTGATTTGATGTACACTCTAAAAAACGTGTTTAGGAATTAAACACAATTTTTGCCCCCACTTTGGAAACATGTTCAATTCCTAAACACACATGTTTAATTCCTAAACATTACGTGTTTAATTCCTAAACATTATGTGTTTAATTCGTAAACGTGTTTAGAGTGTAAACGTGTTTCCAAAGTGGGGGCAAAAAAGTGTTTAGAAAAGTGTTTAATTCCTAAACACTGTTTTTACAGTGTATATAATTTATTACTCAATCTTATTCAAAGGTCCTTAAAGGCCCTCTAAGCTCACCCCAGACAGTAACAATTCGTCCAACTAACCTAACTTCTAGCCCCGCCTCCAATTTAAATAGGCCTACAGACAATTAACTGCCTTCTAGTAGAACATTTCCAAAACAGAGCCACGGTAGCCTGTACGGAGTTTCAATTGCTTGAGGCAATATTCAAACACAAACTGTTTGTGACTGTGAACCTAATTAGGAACACAACTGACTAACCAAGTCACTAACCAAGTCATCATTACCAACCAGAGTGGTGCTATTATTGTTTGAATGAATGCCAATCAAAGTACAGTCACCAACTGGATTTAGAACTATGGGGATATGTCTAAATATATTTGGGGGATGCCATATAGCTCCTTTAAGTGCACTTACAGAGAATGTGCATTTTGAAAATGCTTATAAATCCTCTACTCCTTTTGTAGTAACTTTACTCCTCCCCGTTCATTCCCCATTGGAAGCTGTTCATTTTGCCATCAGTTGTTGTAAGTGCTTGGCGTGCTCTCCCGTACAGTGTCATTTGGATGTCGGTTAAAATCATATAAAGTGTCCCTTTTGTAATTACCACAAAGCTTCCAGGAGGCCCTATGCCGGTCTCATGGCACCAGCATTGGAGGGGTGCCATGCCACAGCAATAGTAATCAGTGGTGTAGACAGGATTTTTCTCACCGGGGGGGGGGGGGTGGCATGCAGTATGATGGGTGCAGTATGATGGGTGATCGCCGGCCTGGGGTCTAAGGGGAGGCATCTCCCCTTTTTTGAAAAATCTCCCCTTTTTTGAAAAATTAGGTGTCTTTAGATGCAGTCTGACTAGTGCCACATATGCTACCTTTTGAAGTAAAATTTGTGTTAAAAAATGTAGGCCTACGTATTTTTAGGAACTAAGACAGAAAAGTTGGCATCAGTGATGAAGGGGGACTATGGCCAAATGGGGTGTCCCCCTCCCCCTTTAAAAATTTGAAGAATAATGTGTCCTAACATGCAATCTGGTGCCACATAGGCTATGCTACCTTTTGAAGATAAAATTTGTGTTAAAAATGTTTACGCATTTTTCAGGAACTATAAAAATGGCATCAATGGGCCCCCTAACTACGCCACTGATGGTAATTTCTTAAAGTGTGCACCAATTACAATGGAACCTTTAGTAACATGTACGTGACTTTCATTTCGTGGACTATAGGCTGCAATTAATCGGCCCCGAGTTAATTTCCAGCTCATTCGATACGGGCCAATTCCGATACCGGGATCCTCCATTTTGGGCTAATTCCGGGTGCAGTAAAAATGGACTCGAGTTCTAAATTGAATCCGAGCCTAGAATAGTGCGTTACAGCTCTCAGGAGCAGATTCAGAGGAGGCCCGTGGTAACTCCCTCCTCCCTTTTCGGCACTTTTTTGGAGACGGTCCCAAAGCTGTCGTACATTACTTATGCTTATTTTGATTGCCAGGTGCCAGAATATACCGTTTAGGTGTCAACATTGTACGTTTTTCCCAGACCCCATCCCCTCCCATCGAGGTTTTGTACATCTTACTCTCGTAGGTGCGAACTTTGCCTACATTTAGTTACCTCCCCCTTTTGTGAAATTCTGAATTCGTCCCTGGCCCTGCATGTATCCTTTACAATGCAGCAACACAAGGAATCTGGGCTACCAGACAGGAAAATTTTGAATTAAGAAATGTGAAAGACGATATTCTGTAGTCTAGCAATCAATATAAGTATCCGTGAACATTGTAGTGCAGCAATAGGATCTCAAAAAAGAAGTGCCAAAAAGTGAGGGCTCGAGCCGAAAAAGCCCCATCTCAGGCTTGATCCGCACCTGTCGCAAGAAACAAAACTTCTTCAGAACTTGGACAGTTTGTGGTTTCTTCTGAAGGAATTGTCCTAGTGAGAGCAAAAAGTAAACCTTTGAGGCATATTCTTCATCGTACTTAATAAGACTCTCAGACTAAATTGGAAATGCTCCCCGACAGGGGGAGGGGGATTCCCCGGCGGTGGTATGGCACCTTGGCCCCAACTGGTGCCACCCCTTCTCTCACTGCGGTGCCGTGGGGTAGTGTTCGGTCATACCGATGAGCTAAATACTGAATAAAAGGTTAAAACATTAGTTTTAGTTTCAAGTAGATTTATTTGGCAATACAGGGTAAAAAATGAATCACTTAAAGATTTCTTTAATAATTACCTACCGTGAAAAAAAGGAAGAAAGAAGAAATAACAAACACTTGGAGGGGCTATAGCATGGGCCCAAAACATATTTAGAAATATCGTCATATCTCTAAATATAATAATTGGTGACTGCACTTTAATTGACATCCATTCAAACAGTAGCTACACTCTTTTTGGCCACTGACGACTTGTGCAGTAAATCTTTGGGCGGACTGTTGCCCTTTAAAACACGATTTTGACTCAAAGAGTCTGGGCCCAAAACATATTTAGAAATATCGTCATATCTCTAAATATAATAATTGGTGACTGCACTTTAATTGACATCCATTCAAACAGTAGCTACACTCTTTTTGGCCACTGACGACTTGTGCAGTAAATCTTTGGGCGGACTGTTGCCCTTTAAAACACGATTTTGACTCAAAGAGTCTGGGCCCAAAACATATTTAGAAATATCGTCATATCTCTAAATATAATAATTGGTGACTGCACTTTAATTGACATCCATTCAAACAGTAGCTACACTCTTTTTGGCCACTGACGACTTGTGCAGTAAATCTTTGGGCGGACTGTTGCCCTTTAACACGATCTTGACTCAAAGAGTCTGGTAGCAAGGTTATTTGGCGCAAGGGTGCCTTACGCAACTGAAAATCACCTGTAATTCGTTATTGGAGATGGAGCTTTTAGCTCTCGCCTCTTGGATACCATCCGGAACCAATAAGGCTCTTTTATCGTCCGCTGAGAATAAAGCCCATGGACTCGTTTTTACTCTCTCCCCTCTCTCCCCCTCTCCCTCCCTCCCCTTCATCCCCTTCCCCTGTAACAAGTCTATTAATGCTACTGTTACCGAGTGTTGCAAAACTATCACAATATGGTACGTCTCTCGATCGAGGGCGTTCACACAAAAAGTTGTAGTCGTGAATTAGTCCTATAATTGAAGTGGCGATCAGGAAGAGAACAGAAACTTACATCCTAAGCGGCAAGCCCTCAATTCCAGACAGCTGGATAAACAAAAACTCCAAAGTAACACTGACTAATATTTTGCACCCCCTTTCCTATTCTACATAGTTCACAAAAGGTACGTACTATCGAACGAAACTAATTATTTTCAAAGGACCCCTTCGGCTGGATGCCGAAGGCCAAAAAATAAACGTTAGCGATTACCCATCTATTGCAAAAAAGATTCTGCTCCCCCAACGGAGCAGTTTGGTCCCCATTAAGGACACCTAGACTTAACGGACCAATCACACAGGGGCGCCCCCAAGAACCAGTGTGAGTGTGGGGGTTGGACCCTCTTCCGACAAAAGAAAGGGTTTATTATTTTTCTGACAGAATATACCTGTCAAGAACGTTTAACTCATAAACTTGGAGTTAAGAAAATCTTTGCAAAAAGTAAAAGATGGAAAAATTTAACTAAAGCAGGGAGGGAAAGATTAGTTAAAAAAATCACCGGAAAACCCGGTTTTACACTTGCAATTGCCAGTTTTGACCCTTGACCACCCGTTTTCAACAGGAAGAGGTAGTATGGAGGTAGTAATTCCATAGCAGGAGAATAAGATAGTATTTGGCATGTGGCTCAGCTGCCCCTCTGAAGGCCCATTTCAGTAATGTTCCTCTACGAGGGTCCATGGGGCAATGTCTCAGAAGCTCGGAATCATTTGTACGATTCTGGCACTAGAATAAAGCATTTTTCCGTCTTCAAATCGCATTGATACGCACTAGACAGACCATAAAATAGCAGTCTGTCTATAACTTTTCAGCATAATTCGGACTAATCGCCCGTCGAATTCGTTGACGTGAGATTAGGGGGGCCTAATATCACCTCCCTGGAGAGATGCAGCGGGATTGATTTTGAGGTGGATGGAGAGTCATAGAGTGTCTACATAGTTTTACAATAGTTATACTCTTGATGGATTCATGACAGGCAATCACCTACTACAACAATTATACTCACTTTGTGCTATGGAATTACAGCTATGATAAGCAGATAGGTTAACGACAGTACAAGGTGAAGCGCGCCGAAAAATAACACTTTTGCGAATATTTTGGTAAATTAATTTTTGCCTTCATTTTGCATAGCAATTACCTATCTACAAATAGCACTGAATACGTACTAAACAGACCTAAAATTGCGATTGGCCCTTTTGTTTTATTACTTCTTATATATATATATATATATATATATATATATATATATATATATATATATATATATATATATATAATATATATATATATATATATATATATATATATAATTCAGTTAAGTAGAACGTAGTGATTATAAAATTTTCTGACATTACTGTAGCCCCAGATAAAATTTTTATTCTGAAAAAGTTAATTAATTGCAAATGAAAGTGGCAATATATTCCGACTGACGGCACAATTTTCCCGACAGACTGCAATTTAAAAACTTCTGGGGGAGGGGGGGGGAGTGTGACACTCCCACATCCCCCGGTAGTGACGCCCCTGCAACCTTTCGACTTTCAGACCTCTACATCATGAATCTGTCTTGGACAGGTTATGTATAATACAAATATATTTTATAATACCAGGGAATTGCAACAACTCCCTGATAATACAAATGTTCAATGGGCTGTAACTTGCCTCAAGTGTAAGGATCGCTATTCCATGCCTGAGTAAACTAGACGGTGTTTACTTGCAGGTAAGTGCAGATCGAAGCCACTGCATGAAGATGCTATGAAAGTGAAACGAAGATAAAAATTGTGCCACTTGATTTCTCGATTCAATAAATATTAATTGCGGTACAAAAGGGGGCAAACGGCCTTCCATGCTGACTTCTAGGAGCAAGAATGTTTTTTGCAAAGGGAATAAGTTTTTCGTCTTTGAAATGAGGAGTTTTGACTGTCTGATTTAATCCACCCAGGCCCCGGGTTCGTAGCCAGGCAAGGGCATGGGATCCCCCCCCCCCCGCTGGGAATAAAATTTCACTACCTGTAAATGGTGTCCCCGATATGACTCCACCAAAAATGATCCCAACTTGAAAAGGCGTTTAATAATGCACATTCTTTGTTTTCTGTAACATTTTTGTTCTTGAATTACAAAACTCTCCGAGCGCTACGCGCACTTCCTTATACAGTTACATTTGCTATAGCACACGTTTCAACTATGTTGGCTATATAAAGGTAAAGATGCTACAATAAGGCTTGTTTTTCGCTGTAGAAACACAAAATTGAATCGATAAGAAGTTCTTTCCTCTCTTTCTAACCATTTGAAAGACTCTTAATTCAATTTCAGTAACGTATTAACTGAGTTCCTCAATGCTGATTCGGGGGGTGGGGGTGGAAAGAGGCATCCCCCGCGACTAGTCGTTCTGCGTCTTGGGTTTGTTATAAAAGACAGACACCTATCACCTCAATTACATTTTGATTAGAGGAAGGCAAAAAATCTCAAATGGTGAATGCACTTTGATTGACATAAAGGTCAAAAGATGCAAAGTGTAGCTCACAGTACACAAAATGCACAGAGAGAGTGTTCTGATTACATATTTTTATGAGGCTAGAATTCAGTAGGAGGATTTAGCCATCAGGCGACTTAATATGTCTATACTTTTCACCCGGGAAAATGGCCTTTTCCCGGGGACCAAGATATGACCTTAAGCAATAAAGTGGGTTTGTGTAAGCAGAAGAGGAGGGTCTCAAGCCAGTTGGAGGGGCTAAGAGTAACTTAATATGGAAAATTGGAACTGTCTGGGATGAGGAGGGGCGATTCTTCCATAGAAACCCAAATTTCTAACTTTCCTTAATAAGAACTAAATAACTTCAATTTTTCTTCAACAAAATCCCAAATTTTCACCGCGCTTCGCGCGCCCCATATTTTATCTTCGGCATCCTTTCAACAATCCGTGGCTTCTGGCGGGTCTTCAGGTTGCTGGACCCCTTAGGGCATACCCTTTCACCACCGCTTGCTGAGTCTGCATGCAGGTGTGCCCGTGGTATATAATTTTCCTGCAAAATTTCGGCGCTTCTCGTGCAGTTCTCACATTCGAAGTTGTATTGCAAATGAACATTATCACAACAAAAATTCCAGTGAATTATTCTAGCTAAAGCTAGGTGAAGGCTCAAAGTTAGACGACGGGCACCAAGGGTTTTAAGCAATCTTATACCTTGAGTAATATTCATGTAAAACTTCGTTCAAAGTGAAAAAATACGATAATTACCATCAGTTCTGAATTGTGAACTGTGAAGTGCCTTGTGTGTTCTGATTTTCATTCATAGTCCTGCTCAAAGATTCATGCTAGTGTTCTCATTTTGTTAATTCCTCGGTAATTTGGGTAAATTTCACATAGATCCTAGCAAAATTATATTGGACCACACCAAACCTGCCTCATGGCAGTCCCTGGTCCCCTCTTTGTTCGCAAAGTACTCAACTCTTCACCTGCGCTTGCGGAGCTGAAGAAGCATCATTGTGATCATACATACCTTTATTCCCTTCACTTGCGGAGACTTTCCACGTCTCTGTATTGTAAGAGGAAGGGAAAATTCCCACCTGAAGAGCGAAAATTTTGCGCGCTTTGCGCGCTTGCGTACACTTAAAGCTGATACCTTTAACTTGTCTGTATTCGGCTTGAGATAGCACCCCCTGTGGTTCCCGCAAACTTTTATCATAAGGTGACAATACTGACTACAAACATGATCTTCGGTTCCGCAGTTTAATCACCTCAGCACGGGTTACTGCAGTCGGTTGCATCTTATATCTGATACCGCATATCACAGTCATGTAAGTTATCTAGCTAGCTATTTGTCGTCTTCGTGACGTCAGCGTGACGTGAATACCAAAGAGTCTATATTTAGTTGCCTGGAAAATTCTAATGTACCCAATCTATGAATAAGCAGTCCCAGGCATGCTGTGTCTTGAAAATGCATACGGTAGTTAATTCCCTTGAACAACACCCTGTGCCTTGTACAGTTTGTTTTCTCTAGACTGTACATGATCCTCTCAAGGGCTAAGATTACCCTACATCAAATGTGAGGCCAACTTAACACTGTGCCGCGTTTTAGCATTGATGATCTCACCTAGTGACAGTGCATGGGAGGTGTGGAATCATCTTAACTTCTTATAACGAAAGAAGAACTTGTTCTTGTTCAACATAAATATAATCAGATGAGCATTTAATTGAAGATTCTTCAGTCGGGATAGTAAGGTCGAAGTTATACGAAAATTAAAACGAGGAGTGTTGATGTCGACAGTGACAGTTCCGTACAACGTAAGTAGGCTATTCTCATTCATATCACTTTTATCTCAGTCTGCAAGTTACTCGTTCACTTTAATTTCCTTTGATTTTTATTTCAATAATTCAAAATTTTTATTTTAGTCTTTACACAAGTGTAGGTCTATTCTTTGGTAATGTTATGCATGAAATCTATCACGCAACTGTCTGAGTTAGCCGAGTGCTGGTGTTTACACCTTTGACAACGGCACACACCCATGGTCACGCGCAAAAATCTTAAGAAAACATCCTTCAACGCGATACAACATACTCAATCGTTTGACCATAACTTTGGACTTCGTTTAATTAGTTGCTCTTCCCTGTCTAGGAATTGTCACTACTGTTGTGTAATCCGTTAGCCTACAGTCCTACCCCGTAAATTATTTATTTCAACCCGGGGGAAACAAAATTATAAACTTTGCATCAATGTGACCCTAACTGAGCTTCATATGGTTTTTTTCCATAATAAAGTCACATTTTTTTAAAGAAAATCCAACACTGGAGATATCAACAGCCAAGGCAAGCACAAAATATATGACTTCAGCAATTATGAAAATGTAAGAAATATACGATTTTTTTTCTCATTTTGTGTGAGTCAGGGGTCATTGGAAAAAGTGTTGCCACAGTAACCAGGATCTTTATTATTTCGATTTAATTTTATTTAATGAAGCTTTTTATGTACCACATTGAATTGATTTAAGCTTTTGTGGGCTACACACATATGGCACGCCAAAAGGCTCACCACATATGATTATGTACTAAAAATACACGTACATGTACATGGAATATTGCTGCACAGGCTTACAACATCAAAGGTACAGGGTAAGGAGTCCTCTGGAATTTCGTCAGGTATAAAATTCAAAAAATGAAAGTCATCTTTAATGTAACTTGCTGTTTTAGTCATGAAATGCTGGAGAAGAATATCTATCATACCACTTAAGCGGTTAGTAGGGCATACGGGTCCAGCCACAATAGGACGGAAACTTAAATCACTTGGACAGTACAGCTGAATAATAGTTGAGTTTTGATCGTCAATAGCGTCTTTAAGTAGTTCTGACTTGTGGAGTTTTGGAAGTCCCTAGAAATCGATAATCAAATTTAGTAACATAATCAATTTCCTTATTTGTAAGATTTACATTAAACTTTTGGCAAAGGGCATGAATATTTTTCATTGTGTCCTTATCGAAATTCTTAGACGTTCTTTCGTAATTATTCGAGTCGTTGAGAATCTCAAGAATTTTACTCTTATAAAAAATGTTTGTTCATAATTACCACCGCACTACCTTTGTCAGCTTCTTTTATGATGATTTCCTTGTTGTTCTTCAATTCATTTAATGCCTTTTTCTGTTTTTGTGTGATATTTTCTTTTAAAAAATTCCGTTCTTGAAGTTGAATGCTTGTTGTTAATGCTATCAACATATAAATCTAAATATTTGTCTCTTCCTTTTCCAACTTGAAAATTTGATTTGTTCTTTACGATTTAATTGTCTTCGATATATTCCGTTCCGTGAAAAAATTCTTTGAGGCGTAGAGTCCTTTCAAAATCTTTTAAATCCTGTTTAATTCCATGGCTATTAAAAGTAGGAGTTGGAATGAATTTGAGCCCTAAACTTTAAAGATTCACTTGTTTTTTGCTCAGGTCCAAATTTGAAAGATTGAAAACTTTGGGGGTAGAATCGTAGTTTAATGAGGTAATAGAGGGCTTCTCCCTCCTGCTAAAAAATGTTGTCTGTTGTTGTTTGGGGACCCTCTTCTTCCTTAACCATTTCGATTCGTGGCTACTTCCGAATATAGTCGTTCATGAGACAAGGGTGTCTCGTGTATTTCGACGTCGTCGTTGGTGGTGTTATGTCAGTGCTGGCTATATGATGGACCTGGAGTGGGGTTGCGTGACCTCGCATTCTGAGTAAAGCTGTTTCTCCCTCGTCGTTTTGCCTGGTAACGCTGTGGGACTCTGGTAGGGGTGTTCCTGTGTTGGGTGCGGTGAGCACGATAGTGAGGTGTAAACGTGGGCGTAAGGGAAGTTTGATGAAAACGTGGGGTTGGGCTAGGTTGACTATGTGTGTCGAAGTGTCCGTTTCTGTGACCATAGTGTGCCTTTCGAAAGGAACGTCTTGGATGATGATATTGTCCATCAGTTGGGACTCTTGGCCAGGAATACGTTCTATCGTGTTGTGATGGGTAGTCAGGGGCAGATGTGTTATTTTCTTCTTGTGATGGAAGATTGCGAAGCCAGTCTTCCTTGTTTTTGAGAATGTTCTGAGATCGTTGTTCTTCAGAGGTGGTCTCAGATTTCCATAGTTCAAAGAGTGATTTCCTGGTAAGTTGGTCTTGGGTGAGCTTTTCGATCTCACATCTTACTATTTCGTCACAAGCAGAGTACTTCTTTGTGTAGTTTGTACTTTTGTCTAGAAGAATCGCCATTTCTGATCGTG
Source organism: Holothuria leucospilota (assembly GCA_029531755.1). Taxonomy (NCBI): domain Eukaryota; kingdom Metazoa; phylum Echinodermata; class Holothuroidea; order Aspidochirotida; family Holothuriidae; genus Holothuria; species Holothuria leucospilota. The sequence goes on along the minus strand of CM055967.1, from coordinate 5,526,656 downwards.
TTCTTTCGATAGAGAGATTGTTTTTGATCGCCTGTTGTTCAGTAGTATCAGTGTCAGTACATCGGACTCTAAATTTCTTGGGGATGAAAGGTGGTTCCATCTTTAGGAAACCCTCGTAAACTTCAGCAATCATGGATCATTTAATTGAGTTGTAATAAGCAAGTTTAAGGTGGTTCAGAGTATTCCATAATTTAATAATGTGTTTGCCGAGTTGAAAGGCTTCGTTTCTTGCATGGACTTAGGCAATATCGTCTACATGACTGTAATATTTTATCACATAATCCTCTAGCGAACCGTTCGGATGGTTAGTTGTTTGCTGGCTAGTCCTCAGGAAACTTAAAACCTCTGTAGCGTCCCTATTTGCAAATGAACTGTTCCTTAACTCTACTTCATGTTACCCATGTGATTCGCATGTGCTTGCCACAACCCGCCCATGGCGCGGGGCATGTGCATCATATATTGGAGAACCACGTGTAGAAAACGAGTGTAGCAGCGGACTTCGCTAGGACAACACGTCCCACACTCACGCAGCTATTGCATTCACTTTCACCTGTCACTCAAATCTTCAAGTTTTTTTTCCTATTGGAGTTCTTTTCCTTTGGATACGGTTATAAGCTTAAGCAAGCGAGCATTCCAGGTGCTAAATTCTTTTCTAGGGAATCATTTATTCTCGTGAGCGGAACGTCTCATCATTTCATTTCATAGCGGCAGTAGCCAATACAGCCGCGCCTAATTAGACCGTCATATCAGGGAGCTCCGTGGCAGCTCCCTGGTCATATACAGTAGACTACGTGTACGGCTGTAGCCCATACAGCCGAGCACACCCATTGAACTTATATTCTTTTCGGCAGTAGTAATACAGCCGACCATGCATATATATGGAAGCTACGCAGCTGGTATTCATACACAGAACAAGCCAACCAAAACTGCCGAGACATCGGAGGGAGAAGATCAACGTATTGTTGAGGTGAGTTAGTTTACTATCCAACCTCTTCATTGGTGACCCTGACGTGTGCACTCTCCGGTGTCTCGAACAGCCTGTAGACGGTGGGCCGAAGCCCAAAATTCGCTTGTTTCGTGATCCCTCTCATGGAAGTACTTGCAAAATTGCTCAAAAATCGTAAAAATATGTAACTAAGATGAAATTGCATGTTAACATGTGCAAAAGTTGCACATTTTGTAGATATTAAGTGAAATATCAGCCAAAATTTTTAAACATAGCTGTTCACGAACGTGCCATAAGATTGCCCAAGAACTCGTGTCAGCAACCAATAGCAGGTCAACTAGAGCACCATATGACCTTGATGAAACGTAAACATTACGGAATTACGTGTATACACCCGCAATAACACAGTTACTGAACTCTCCTAGTTCGCGAGATTCTGTGTGTAAAATCATTAAAAATTGGATGCATGGAGGTTCCTTTGGAAGGTTAACTGTGCCTATTTCCAAGCCTGCTGGAAAAAGTCGAGCATTGCGTTTCTGTTTGGAAGGAGCTGACCTGCAGTAAGACCGCAGCAGCTCAGAACATGATGTAGCAATAATCATGTTCGCCAGTCATTTCGCTAAACCAGTACGTAACGTTACACCTATTGCTAAGACATGCTTTGTTTACTACAGTGAGTACGACACACTCTTTACTATACAGTGTAACGTTCATACTCGGAAGGCAGCGGAGAGGAAGGCAGAGACACATCCTATTAAGTTAAAGGTAAAATGCAGTCATCCCAATTTGAATTAGTCTAGTAGTCTATCCTGTTTCATGAATGGCTCTTGAGAATCATGTGACAATATTTTTCTCACTGAATTCTAAAATTTATGGGGAGTAACTCATTGCTTTACCTTGGATATGCAATATTAAAGTCCTAAATTATCATGAAAGGTACTTGAAAGAGTAATAAGAAGACATTAGTGAAAATTTGCTGTTGTTTCAAAATAAGTTTGGGGGGACTGCTCTTGCCCTTTAAGTAATTTGACTTTCTCAGTGTATTTAAATGGGAGTAATTGCAGAATACCCTGCATATGAGACTCTGGGAAAAGGTAAGGTGACGGATTCTGGGCAAAATGAAATTTGGAAATGGCTCACCTATGTTTCTGCAAGATTCCAATAAATACTACTATTCTTTGGCTATGAATGAGGTATCTAAGTAACTTACTTCAAGACCCTATGATAAAAATACACAGTCAGAAGTCAAATTGTTTTTGTGTTCATGAGGCTGCAAGGATACTCACTAAATATTCAATCCTCCGTTAGTGATATCTTTTAGAATCTACAGGGATGCACCATAAAATAAAATTAAGTTACCTTCATATTGTGTAGCCTATGAAGGTTAACTTGTCTTTGAGAGGCTCAAAGGTACATAGTCAGAATTGTGGTTGTGGAAGTCAGGATTCAAATTGTGTCTCATATGGGCCACAGCCTACAGGGATGTACACTGACTGCGTAGCCAGTGAGAAAACAGAGCTTACATCTCACAGGGTATTCTGTAAATGTTTTAATTTTTTTTAAATGTATGATTGATTAAGTATACAAAACTGCTTAAGGATAGGCTGTTCTAAGCTAGTCTGAAAGGCGATACCATGATAGCTGGTTGCTGGATGCCCCCAGCTCCCAAAGCTTGTGCCTTAATGTGACATCCTTGAAACATGTAATGAAAGGTCCTGTCAGAGGGCTGTACTGCTAAAGTCTAGGAAGATGCAAACTTTTAGCTTCATTTTAAATTAGTCCATTTTTATTTACAATGCAATGCAATTTTGCAGGCTGAGGATGGGTTACTGGACAGCCTATTACTTCCTTAGGCAGACCCAGTATTTACGGTAACTCCATGGAAATGTAGTTAAGTGTGTTAAACATTGCATTGTAAAGTGCACAAAGACTAGGTTTTCTGGAAGACCCATTCCTAGTTCAATCCTGCATAGAGGTGTACATTGTTACCCTTTTCAAAATACTACTGAGTGCCCCTGGGTGGCACAGTACAGTATGTAACTAATTTTGATTATTCTTAATCACTTTATTTAAAACTGTAATGACAATTATTAATCAGCATGTTTGTTATTGTCTTTTATTGAGACATATAAAGTCAGTCAAAGTAAACACCGATCAGTGATGGTAAATTTTGCTTGAAGGTTATACTGAAGTGTTACATGGATTCATAGGCATGTTGTATACCAATTGTACAGTATGAAGCAGAGTGTGCAACTAGCCCTTAACTGTTTCCATGATACGTATGAACAACAAAAGATAGTAGCATTGTCAGAAAATTTTGTGGGCCGGGGGGGGGGGGGTGTTAAGTGGCAAGATGTCTAACATTCCAATAGGGGGATTCAAAAACATTTTTGGTTCACCACTGAATTTTCCATTTGGGAGGCCCCTGGTGGGAGGGGCATAAGACTTGCATGGGAAACAACCCCCTTTGCAATGCACCTACTGTAGCTCAAGCAATTCCCAGCTGCTTTCTGACAGATACCAATTCAAATAGGTGTACATTTAACTGTTGCAGTTCCAGAAATGTGGTATATCAAGAGTCAAATAAATTTTAATCATATGCTTATGGGCTCATTTTATTTAGGAGAAGGGGGCACAGTTTCTTTTGCCCAAATCTCTGGGCCTTTAAAGCAGAATTTTGACAGAAGTACTACAAAGTCTGCCTAAATTTTGGGATTTTTGAAAAACTTTGAGGGCACAGTGACCCCTTCCTCTCATGTGTCATACCGTATGCATATGATGGCAACAATTCCTTAAAGCTGTAGATTCTTTTTGATGTTGATGATATTCAGGACCAGTACACATGAAATGTCAAAAAAGATATCTTGTCTGCGAGTAACTGTAGTTTGGAGACTGACCTTTGGCAACTTTTTAATTGCAGCCTCAGAAGCCAAGACACCTGCTGGGAGTGAGATGCCTAGTGTAGCAAGAGAGCAACAAGCTGAGAGTGTAAGAAGGTCATACTAGTCGTGATCTATTTAAACACTCCTACATTTCATCCTTTTGTATCCACTTTGAGATTTGAAGAGGAACAATTTTCCTTCAAATATTGGGTGCTCTAGGGACTCAGAGATGCCATGATATAGTGACATACTTCTGAAGATGATGTGAAGATGTGATGCTTTCAATTCTTGAAATATGAAGCAATGCAACAAACAATACAAAAACCCACTTAAGATTGGTGGTGCATTTCAACTGATGTGGTTTACACCTAGAATCCGTCAACTACTGTGAAATGACACCCACAGGTACTCATGTATCTGTGAAAAAAACTAGTGTTTGTAAAAAACAGGAGAGTATCTTTCAGCAAACTGGAAAATATTAGGCAACAATTTATTGTTACATGATCTTTTTAACTCTATGATCTTGTTTAAAAAGACACATAGTCGACCATCATGTTGGTTTGGATGAATAAGAATTGCTGTATCTACAAAATCTACTGTAATGTGGATGTTAGTTAAATATGAACATTACAGAATGCTACCATTTGTATGTAAGTTATTAATTGTATGTGCACTGGGAAGTCTTTTTATAATTAAAGGGTGTGTGGAGTTGAGGTTGGATATCTTTAGGAGTACTCCATAAATCCAGACACTACTTAATCAATTTTCATGGCATGGCGAGGGTGAAGTGTAATGTTAACCGTAGGTGAGCTGTCATTTCTGCTAGAAGGTCTGCCTTTTATGTTTTAGGTAGGGTTTAGTAGGATGGAAGTAGGCAGCCTCTGAAGAAACTAGAGTGGAATAGCACACTTACTGAGTAAGAGAATGTGTGGGAGAGGGGGAGGGAGTAGCATATTCAGTCTCATTCTGGTATTATACCCTCTACACTTAATGGGTTACAACTAAGATTCAGTCTGATTGTTTAAAGGTTTTTCAAGCTTCATCATTTCCATTAAGTATATAAAAGGGGGCTGCTGAAATGCTAGTAGATAACTGACATAGAAAAGTGTTGTTAAGTGATTATTGGTAAAATTTTTATGTTCCTATCATCATTTGTGTAGTGTATCTGATATTCATCCTGATTATAAGAGATGTTGATATTTTCAAATTTTAGTGGACTAGCACTGTTTATCAACATCAGTCCCAATTTGTTTTTATCCTGTAAGTACTGTTACTTCAGTTGCTATGGAAAATTATGCCCACCAACCAGAACATTGAGTTTCTCTGAATTCTCAACATTTTTGTCAGATTTCTCCTTAAGAGTCTTAAAAATGTTATTCTTTATTCTCTGAGATACCTGTTTGCATAATCTGAAGCTTTCACTTTGTCTTTATTCTGTGCTTACACTTTTCATTGCTAGGGAAAGTATCCTTTGCAACTAGTTAATGAATTATCATTGAGACATTTTCATTTGAAGTGTTTTCTCTTACTTTTCTGTGGAAAAGGTAAAGACATTCCTACAACTGGGAGTGTTTGGGTACTGTTGCTAGGGAAAATTTTCCTTAGCAACAAAAAAGTGTACTTTTCATGATAATTTTCAAAACAATGTGCATAAATAACTTTCATGTTGAAAGGGAAATGACATTTCTTCTGCATTTTTGTAATTGGATGTTCAGATTTTGTGTTTCTTCTGCTTTTTGAGTATGGTTGCTAGGGAAAATACTCCTTAGCAACGAAAAAAAGTGTACATTTCTTGATAATTTCCAAAAACATGTGCATAAACTATTTTCATGTTGAAAGGAAAATGACATTTCTTCTGTATTCTCATAATTTGAAGTTTAGATTTTGTGTATATTCTGCTTTTTGACTACTGTTGCTAGGGAAAATTTCCTTTAGCAACCAAAAATGTGGTTTTTCGCTTCCTCCTTTCTTCTCTTTCGGTTTCTCCTTTTCATCTTTTCCTCTTCTTTTTCTTCTCTTGTCCCCTTTTCTTGCAAATGCTAGGGGACCATCGACCTCTGCCCCCTTTGGTGCCTCCCCTGCCTGTCTGTGATTTTATTTTTGCATGATGATATGATGACAGTACAGTGACACTCGGATGACGATGAGATGGCGATAAAGATGGTAATGATTAGGACGATGACGTTGTTTTGTGTTGCAAACACAATTTACAGTTTGAGAGAGACCATCATGTAGCTAGAAAAGGTACTGAAGGGGAGGGGGAAGATAGCTTCCAAGGGGAAAATTATTTTAAGGGAATTTCGAAAGATGATAAGTTGTATTAGGCAATCATTACCTTGTAATTTAATGGTGGCATTTTATTCGAGAGGAGTACGTGCTGCCTCCCTTGTCTATACGGGTATGGAGAAAGGGGTGGGGGAGATGTTCAGATGAATCAAGGGAAAGGTAATTTTGTGCTCAAAAATGCAGAGGAAGAGCTCTAGAGGGAGAGAATATTTTATAGGGGTACCCACTGACTCCCATCCCCTTCCCTCCCCCATGTGAATACAGACCAAGATCCGAGAGGTATCTTCATGCACTGTCTCCCTACCCCAGAGTGGCCTATGCATGACGTGAAAGGACCTGTCGTGCAATAATACTCTGTCATTTGACTAGTTACGTTAAACATCCCCACAGTTACAGTATGTTCAATGAAATAATCGGAGCAAACAGGCGCATCTTCCTCCAGCTGGTGACCATACACTTCCGTCGTTTCATGGCCTGCACCCAGCGCTTCCATTTTTCAGATTTTGCTTTTCACGATTTGGAAATATTTGGAAGGTAAGACCACTTTTCCCCATTAAATTGTGAATTGTGCAACCTACGGCGACACAACTGCGCTGCATTTTGGTAATGTCGGCGATTTCAAACAAAAAATATGCAGCTCTCTACCCATTTGTTTACGTGCTTTCTGCAGTAAGATAGTCGGCAACCATGGTTTGTTTTCACCAAGTTCGGGTTGCGATGCGCGGTTGCTATGCTCTGCCGAATCGGTCTATGTAATCAAACGAGGCGCTACCGTTACTGACCTTATCGCACCCACGTTGTCAAAGTTACAGCGGTACAGCCCGTATGATACTATTATTGTTAGGTTAGCAGCCGGCATAAATGATTTGACTGCTTTTCAAAGGCCACACTCGCATTGTAAGAAAGTACTCATACGTTCTAGTGTAGGTTCTACAGAATTGATATCCACGCTTGAGCATTTTAAGCCTAGTGTTTTGGAAGTGCGACCAAAGACTATTGTAGCATTTGTCGCTGTACCTAGCTACTGCCTCATTTGCAAAATTCCAAATTAGCAAACACTTACCAACTCCGATTCTTAATCAAGGTAGCCTTGCACGCAATCAGCAGGATCTAGACACGGTCTTAGACACAGTCAACTTGTATATTAAGGAATTTAATCGTAACTTACAGCATGGAGTAGCCCCAAGGAACCTCTCGTGGAATACCTCCATCAGGAAGCCCACGAAACGCAGGAATCGTTCTGGCAAGCATACGCGTAAAATTCGTAATGACTTTTCCTTACTGTATGATGGATTACAAGCTGTCTCCTCCTTAAAGCAGCGTTGGCATTTCGAGTTGGACAAAGCCTTTAGTTTGGACTATCAAACTGTATCCAATCAGCTATATAGTTAAGCTTATCTTCTTGTCTTATTAACTTACCCTATCATGTCTGTGGAGACTGGTACAGGTAGTACGGGTGCGGGTAGTAGTGATCAGAGTGCAGCTAGCACCTCTGCTTCTCAAAACATAACTAATAATGATGATCCTAGGATGGCGGCCTTAGGTATTAAGTTACCCCCATACTGGCCTAGAGACCCAACAATCTGGTTTGCCCAAGTCGAGGCACAATTTCAAACAAGAGGTATTACTGTAAAAAGCACAAAGTATGCCCATTTCATAGCTTCCCTACAACCAGAAATAGCTCAGGAAGTCAGGGACTTATTAGTCAACCCCCTTCTAACAATCCATATACTGAACTCAAGGAAGAGTTCATTCGCAGGACGTCTGAGTCTAAAGAGAGGCGGTTGCAGCAATTACTAATTACAGAAGAACTGGGGGATCGTAAGCCGTCTCAGCTCTTACGACGAATGACACAGCTACTTGGTGGGACTGTTCTGGAGGATAGTATTTTTAAGCAACTCTTCCTTCAGCGCCTCCCACCAACGTTCAACTAATATTGGCTCCTACCAGTGATTCCATATCCATCAACCAACTTGCAGTCACGGCAGATAAAATCCTGGAGGTCAATCCATATCCAATTCCCTCTGTCGCAGCAGTGTTAGCTACTAGTAAATCTGATCTTTTGGCCAAGATAGATGCCCTAACTAAACAAGTAGCCGCCCTTACGGCACAGGCAGCTGAACAGGACCGTGGTCGCACACAGTACAGGAGCCCAAGTCGTCCCCGTTCACAAAGGAACCGTAACCGCTCCAAATCAGTTAACCGTAATGTAGAACATGCTGGGGGTGAATGTTGGTACCACTGGCGTCACGGCAGCCGTGCACGTAGATGTGTTCCTCCGTGCTCGTTTGTTGTGAACCAGCCAGCCAGACAGACTGAATTTCCATCTGATGCGCAGGGAAACACCCAGGCCAGTGGTTAGAGGCGACGAACCAGCCTGGCCAGCAGAAATGTCATCTATTTCATGTAACGGATCGCACTACAGGTACTAAGGTTTTGGTGGATACAGGTGCAGAGGTTAGCGTTTTACCACCTACACCAACCGATAGGAGAAAACCCTTCTTTCTTTTGTAAGCTGTAAATAATTCAAGTATCACAACATATGGCGAACGATCTGTTACCCTCCATTTAGGGCTAAGGCGCACATTTCGTTGGATTTTTGTTCTGGCTGACGTACACACCCCAATCTTAGGAGCTGATTTTTTAAGACACTTTGCTTTAATGGTTGATGTTAAGAACCGTCGCCTTATTGACTCTGAAACTATGCTAACAGTCAGAGGAATTCAGTCAGCTAATCATTCACCTAGCCCAACGTATGCATTTTTAGGTGAGGACTCCCTTTATCATGCTTTATTACAACAGTTTCCAGATATTACCCGCCCTTGCTACAAAGAAACTGCAGTTAAGCATAATGTTACTCATCATATTATCACTAAAGCCCCCCCCCCCCCCCCAACGTACGGCAAAACCAAGGCGATTATCTCATAACCGTTACCGCATCGCTAAGAATGACTTTGAACATATGCTACAGCTAGGGTATCATCCAACCTTCCCAAAGCAATTGGTCTTCACCCTTGCACATGGTGTCAAAGAAAACAGGTGACTGGCGACCATGTGGCGATTATCGCGCTCTTAATAATTCAACGGTTCCCGACTGCTACCCAGTTCCCCATATTCATGACTTTACGTCTACACTTAGTGGGAAGAGTATCTTTTCAAAGATAGACTTCATCAGAGCATACCACCAGATACCAGTATAGAACCAGGGGATGTACACAAAACTGCAATAACTACAGCCTTTGGCTCTTTTGAGTTTGTGCGTATGCCTTTTGGCCTTTAGAATTGGGCACAGACGTTTCAACGTTTTGTTGACCAAGCTCTTCTCGGATTACCCTTTGTCTATGCTTACCTCGACGATTTGCTCTTAGCCAGTACCTCTGCTGAGGAGCATCTGTCACATCTTAGGCAAGTGTTTGAACAGTTTGATCAATACGGCATTGTCATTTACACTAGTAAGTGCTCTTTTGGCGTCCCCTCCCTGGAATGTCTTGGACACTTAGTGGACGACACTGGCATTCGGCCCCTTCCACATAAGGTCAAAGCTATACAGGAGTTCCCGCAGCCTGGCACACTGCGTAAGCTTAGGGAATTTCTTGGCCTAGTAAACTTTTATCGTCGTTATATTCCAGGGTGCGCAGACATTGTTCATCCTCTCACTGACATTTTAGCTTGTAAGGAGAAAAACAAACCTATCTCATTCAATGACGAGCAGTTAGCGGCTTTTCGGAAGGTCAAATCAACATTGGCAGACGCAACGTTACTACACCATCTTATCCCCGGATCCCCACTGTCCTTAGTGGCGGATGCATCGGACTATGCTGTAGGGGGTGTACTCCAACAATTTGTAAATGGTGAGTGGCAGCCAGTGGCATTTTTCTCAAAGCGTATGCAGCCAGCTGAAACGCGATATAGCACGTTTGGCCGAGAACGTTTAGCCGTTTACTTGTCAATACGTTATTTTCGGCACATTCTTGAAGGTCGTCAGTTCTTTATCTTAACAGACTACAAAGCTCTCACATATTCTTTTGGTACTAGTCAGGATCGCTATTCCCCACGTGAGATCCGTCATTTGGACTATATCTCGCAGTTTACTACTGATATACGTCACATCAAAGGTGCTGATAACGTAGTTGCGGATGCACTTTCCCGTAATGTTAGCTCTATTAGCTCCCCTATTATAGATTTTCAGCAACTCGCTTTTACTCAGAAAGATGATGAAGCGCTCAATCAGCTACGGAATTCGCCGTCTTTCCAGTTAAAGGATGTCTCTTTACAATGCGCTCAAGGAACTATTCTTTGTGATATGGGTACGGGTAATGCACGACCATACCTCCCACAGGACTTCAGGAGGGATGTTTTCAATTCCTTGCACAATCTTAATCACCCGGGTGCAAGGGCTACACTGCAGCTAGTTAGAGAGCGATTTATATGGCCTGGCATGAACAAAGACGTCAAAAATTGGGGTCGAACTTGTATGCCATGTCAGCAAGCTAAAATTCTGCGTCACACTACCTCCCCCCTAGGTACTTTTGAACTGCCTGATTCTAGATTTAGTCATATACACATGGACATTGTAGGGCCATTACCTCCGTCCGAAGGCAAACTGTACTTACTTACAATTGTAGATCGCTTTACTAGGTGGCCGGAGGCTATCCCAATTTCTGACACTTCCGCAACAACTGTAACTAGAGCTTTTATTGATCGTTGGATATCCATGTTTGGTGTTCCGACTGTCATCACTACTGACAGGGGCACCCAATTTGAATCCCACCTATTTCATAAACTTCAGGACCTCTGAGGATCTAAGCGCATTAGGACCACTTCGTATCACCCTGCTGCCAACGGATTGGTGGAGCGTCTCCACCGCCAACTTAAGTCAGCCCTTAATTGGGTCTTGATAGTTTCTATTTAATTCCTCAGATAAGTTTGATTGGCTTTAACGTCCTCAAGAATTTCTGCATACAGGTTTTGTGAAGGTATCTTTTCACCGGGTAGAGTAAACAGATGGATAGAAGATAAGCAAAACACGTCGTGAAGTGTAAATATAGAAAGAAAAGTTGAAATAAATTCACAAAACACCACCAAAATGGTATCATAAAATGTATTAAACCCTAAGCGCTTTCACCCGTTCATGCGGGATCTTCAGAGGTAAATGACACGAGTATGCACAAAATTAGTTGATAGTCAGTCCGGGAGATTCTCCGTTTTCGGAGATAGTCAATTGTCTCCGAAAACGGAGACAATTTTACCGCCATTTTTAAATTTACCCACAATGCTATATGGTTTGGATAATAAAAAACAAAAGGCTTTACATTTGAAACCCTCCTGGAAAATTCGTACGTGCCTAGGACAGTCAAAAACTTGATAATTCGTGGTCCTTAGTATCTTATCTACAATTTATCCGTGCACTTATTGGGAGTCCACCGTGAGAATTTTGAGAAAATACCGAATAAAGCATTGACATCTCTCAATGACCCTCATTAATAGACGTAGTACAGCCGCCTCACACACCGTAATTGTGTGTGATCGGTAATTGGTGTTCGCACTGAAAGCGAGTGTAAACGGCAAGTCCTAGTTTGAAGGCTCTGTATATTGCATTAAAAAAGCTACCACGGCCGGCTTAAACCATTATAATTACTCACAATTTCAAATGCAGATACTCCCAGAAAAAGACACGAATATAAATCATGCCCGCGAGAAGCTCAACCCTATACAAAGCTGCTATGTGTGTAACAGTGCTAACGTTAAACACTACACAGACTATACATATTCCACGTAACTCTAAACTGAAGCAGTGTGGCTGAATTGTTATGAAAAGAGAGCACAAATTAACTTACGGCAATCAAAATCACACAGAGGGTAAGTTCTTACCAGTGTAAGTAATCTATTCGCACCTCAGTGGGTAGTGAGACGGTGTTCTACGAAACAGCTGTTTATTCGCTTTGCCACACTGTTACAAGACACTTGTGTGTGCGTCAACAACGACTGTTAGGAGAATAAGGCTTTGAATATTTATCAAACACTTTGCGTACATTGTCTCCATTTTCGGAGACAATTAGTATCTCCGAAAATGGAGATTCTCCCGGACTGATAGTCGAAAACAAACTTTATAATGAAATTGAATTGAAGTTCGACTCCACTATGAAAGAAATGTTTGTAAAATCTTAGAAACGTTATCTTGATGACTGTTTTATAATTTGAAATAATGCCTGGGGCAGCATTAATGTTCTATTTAATATCTTACAATGTTTACATAAGGATATAAAATTTACCATGCATTGTAGTGAAACGGAACTACCGTTTCTTGATATCCTAGTTATTAAGTCAAAGGGCAAGCTTTTGACAAACATTTATTATAAAGCGACGGACACTAAACAATACCTCCATTTCAAAAGCAGTCATCCCAGACCCTGCAATCTAAACATCCCTTACAACCTTGCCAATTTTGCGAACTGTGTTACTTTACATAGAAGCCAGATTAAAAATGAATGTTACAGGGTTCTGGAAGTTAGTAAACATATTCATACATGTGGTAAAAATAATTTGTCCGATAAAGTTCAAACTTGGTGGATAGCAAACCTGACCATAAAAACTTGTACATGCATAAATAATGACGTTATACGTCCAAGGTCAGAGATCGAATGTCAAATTTGCTAAGAAAATTGGTTTTTGCCATTATTTGACTTATCAGTATGTTAGAAAAAGTAATAAACCACATGGAATTTGCCAAAGTTTGCAAAAAAGGGTATCCGAACTTTTTGCTAAGGGTCAAAATATAGTTTAAAGGTCGAATTTGTGAAAAAAAGTGTCTCGAACTAATCCTTAACCGTACGTCCGATGAACTTCAAACTGGAGGAAATGAGACCTGCGGCTCCATGGATTGCTCTCTTGTTGCTATTGTAAGTGTACAATTTTTACCCCACTCCGCACCACATTTCATGAATAAAATTAAAGGACTTTTTTGTAGTTTGTCACGAAAGTTATGTTCAATTATAGCAGTTTTCTACGGAGTTTGTGCTGTTTTCGAAAGTTAGCGTCCCCTGCAATTTCAAGTGAAGGTGTGTTTCAACCTATAGGTATAATCCACAGGTATATTGGACACATTTTCAAACAATTAAAAAAAGACATGATATGTGTAATGCAACTCACCATTTTCAAGCTGTTACTACTTCTACAGAAGGTTACGCCTAAAGTTTGCTCATATGTTACGTAAATAAGACAAACAGTTGTATAAGTCTAATTGGCTAGTGGTAGGTTGGGATATGTTGCTTCTGTACGTTACGTATGATGAGACTTTTCAAAAAAAAAGCCCTGATAATGAAGTGAATTCAGTTGAAGATGTAAAGCAAGTCACGCCGGAATGCACCTTGACATATTTCTTTTAATTTTATCACGATTTTATTCCTACTATAAATGTGTTCAAATCTGTCACCCTGTTTTGACCATTAAACTATCTATAGTATGCCTTCTCCCATTTTTGACCGTCCAAATCTTACAGTTTCCCAGCTGCCCAGTCACCAAATTGATCATTAAAATACCGTTGTCGGTATTGTCAGTAATTGTTACACCTCATGGTCCTAGACGACGCCCATGAAAACAGGCGGAGGCTAATGAAAGGTGTGAGTGTAGTTGAAGGAAAGTTTGAGCCCATATAGCAAGAATTCTCTACGATCCATGGGCCGAAATGTACGTATTTAAATGAACAGATCTCTGGGTTTGAGGGCGGCGAAATTTACTTAAGAATGGCCCAACGTTGCCGGGTTTTCTCCCTTTGGTCAGGACGGCCCCTTGACCCTTGGGTTTTTTTTTTTTTTTTTTGCGTAGCTAGTGCACATTTTGAAGCACGGAGCTTCTTCTCTTAGTAGTCTTAACGTTCTTTGTCGTCTCCAGTTTTAGGCAGTTTCCTCTGTAAGTTTGGCTAGCATGTGCTGTCGTAGACTCAATGGAAAATGAGGTTAAAAAACAAAAACATTCCATTTTCAATGCATGGCGTTCTTTGGGGATATAACTCCCAAGTTTTAGCACAACCGATCTTCCGTCTACTCTAGGTACTAAGAACTTTATAGCTACCCATACACACTATGTCCAGCCCGTCCGCTTCAGCCCGTCTGTACTCGCCGGTGGTGCCATGGGCGTCAATCCGGTGGGGGCATTGGGACACGTCCCCCCACATTACACCCATTGACTTAAGATCTTAAGATTTTTACACAGTAAATTTTTGACAGAAGTGGCCAGGCCCCCCCCCCCCCCCCCGCATTCGAGTTAAGATTGACGCCCATGGGTAATTTTGATGGCACTAAAAGGGTATAAGGACGGACCACGGAGGTACAGTCCGAAAGTATTACTTTTATATGCCTACCACAAGAAAGAAATTTAGATAATTTCGAAGACCTACATATCAACGTTCACCGAGAGGGCATATCAATGTGAGGAGATTTCATCACTCCTGTTATCATGTTTTGCCTCAAGTCTTTTCTTAACATTCTAATTGTGCCAATACCATCCACTAATGTCTCGAGAACAGTTGTCTACAAAAATGCGAAAGAGTTCCTCAAACAGTCAAAATAAATTTTTGCTCGAACCCTTCTTTGACAGCATTAATCACTTTCCGTTGAGTCAGTTCTTTACTAATATTAGTACATCCTGCATTACATGAATTTGTGCATATCAAGTGAGGAAGTGCGTGAATGCCATAACTTTCCCATGTAATCATAGTGTTCAGGTGAAGACGGTGCAACTTGATGAAATGATATAAGCTGCTCACTAACTGGTTTATGAACGATTTTATTTTCTATTTTATTTTTTTTTGGGGGGGGGGAGGGGGAAGGACCGTCATACCACTCTCGGACCTATGACAGAGCTCTGTAAAATATCAACTCAGAAGATTGAATTTTGATTGAAATTGGTCTTTATCAGCGTATTGAAACTAGCACACTCGGCTTGCAACAGAATTTTAAAGATCATTTCCCGTGGAGGTTTACCTACCAGTCATGGTCTATTTACTTGTTGGGACACGTTACTTGGAACCGAGCCAACTTGTACAAACACAGACAAACATTCGGCTCAGATGCGCCTTACCAATATAGATGCATGAAATAGCAGCTTAGCAGCATGGTTATCCTTTTCTGTTGGAGCAGTGTAATTATTTTATTGTATGGAACTAGATGAGGGAAATAATTCTACCGAGCTTTTAACGTGTTATGCAAATATTATGTGGCTTTCTCGACATTTTTGCAGTAAGATATTGACAGAGATATTGATATTCGAGATCTTGTCAAGTTATCTCAAATTTTAGCGTAAAATATTCAGATATTATGTTACGAGATCACAATATCTTAATATCGTCACTGAAAGATATTGAGATCCGACATGATCTTGCTGTCTCAATATTTGGAGGAAAATATTTAGATAAATGACACAGGATTTATTGAGATAACGAGATTTCGGATGTCAATATCTTAATATCTTTCAGTGAAAGTAGTCAGATATTGATATCCTGTACTTACATATCATTAAAAATATAGATTTGAGATCTTGTAGTTTAATATGTCAATATTTTTACACTAAAGCATTGAGATAACATCTCGGATGTCAACATGTCAATATCATGCTGTCACGATATTAAAATGTTGAGATCCCATAACTAAATCTTTAAATATTTTGCTCTAAAATGTTGGGACATCCGAGATGTCGGGTTAGAGTTAGAGTTAGATGAGGTTTTACTGCTCAGTTTCTAACCAATTGGTTTAAGTCGGGCCGGCCACGGCCTTTTACCAGTTGTGGTTCACTGGCTTGTTTTCCCTACTCCATTGCTTATGCTGAGCGCCAAGCACAATGGCAGTAGGTTCCATTTTTAAAGTCTTTGGTATGACCCGGCCAGGAGTCGAACCCCAGACCTTCCGGCTGCAAGTAGGATGCCCTAACCACTTGACCATACAGTCGGTTGTCGGAGATGTCGGATGTCAATATCTCAGTATGTGAGATTCTATCATTTAAATATTTTGCGCTTAAATATGAAGATAACAAACATCATGGTTGTAAATTTCTCAACAACATATCCTGATAAAAAGCTCATATAGTCACGTAATATCTCAACATCTCCATAACACCTTGAAAGCTAGGTGTAATTCATATTTAAATCAAACAATGCAAAGGCGTATGAAGACGGGAGGAACAAAGCTCCCAGTCGAAAATATGGTGATCGGAAGTATGCTTGCGCCCTCCCCCCCCCCCCCCTCAATTCAGACACGAAAACCCCTTATTTGTAAAAACGTCAAAGCATTTCGGTATTTTTTTTTAAATTGCCCCTTGAATATGATGCACCAAGTTGCTTTTGAGGAACCTCGAATATTCAAAGGCGGTCAGAAATACTTTCAAATAATAAGAAATTGACGTTTTCTCAGTTTTGTAGTAAATACCCAGCTTTACTGTTTTATTTTGTCAGAGGTTTTAATTTTCATGTTGCAAAATTTGAGATATAGTTCCGCCTATAAAATTTTTTGGGAAAATATTGTGTTAGTGAAATCTGATTAGAAATGATGGTAAAATTGAACAAGAAAAGTAGTAAAAAGCGGCAATAACTACAAAATTCATAATTCGGTTAACATTTTATTTCACTGAAATATTTTTCATCATCTTTACAAACACTTTTATTGTCACACAAATTTTGATGATTCTTTTCATTCTTACCAAAGTAGTCCTTTAAGGTAAAATGAACACGACATGCTGACAAATTACAAAGAAAACGTAGAATTGTGAATCAAAAAGTAACATTGTCATACCTTTTCAGTAATTAGTACTTTTGCCATCACACAACACGATTTAGTCTCGAAGGAGTACCACCTATCACGTTTTACTACAATTGTCAGCAAAATCGGAATTTATTTCTGTCATTTCGTGGCACACGTAAAAAAAATAGCATTTGATCATTACATGTAAAAGTAAGAAGAAAAGTTTTACATTGCAACACTTTTTCTAATGAATGGCAAGCTATAGAGGCTGCACTGGTACAACATTGGTAAGATATGGTCCCTCTTCCTAACACGCCCAGATATAGAAGTTTCACTGGTGCAACTTTGATAATACAGGACGAGTAAGAAAATGTTTGTCGCTCTTCTTAACATGACCAGCTAAATAGGTTGTACTGGTACGGCCTTGATAAGGCAGGGCGAATAAGAAAACAGCCGCACGTCTAAACTTAACCAGCTATAGAGGGTTGTACTGCTACAGTCCTGGTAAGGCAGGACAAGTGGGTAAATATCTGACCCAATTTTACACGGCCTGCTACAGAAGTTGTATTGGTACCACCCTGGTAAGATAGGGTGCGTACGAAAAGAGTGTTTATCGTTCTTCTTAAAACGACCAGGTATAAAAATTGTACTAGTACAGCCTTGATAACGCAGGACACGTAAGAAAATAATTGTCGCACTTCTAAACTAGAAAAGCTATAGAGGCTGTACAGGTACAGCCTTGGTAAGGCAGGACGAGTAAGGAAATACTTGCCGCACTTCTAAACTAGACCAGATATGGAGACTGCACTGGTACAGCCTTGACAGAGTAGGACGAGTAAGGAAATACATGCCGCACTTCTAAACTAGACCAGCTATAGACGCTGTACTGGTACAGTCTTGATAAAATAGCAAGAGAAACAAACTTTCGGCACGTTTAAAATATGAGTGGCGGTACCAGGATCTCAGAACTGGGGGAAAGAGGGGTTAAAGCAAAAATGGGAGAATGTCGTGCGTGCATTGAAAACCGGGACTGGGAATTCCCGTTTGTCCCCCTCCCATTGGAAGTGCCCCTTCCAGCTATAGATATATACCATCAAAGAATTGATATCGAAGACAAGTAGCTTACTATTCACTTCTTACCTGAAATATAGCATGCTGTAGAGATTGTACTACAATAAAGCCATAATGAGGTAGGTATGTTATAAAATATTTGCAGAACTTTGAATAGATATAGAGGTCATACTGGTGCAGGAACTAGACCTGAAACTGGTAAATATCAGTGCCTTATCAAGACTGTTCCAGCGTAATCTCTGTAGGCTACAGGAGCTGGCCAGGTTATGTACTGTAAGGAAGGTCTAATACAAATTGCAAAATATTTGTAGCGCTTAAAGAGAGGTAACTTCTTCCTGTCCCATCATGGCACTGTTCACTTTGATAAAGAGGTTCAAAATCAAAATAGCTATCTCACACTGTTTCCTTGTCAATCTTATCTCACTCAGCCAAAACATCACACCTCCCATACTATCCCAGACAGGACCGTCTGGATGATCCTAATTTGGTAGGGTACCTTCCTTAGTCACACTGTTCGCTACTTCTCCATCTTTTGGTAGAGGTATCTTACAACCCTCCAACGCAGTTCTGACTTTGCCCGTTCGAACCATTTGCTCTGAGTAATCACTGCCAATGGTATGAATAATGAGTTGAAATGATGCATTTACAGTACCCCCGTAGTTCCTGGCAAAAATGATAAGTGCAAATGTGCAATGTTACATTTAGTAAAATACACTGCTTACAAAATTATTTTCCATTTCATATCATTTAAAAAATATGTCCCTTTTGATTACTATGTGCCATTATGTCAAAAAATAGCATTTTAGTGTGACCAAAGTCTCTGCAAAGTGGTCTCGTATTCAAACATATCAGCAAACAGTACCAGTGGAAAGCCTGTCTGCCTAAAGGCCTATAGGCCTACTGTAATTTTCGAGTCGTATTGGTAAGAAATGTTTGAACGAAATACAAGTGTTTATTTACATTTGTACATTTTGTACATTTCACAATTTTTGGTGGGCGGAAAGAGGGGAAAAAGTACGTGTCCCCTGCACTCCCTTGATCTGCTCCTAGGGTGTTTAAGGTTGTTAAGCTTTACAGTCCACACTCGCACCTTGTGTAATATTACACTGCCCGTGGTCCGAGTTCTATACAACCCCACGAAGGTCCGTAAGGGTAGGCATGTAGCCACGGGCCAGTGCCCCCGAACATTTTCAATAAAGGTCTTGTACTAGAGGAGGAAAAATTTATTATTAGACCAGCATTTTTGGAATATAAATATTAGAAGAAAAATGGAAAATCTCGCACCATTTTGCATCTAGAGTGGGGTTTAAGGGGAGGGGAACCCCCTCCAGAGGACACCCCTTAAATCCCCTCCCCTCAGGCCGGCGAAACTCCAACATCGATGCCCCCCCCCCAAAAAAATGGTTATTCTGTCTACAGACCTGCGTAAGGTTGTCAGTCGCAATCGGAGAGTACCGATAAGTTCTAGCCGTTCTTCCAGCAATAAGCTGACCCCATCGTGAAACTAAAGATTTGCTAGTCAAGTGGTCACTACATGCAATCATCGTGGAAATGTAATTTACTGCAATAGCGCAACTAATGTAAATTTCCTACGGGTAAGATTTGACTTTTACTACTGCATGCAATGATGAGTGGTTGAGAAAGAATGGTTGAAAATCACCTTCAGCTGACACCGGTACGGATCTAGTCGATAGGTCTCACCCCTCGTCCCCTACATGGTTTTGGGAGACGATTTCTTTTTGCATCTATTTCTTATGAAGACTGCATTCATGTTGTATGACCCTCACAACTCAGTAAAAGTCGATCATAAGGGTTTTTCTAAATTTTCTTGAGATTTCCCAAACTGCCAAACGGAAGACGTACCCTCTGAAAGGGAGTCCCTAATCATGAACCCCCCCCCCCACACACACACACACACTTTTTAAAGGCGGGGAGAGGATTCGTTGCCTCCTTTATCAAATGTATGCCTCATTGTCATTTTGAGAGGGCATATTCACACAGATGGACCTGACATACAATGTTACCATACTGATACATAAAGGTCCAGGTCGTTTTCAGGGTAGGCAGTGCACGCTAGCGCATGCAGCCCTCCAAGTCACCACGTACGATGACAATCTTGCCCCAAAATAAAAAGTCATAGGAATTCTGTTACTTCATGTGAAAATAGTTTTTATGCCTCTTTAGAACAAGTCTGTATTGCAGCTACAGATGCGAATTGCAATAGCTTTTCCGGGTGCAATAAGATTAAACAGCCATAGGCGTGGGAGAGCAAGTTGATTTGGGGGGGGGGGGGGGAGCTGGAACGACTTGCCCGAAAAATACAACCAAAAATTTCAGCGCGCTCCACGCATGTTCGACACGTCAATGTACACATCATATGGGCATTCATCGTTTATCACACCGCATGCCAATAACATACAATAATTTGCCTTGTTTCTACCTTCTTTATTGGTTTTAATATTGGGCGGAAGTCGTTGATCGCCGGCCCCTCCCCTTTGAAAATTTTTGAAAAATTAGGTGTCCTTTCATGCAATCTGGTGCCACATATGCTACCTTTGAAGTAAAATTTGTGTTAAAACATTAACGTATTTTAGGTACTAAAAAATAATCGGCATTACCCCTCCTCTTTGAAAATTTTTGAAAAATTAGGTGTCCTTACCAGCAATCTGGTGCCACATGTGCTATTTTTGAAGTAACATTTGTGTTTAAAAACATTAACGTATTTTAGGTACTAAAAAAATCGGCATTACCCCCTCCTCTTTGAAAGTTTTTGAAAAAATAGGTGTCCTTACATTCAATCTGGTGCCACATATGCTACCTTTGAAGTAAAATTTATGTTAAAAAATTTACGTATTTTAGGTAGAAAATATCAGCATCAGTGAAGGAGGGACATAACGATATGGCACCTCAAATACACCACTGATAATCATAATATAAGCTTAACCATTAAAAAACACACTGATGAATTAATACGGAATATATAGGTGCTGGTGCAATTCAAATCAGAACTTTATATTAATTACCAAGAAAGTTTCTAAATTATTAATACCCTTTAGCTACATCATTGCATTATTTTTCTTTTAGTAGGTGCCCGAAAAATTCTCAGCATTTTGCCCGACTTTTCACAAAAATTTTTGGTTGGGGGGGGGGCTGCAGCCCCCAGCCCCCGCCTCCTACGCCTTTGTATACAGCTACCTACCATCTTTAAGTAACTCTGGTTGGTACTAGATAACAAGGCCAAATTAAAATGGAAATGATATTCTTGATTTGTTTTATGGCTCCTATTACCCCCACTGAATGACTCCATTGCCGCTTCTTTTCCCAGATGGATCAGTCGACAGCTATACTTATTTTATTAGCTTATTGCTCAATAAGTTGTTCTAGTAAAAGACCACTCTTCATTTCAATGATATCTAGGGGCCTGAACTATAGTATACCAACAATATCTTATCAAAAATCTTGACCCTAAGTTCAGATTTCACCACTCCCAGGCTAACAGACATATCCAGCAACTAGTAGCTAGGAATACAGTATGCCTAAGAAAACAAAAATCAGTCTAGCTGGTTCTACATGTCGGTTTCTTGTACAAGGGTAAAATTGAAAGTACTCACAAACCTTGTTTCCTTTATGATACGTTTAATGGTGACGTTAAACGATTTTCAGTGCAGAGCTGTGTTCTCCGTTTGGCCAGCGGAAACTCATTTCCATAAGACTATGGTTATGACGAATCGTCTAAGTATACAACATATCCTAGGAACTTTAGCCACCGACATAATTATCTCCCCAATCGACTGCAAATTAGAAGTTTCTTTTTAAAATGAATTAAATCAAAGTGAGTCCAAGTTTCAAGCACGTGATTCATCCCAGTGTGTTGAAGTGAGGTATGTAGTCCGAAACAGCACTCCCTAGAAAACTTAACAATAAAACCAATTTGATGATGAAAGTCATGAGGCATGATAATCCTGCAGTGGTCTATTCACACTGAAAGACAATAAACACTGTAAAGAACAGTGCAAGCATCACATAAACGACTTTTTCGAGTCCCAATTCCTAGCTATCATGGGTTAACTACCTACGGTTGTGGTACACGCTTTGTCTCTATCATTTGAAAGAAACCACTTGACAGGTTTGCGGTCAAGAAAATTCCTAGCCAAGGGCTGTTAACGGTGAAGAGCTAGAGGTTTGCTTGTGTAAATAAAGGTCAGCTGATAATACAGCGATTTCTGCTTTCAGTCTCAGGAGTATAGCCTATTTACAATTTACTCTCAAGCTCAAACACACACCATGTTTGACAAAATGCAGTGCACCATAGTGTGGTTCTGCCTCAGAGGTGTACTAGATTTGAGGATTGATTTAAATTGGAGGAGGGGCTAGCTAGAAATGTGGCTCCCAACCATTTTCAGTTCACTGCCCCC
Organism: Holothuria leucospilota; assembly: GCA_029531755.1. Lineage (NCBI taxonomy): Eukaryota > Metazoa > Echinodermata > Holothuroidea > Aspidochirotida > Holothuriidae > Holothuria > Holothuria leucospilota. The sequence continues at coordinate 5,504,326 of CM055967.1, read as the reverse complement.
TTTCACCGAAAAGGGTTGGGCATATAGTATTGCTATTAATCAAACGGCAATCATAAGAACACATAAAGAAATAAAGAGTAGACTTACTACATACATCGTTTGCACGTGTGGGCCCCGCGACCCAGGGTAGCAGCGTGGGCAGGGTTCACTAAATCAAAAATGTAACAAACAAGCTGAGTCGAATTTAAAAAAAAACTGACAGACTCTCTTTTGAAATGACGAATCTTTAACCCATGATTTACGAAAGCAAGAATAGGCTACTTGATCGCGGTCAGTGGCGGAAGATGTTTCGTGAAAATTTACAGATGCCAGAGGCCCTACCGATGTGTGGAATCTTTCTCAAAGGACCTCTATAAAAAGGGGGTACAGGCGCAACGTCCCAGTGGGGAACCGGGGCAAAGGCGTATTTACGATAATGTTGACACAGGAATGAGACCGTGACACTATCAGTCAAATTTTGACTATCTTCGGATTACCTAATATAATGTTCATGCACTGAAGAGATTACAGCCTTTTATTTCAATAATGTAACTGACTAAGTTCCCTTTGATGCTGCAGGGGACTTTTTCTGTGGGTGGGAGGAAGAAGGATGGTTTGTGTCGCTGGGGCCTTAAAACACTAATATGCAACTCAAATTGTCGTACAATAGAAATACTAGGCCTCAGGCTAATGAGAAAGCCGAGTGCCAGATTGGCGCACCGAAGAATTGCTTCAGTCATCGCTTTTACCGCAATGATGAGAATATAAGGGCATGGCCGTACGGGACTGATTTTCTCAGGGAGGGCGGTGATTTTTGCCCAACTCCAGACCTAACTTTACCGCCCAATTTTCCGCCCGATTGAGACAAAATATATGCCCGATACTGACACTGAGGGGCGGCCGCCGAATAGCAGGAAAAGTGAATAGTAATCATTGTTAAACACGATTTCATAACATTTAGTTAAGATTTGTATTAGGCCGCGTCGGCTTGTTCCCGGCATTTAGCCCATGTCTGCAGCAATGCAAACCAATTTTAGAGCTTCAGCTAGAGGAAACCTTTTGGAATCTTGTAAGGCCCCGGAGTAAATTGAGTATAATATTTTCAAAACGTCCCGGCCTACCGCCCCCTTAGCTAGAGGTTAAGTATAAGTAGGGACAATTGTTAGTCTCTGGGGTGAGATTAGAAAACCTCTTAGTCATCGAGTCAAGTTTTGATGAAATGGATTGAAGGTAAAGACCGTCAGTTTTAGTTTTACCCCCTTCCATCCTGTTCTGCAGGAGAGCGGGGGTCATCAGCGCGGACCATTTTCATCGTGGTTACGTGATTAAGCTTAGTGACATATTTCTTTACTGCATTCCCTCTCCCCGGGCCCCTTCTTGTGGGTTTATCAGCCAGCTTTTGAGTCACAGTACAATATAAACGTTCACTTCTTCGTGGCATTTATGGAAACTGTTTCCGCGATGATAATGGTTTGTGGACAACGTAGAATTGAAAGATGAAAATTTATGCATGTTCAGAGAAAGGTGACCGAATCCCAACACCCCATATGAAGTCATTGCATGGTTATGATGTCTAATATCGGATCCATACGCCTTAGTCTAGTTTCGAGAGTTGGCGGAACCTCAAAATTCAGGAGTCGCCGTACAAACTATTGACTTCGCACAATTAGGACGGGCAGTATAGTGAGACTTTCGAGTGTATCCGACCCGACCTTTTTCAGTAACATCACCTTGCGGATTGGGATGATTAAAATCCGCTAAAGGATGTCCCCTCCCTGTCTTTATATTAACAATAACTCTTAACGAATTTTAGATCTGAACGAATTTTAGATTTTAGGTCTAACAGTCTAAAGGAACGGCCGACCGAGTCCTTTAGCGGAGATGAACGGCGTTTTGTATTAACATTAAACTATATAGGGAGGACATGGCTATGGAGTTGCCAGTGGAAACATCATGCACATGAAAACATCCCTCGCCCAGTTTTGGCAAACGTGCAGAGAGGGTGAACTTGAAACTGAGTGAGAGCAAAGCATGGGTCAGGCTAGGTAATAATTTTCCCAAAAGCTTCTGAACGACGCCAACTTGAAGGGACCTAGCGCTCTAGCAGTACCACATGCCAAGCCTGCCTGCTAAGTCCCGGTGTGGGCTACTCCCACCACCCCCTCTCGTTTCGCAAACTGCACACCGTGATCCTGAGGATTTCCTCTAATTCACGAACCTTTGGAGTAGGCAGTTTAGCCACTCTGACACACAACTTTTAAAGTTAGTCTATACATGTTAATGTTGTTATGTTACGTTTCGCATATTATTTCGTATCGTTATCTCACAAATCATCCGTAATGTTTCTCTCTTAGTATATTTGCAAAGCGGCCATTGCTGCACTTATTTGCAAATATCTTGCCTGCATTAGATCTCTCACCTCAAAGCTGTTCCTGTTTTCTTTAATTAACCATAGCCTACTTGTAGCGGCCCGTATCCAATCTGTACACTGTTACACCGCATACCGAAATGTAGCACAAGCACCAACACTGAATATCTACAAATTCCCTGTAGTCATATAAACGAGTTTGAAAAACGAACCTAAGCTGCTCTTGGTACGTGCGGTTATTTTGGCCAGAGAGGGAAAGCAACGATGGTTACTCTTCAACCGCAGTTCAAGAGGGGTTTGAGCAACTCCTTTCTAAATCACATACACGATTTTTTGAAATGCTTAATTGAAGTCTAGAAAATTTGGAAAGCTCAAAGCTTCACTCCATGCCAAGTGCGTGGATATATCTCCAAAGGTGGGGGACTTTTCACCATTTGCGAATCGCCGTCGGCCGGGGGAGGGGTGTCCCCCTCCAATTTGAAAAAAAGGAAATTAGAAGGTGTCTTTAAGGCAAATGGTGCCATATTTGGGCGTAATTTAGCTTTTTAAATGTAGTGTCAATTCGTAATCTATGTTATATAATAAATTCATCACAGTTTTAGTTTTCAACATTTTTGAGAAAGTGGCCCGGACTTATTGGAGATATCTCCCTTTCCAAAAAAGTGAGGGGGAAGCGTCCTCCCCCCCCCCACCATGACCCACGCCCATACTCCATGCCTGTCCATTGGAGTCTAATAATTTGAGAGAACAGAGAACGACTTTGGTGACATTTCCCACTATACTATTTCGCCTTGGAAAACTTACACGTGTGTATAAAGGCCATAGCAGTGCAGTACGGTCTAACAAGTTATTCACTGAGAGAATGTGGCTATAACTTGGCAATATAATTAAGTGATGGTAGGAATTCTACCTTTGGCGAGAAAGTTGTTATTTGTCAAATAGAAACTCATTCTACTACAGCATTTCTCTGGTGGGCGTAGTTTGACATTCAATATTTCGCATGTGTGGAGAATTTCAAGTGTAAATCAGACTAGATATTGTACGTAACTGATGCGAAGCGCATACCAAAACATCGAACTACAACTTTGTGGCAGTGCTTCTTCACTGATCAATGTTCACCGGTCAGTGAAGCCCTAGTTTTGACGGAGAGATCTCCCTCAAGATAAATAAATGTCACTCAACCACCTGTTTGAAGTTTCTTATCAGATTATAATGAGTATTCATTTTTTCCATAGATAATTTTAATTACTTATTAGAAGGAAGAAATTAACTTACATAAATGACTCTGTTTTGTTTGAAGATGGAAAACACACTTTTTCCGGTTAAAAATGGTTAAGAAATGTAAACAAATACGATATTGTCATTCTGTTCTTGCTACTGCCCGTTAAAAATTCCCGCCAATGTGAACTTTTCAACCCAATTTCCCCCGCCTTGCCTTCCTCACATTCTTAGGCATAGCAGAGTTTGACCTTAAACCAGTTAATGACCTCCATATCGGGATTTGCCCTTCGGTGTTTACAGTAGCCTAAATGGTTACTTCTGTGTTTATAGTGGTAATGCATATGCTGCATTATGAATATACTGTTGGAGTGCTGGTTGAGGCTTATTGTTTTACTGCCAATGATTTGTTTACCCATGGGTGTGACATACTGCAAGCCTTCATTTCTAGTCCGAGACTATTCGACCTCTTGTCCGTTTAGCATAATTTGAGCCTTGCTACGTTACGTACACTAGGTTTGAGACACGTTAGCCCGGCAGGTGGAGTGGAACAGAGGCAGAGCTAGCTGGAGGAAGGGAAGGCAGACTGGTGTAATTTTGACCCCAACTTAAAATTATGATAGCAAAAAATTTATCTACTCTGCCCCAAGGACTCCGAAAAGTTTACAATAAGACAAATACAGCCAGACTGATCGAGGCTATACGATTGAAGGTACCAAAGTCCAATCTAGTAGAAACTTATTCAGGCTACTTATAGGGTAAAAGGAGGTCTAGGAGAAGGGATAGTGGGTGGGGAATACGTCCTAGTTAGTTTTATGGAACAAAGCATAAACGAAGCAAAAGAAATTTCAGCACCGACAAGTGTAGGGTTTTGATTACGACACTGACTTTCCACCAAGGCCCACTAAGGTTAGGCTGATGATACTAATGGAACTAATCAGGCTCGAATGAAGGGGAGGATCGGGGACCTCCGGCCCTTGCAGCAAAAACGAAAAATTAAAGGAGTAAAAGAAGAGAAAAAGAAAGAAAAATCAGAAACAACTGCAATTGTCTCAAAACGTATTCAAAAGTATATCATTTTGCAGGGGTTGGGTGGAGCTTCTAGTTGAAATCATTATATTTCTAAGCATCCGTTAAAATGGTTGATGACAAGAGGAAGGCTACAATGTGCAAAACTGGTGAATGACTATGCAAATGCTATTCTTGAGGTCGATGAATGTGATCATAATCATATATGTGATGGGGGCACTGCGGCTAGCTGCATTGAACTTAAGTATAAACGTTGTGTTAACTTGCGGCAATTTCTGCAATCTTGTTGGATTTAGTCTTTAGATGCCAAAATTTTGCCACGCAGACTTTCTAGGATGCAAGGCTGGGCTGGCAAGGGGGCGTACTATCGTGCCCATGTGGCGCCGGCCAAGGGGAATGGGATCCATGTGCCATATCCAATCGATTTAGGAAAATTTCCCAAAATTTTAAAAAAGACGTTTAAGACGAAAAGACGTTTAACTTAGCCATACATTTTTGAAGAGGGTAGAGAGTGGTCTAGTTTTCGACTGAGTGATGGAGTTACTTTAATCATTTTCTATCACAAATCATTTACAAACGATATTAATTTGCATAAATTTAACCCCGCAATTTACCTTAAATTTCATGGGCTCTCAGCTGCTCTCTGTTAGATTCATGCTGCGCTTACTATCAGTACTGTCTCAAATGTATTCGTATTATTCATCTGTGAGGGTTCTACAATTAAAGGCATATTCTAGTGGCTTTTCACAAGGGTCTCATGTGAAAAAGAAAAAAAATCCAGTTCATCCCCCCAAACCACCGTAGCAATACTCTTTTCCTAACTCGAGATGTCTCATATTAAAGAGTACTTATTTTTGTTAAAAAACACCTCCAGATCTCATTAAGGCCAAGGAATGTAATATGTAAAGTGGGCACATTGCCTCAGATTCCTACTTAATTGGTTGGAAACTGGGACGTTAAACCTCATCTAACTAACTACTTAAATATTCTGCCATACCAAAATATTGAACTACAACTTTGCTCCTTCACTGATCGGTGAACACCGATCAGTGAAGCCCTAGTTTTAACTGAGAGCATCTTCCCCAAGGTAAACAAATGTCACTCAATCACCTGTTTGAAGTTTCACTTGTAGTGAGAAGTCATTTTTCCACTGATAATTTTTATGTTTTGATAAGAAGGAAAAATTTAACGTACAGAACTGATTTTGCCTTTGTCTCAAGATGAAAACGCACTTTTTCCGGTTAAAATTGGTTGAAAAATGGCAAATTACAATAAATCTAGTATTCTTCCTATCGCCCGTTAGAAATCCCCGCCAATTGTGAACTTTTCAACCCAATGTCTCCTTGGCTTCCTTGCATTCCTTAGTTCTTAGGCATAGCAGAGGTTGACCTCAAACCAGTCTATAACTGACTCTTCATATCGGTATTGGCCTTTTGTGTGTACAATATTAATTTTTGCACAGTGGCTTATATATGTATATACTGTACTGTTATGAAGTTATGAGTATACCTCTGGGTGCAGGATGAAGTTTGTTCTGGGTGCAGGATGAAGTTTGTTTTACTTTTACTGCTTATAATGTGTACCATTGTCTTGCATATCAGTCCAGGTTTGTGATGTGCAAGCAGGGGCGAACGCCAGGATATTTTGATAAGGGAGGCAAGGCCTTGGGTGAGTCATCACCGCCTCTGGGGAGGGGTCCCCCTCCCTAATTTTTGGTTGGGTGAAAGAGGGCCGTCCTGGAAGGGGGTCTAGGGGAGGGGGTTCCCTTCCTCTTTGAAAAAGTTTTGTTAATTTAAGGTTGCTTAGATGCAAAATGGTGCTGTCTCAAGGATACTTTCTAATTGATCATATGGCTGGAAAATTAGCCACTGATGCTGGCAATACTCGTTGTTAAGGTTCGAACTATTCTCATGATCGCATGGACGGCTCTAAGAAATTTTGTTTGGGGGGCAAACTCAAGTCCGTATTCAGGGAGGTTCGGAAGACCCCCCAGCAGTATTAATGGTCAGCTCCGGATAGTACAATAGCCTCAATAGGAGTATGCATAGGCGTAGGGGCCCAAGTTGATTGGGGGGCTGTAACGATCTGCCCGAAAAACAGAAAAAAATTTCCGCGCGCGTTCAAAATGTGTACATATCATATAGGCATGCATCCGTTATCACACCGCATGCCAATTACATACAATAATTTGCCACGTTACTACCTATTCCATATTGGTTATTATTCTGGGGGAAGTCGTTACAATAATGATGATAATAATCAGTGGTGTGGCCAAGACTTCTCTCATGGGGGTGGGGCAGGCACTATGTTGTGTGATCGCCGGCCTGGGGGAGGGGCATAAGGGGAGGGGGTTCCCCTTTGAAAATTTTTTGAAAAATTAGGTGTCCATACATGCAATCTGGTGCCACATATGCTACCTTTGAAGTAAAATTTGTGTTAAAAAATTTACCGTACGCATTTTAGGTACTAAAAGAAAAAATAGGCATTACCCCCTACCCTTTGAAAATTTTTGAAAAATTAGGTGTCCTTACATGCAATCTGGTGCCACATATGCTACCTTTGAAGTACAATTTTGTGCTTTATTTTAGGTACTAAACTAATCGGCGTCAGTGACGGGGGGAAAGGCCTAATGGCTCCTCAAATACACCACTGATAATCATAATATATAAGTTTAACCATTAAAAAACACACTGGTGAATTAATACCGAATATTTAGGTGATTGTGCAATCCAAATCAGAACTATATTTTAATTACCAAGGAAGTTTTTAAAGTATCGATTTCCGTTAAGCTACATTATTGCATTATTTTTCTTTCAGTAGGTGCCCGAAAAATTCTCAGAATATTGCCCGAATTTTCACAAAAATATTTTGTTGGGGGAGCTGCAGCCCCCAGCCCCCCGCCTCCTACGCCTATGGGAGTATGGTTATTATTATGTATTACAGCGATGCCCATGTAGTTTTCAAAAGCTCTTCAAAAACCATTTCGGGCAGTTAGTTATGAGCTGACTTCTGTAAAAATAATTCCAACCATATCATCCGATCGCTACCGTACTACCATAGGGGTGGAGTAAGAGGCAGGTGAAATGGGCAAAGCGGCTTGATCCATTTGAATAAAATGAGCCCCAACTTTAAATATTTTATTGTTTCTTTCATTGTGTCACAATATGTTTCAGCTTTGCCAAGAAGCCATCAAATGTTGGTTTTCTGGATTGTTTTCTTAAACTAACGAAAATTTCGAGCATGAAGAAACTTGAAAACGATGAAATGATAGCACTAAGTATTTTGGATCTCAGAACCGTTCCGAAACGAATTTTTTTTAAAGGGGGAGAGGAATTCCCCTAACTCAGAACGACGTCTCATCCTATATACAAATAGCTAGGCCACCAGTCAAAAGTCTCATCACACTGAGCTTAGATTGACTGTTCGGTGTGTTTATTTTAAATCAATTGAAACGGTATACTATAGCACAGAGGTGGAGAACCTTTTGCTTATAACAGGCCATTTGACAGTCATAAGACCGCTCGTGGGCCAACGGCGCTGTCAATTTGGAGAGGGGAAGGGAAACCTCTCCTTCTATGGGAAACACAATACTTTTAGACTACATGCCCGTTACAACTTTTTGTAGACAGCTGTGCTAATCTGGCCAGGTGACACCCGGACAAAACTGCTTTTAGTCGTGGATGATAATCAACACGGCTAATGGGTTGAATGTGTATCTAATGACCCCGATAGCTCTGAAGTGTCTGCAAAACTATGGGCATTTAACTCCAGCATTACCGTTACACTCTGTAAATGACATTATGATGCCTAAGCTAATCAGATTACAAATAAGCAACTGAGAAAACGCGCGCGAAGCGCGCCGAAAAAATGTCTTTTTGAAAGCACTTTATTAATGTTTAACCTTCGCATTGCATTGGAAAGTTATTCACTTCTTTAATTTTAAGCCCACTCAAGGAAAAGGGAGGTCCTAACCCATCTCGAATTACATGTTTTTTTTAAATTGAAGACCATGCTTTGCAAACTTTTTTTTTGGGGGGGGGGCAAGTGCTCCCCGTGCCCCTATGGCGAGCCGCTAATGCTAATGCATAATCTCAGCCAGGGGCGGAACCAAAGATTCGAGGGAGGGGCCCAAGATAGAAAATCTTATGTGCACCGAAGGTGCTTTATGAGCGCGAAGCCCGAGTTTTCACGCATGGGGTCCAGGGGGGCGTGTTAGCCCCCCTGGCGGGGTCCAGGGGACGAATATATATATATATATATATATATATATATATATATATATATATATATATATATATATATATATATATATATTTGAGTAAGTAGAGTGACGTAGCGACTTTATATGAATGGGTGAATCAACGCTGTATTGAATAGTCGCATGAAGACCTTAGGCCATTATACCTCTAACATAGGCATAGCCCTATACTGAAAGAGGATTATTATATTGCGACTATTCAATACAGCGACGGTATTTAAACTCAGTTGACCGAGTTCTAGCACATAGGCCTCAATGGCTCAGTGGTCAGAGCATCCGCCTTGTATGCGGGAGGTCGCTGGTTCGAATCCTGCTTGAGGCTAAGTCTTCCATTCTCGTATAATTATCCTCTTTCAGTATAGGGCTATGCCTATGTTAGAGGTATAACGGCCTAAGGTCTTCATGCGACTATTCAATACAGCGTTGATTCGCCCATTCATATACATACATATATATATATATATATATATATATATATATATATATATATATATATATATATTATATATATATATATATATATATATTATATATATATATATATATATATATATTATATATATATATATATATATAATGTGTGTGTGTGTGTGTGGTACCATTTCATGACGGAATATTTTTTGAATAATACGCAAATCTACTTTAGAGTGAATAATACGCAAATCTACTTTAGAGTGCTTGATTCAACGGGTCGTTATCGTAAGTGTTTTCCGAAAAATGTCGCTAGTGTACATTGCACACTGAAGCTCACGCGGGAGCGCTACTTGGTGTGTGACTTGAATAGGGGAGGGGGGTAATTATTAAGCTGTATCCAACCAAACCACGGAAGAGAGTGAAGAAAAGAGACCCAACAGTATGCGAAGGGCTCGGAAAATTTCTCTGTACACATGTTACCAAGGCGAACAAATCATGAATTCAATTGTACTGATGGTCGTTGTAAGTAATGTTGGGATAGGTTGGTGGGAGTAAATCCATTACCCGATGATTTTATTGAGGCAGTCAGAAGATTATTAAAACTACAGATTAAGGATCTAGAAATATTGTCCGGTAGCTTATTTGCTGTTGTATTAGGGTCCGGAGGAATGGTGCGGTGTCATTCTGATTAAATGTCGGATCTATTTTTATTCTTTCTATCACAAATCCTTCGTAAAGTGTCAATTTGCGCTTTCACTGCCAGTGAAGTATAGTGTCATAAATCACTGACTTTGTGAACATAATAGTAATCCTCGAGTCTGCAAGGACAGACAGATGAAACCCTAAGCGGTATCACACGGACTGGGGTACTGACAGTCCTCTTGAACTAATTGGACTCCGTTGGATGCGATTCCCTGGGCCCATAGGCGTACGGGAAGACATTTCACAGGGGGCGGAGGTTGTTTGCCCTGAAAATTTTGCAAATTGCCCTGATTTTCCCCTTTACCACGATAGCACTCAGGACGGGTATGGATGAGCCCCCCCCCCCCACAAACTATAAAGAAAGATATTATTTTGGGAGTTTTGGTTTGGTACTTGTATTGGGTTCATACATCATTACATCAGTGAGTGTCGAAAATTGGTTTGCCCCTACCAGGCTACCAATCCGTATGCGTTGTGCAACTATTAGCATTTTGCCCTGTTGGCAAATACCGCTGCCGCCGCACTGCCCACTGCACCGTACTGCCCCCTTGCCCTAAAAATACAAGTGTCAGTGCCCTGAAATAAGCATTTTCCCTGCTCTGGGAGGCCCCCAGACCCCCCGCCTCGTACGCCTATGTCCCTGGCATCTTGCAATAATGATACATCCCAAAACATTTTCTCGATGAAATCGTTCATTATATGGCATTGCAACCAATTTGCAGCTTTGGAGTTGGCTATATAGAAGGTTTGGTGACCATCCTTCAGTCAAACTGGCAAAGACAAGATGGATCTTGAGGGCCTCCTCTATAGGAAAATTTAGGTGCGATTTTTCGGGTTCGAACAATGAAGATAAATACACAAACTTTGTAATGGATTGCAGAATTTCTCGAAGAAGAACACGCGATGACACAAAAGAAAGGTCAAAGTCGGCAAATAGCACATTAAGTCCACACACTGACACATAGAGCCTCCACACACCACCGGGACCGAAATAGATCAACTATCGGTAACCCGTAGCTAAGGGGTGGGAGAGGGGGCGCAGTAAAATGCTCTCCCTCGGAAATTTTCGATTACCATTGAATGCATGACTTAATTCATTTTGATACATCTCCACTCCCCCACCATTCCGAACAATTTTTCGAGCCCTGGAAGCTATATCTCACCCTCCTTCGATGTCTAGCTACAGGCCTAACAGTAGGGAGACTGACCTTTCACTTGGAGAACGTCCATTGCATTGTAAACGCTGGTCTGCCAAACAAAATGGGTCCCGAGTTTTCAAGCTTTCCGAATCCGTGTAACTCATACAAACGCCGTCTATCCCATCACGGAGGATGAAATTCCAGACCTACTCTGAAGAGGCAACGACGTATGGATTGACTGCTTGTCACTATTCACCCATACGAATTAGAACTATGGAAGGAAAGAAATTTCCTTGTGAACAGAAAAGTTTTCGGTGTTCAAGTGATTTTAGCATGATATCCTCAAGAATGACCGAAAGGAATTCCTTTGCAGCGGTGAACTCTTAGCTTAATCAACGTTCCAGAGCTTAAAAATATATGCATTCCGTGTTTGGGGTAGGAGAGCACCTGCTGGATACAACTTATTTTGGGGGCGGGCACTAATCCTCGTTCCTCCATGAATTTGCCATTGGTTTGGATGCAGGGCATCATTGTCATTAATTGTCGATGAAGAACGCAGTAAGATGAGCGGAGAGCAAATGTGAATTGCAGGACTCACGGACCATGGACATTTCGAACGCAAATGACCATTCGCGGTCCTGTGTGACTCGAACCACGCCCGAATGAGCGTCCACAATAAGAGACCGACAAAGAGACCTTAGGTCATATTGGCCGAAACGGTCGGAGAATCGCTCCGCCTAGTAGTACACTTTACTGCGATTTGTCAGAGTCATTTTCGGTCCCTGCCTCAGTACAGGCTTCGTCGGAAGTCTGCGGCACCATGCTTAGTCAACTTTTATCCGTGCATTAGTGCCAAATTTGTGCGCTTTGCGCGCCTTGTGGTCACACTCCATTGCTGTTAACTATCACTAGTGCAATATGCATGGAATTATTCTGGAGAAAGCTTTTTCCCGAAAATTATAGGTAAAGTAGTGTGAACTTGAAGTACTTGTGACATCATAACCGTACCCCAGATAGCGTTAATTACCACTGAGTTGCTTTTCAGTTTGACGTTTAATCACCCAAATATATTTCGTGCGTGAATTGCACTAGAGCCATTATGGATTTTACAATCTTATCCTCATGACAAGCTCATACCCCTGTCTATTTCAAGGTTAAAACAAAATATTTCCAAATAGGCCTAATGAAGGCAAAACATTTACAAACTAATGTGAGGATATGATGTCACCCCCGGCTGCTTGCGAAAGTTCAATTTATGTTACAAATATGTATCTACTTGAGGACCATAAATATTATTCAAAGGCGAGATCATTCTTTTCGAAGAGGCTGAACTGTCTTTGCCCAAGTGAAAAAGTAAGTCAACCACGAAAACATTGTCCACGGTTTTGCAGCCAGGCGGGACTTCGGGTCTGCGGGCCCATAGAGTAATTGTAACAAAACCAATTTCTCAGGTACATAATGGCAAAACCTTGGACAATGTTTTTGTAATTATGAACCTGAGAAATTGGTTTCGTTACAATTACTCTATGTGCCCGCAGACCCGAATTCCCGCCTAGATGATTAGATTGATTGAAATTTAACCCGAGTTTTTAGGCAATGTCTTCCTCTTACACAAATAAAAAATAGTTACTGCTTCAAATACTTTCCCTGACTTTGAGGGGGGTTATTAAGTAAAGTCCCTCAAAACCTCTGTCTCAGGACGTTGAGTTTGGTGAAAAACATTCTCACGGATAGCATCCGGATTTCACCATATATACGTCTTTCAAATTTAAAGACAACCTATAGCCCACTGTGTGGATAGCTCTTTTACGTTCTGGGGGTTCCTTACAGGCATTCTGTTTTGAATTTGTCGTTTTTTTGGGGGGGGGTTACTATCTAAAATACTGACTGGTGTCGGTTTCTCATTATGATTGTAAGGCCCAAGGACCCCGACAATAGCGTATAATAGTTTTTTTCATTCGTATCATAACTTTCCTAGACCCCCTGCCATACTGTCATATATGTCAGCACTTCTCCCATACGAGCTGGGCCCGGTCCTTTTCGCCATTTCCTTGATCAGTCCCAGGGGTGCACATCGAGTTTCAAAAGTAGGGGGGGCAAACTACAAGTTTGTTGATTTGTTTCATCGCTTTGAAGGTGCATTTATAAAGTAATCGTAAAACAAACGATGCTTGGACTGAAAACAAAGGCTTACAAGGCGGTGGTCTGGGGGTGACAGCCCCCTAGAGCAAAAAGAAAGTCGATTTCAGCCCACTAGCACTTTCATATTCAGGGCATATTTATGAGCATCAGATTCAGCCACTTACCTGCTAGCCAATTAAATCACAACAGCCTTTAACTCCCTCAGTCTCTAAAATATGTCAATACCTTGGAAGATTAACCTTAATATTTTCTCAAACATTGCACCAAAATGCATCTAAGGTCCCTCAAATATTCAAAAATTTCGAGGGAGGGGATACCCCCTCCCCTTAGACTCCTCCCTCCTCCCCTCCCCCTGCCCTTCGCATATGATATTTTCTGTGATCCCATGCAGAAACGTAGAACGATAGTGGTACTTTGTGGACTATACGAAGACTGAAAACTTATTCGAGAAAAACAATGCGTCAAGATACTGTAGGAATTGAGCAACATCGCCCTAATCTATATTAAATGCTCATATGCACAACAGATACTTCGATATGACATTGATAAGCTTATAGACACATTTGCAAATCAAAATAACAGGTGAAACCCCTTTTTAGATTTTTAGACAGCCTGCAATGGCTACTGAATGTATTTCAATTACAAAGACCACATAATATCTAACATATCTGGTACAACTTTCAAACTGCATGCTTTTATCCCTTTAAAAATGATGTCATGATTGTGTGGTAATGGGGAAAATTTTAAGGGCAAATGCCCCTGTCCATGAAATATCATTCCGTACGCCTCTGACGGAAAATAATGGTAAATTACCGCAAAACAATATTCCAAAGCAGGAGAGTACTAAGAATGTTGTCGGATATGAATGATGCTAATTGATACACATTTAGCACAATGCTTCGGATTTCGAGAAATGCTCAATGAACTGTTCATCGCAGCTTTTCTTTTTAATTGTATATTATGAATTAAAATTTTGTCTACGGCATTCATTATGACTTATGAAAAGTAAAAGCCTAGCAGCGAAAAGTGGGGGGGGGGAGGGAGGGGAGTTTTGTGTTATGTCCCCCATATCAAAAATGGAGGGAACACTCCCCCTGCCCCCCTCCCAGGATCGACGTCGGTGATCAGTCCTCAATACTAGTTTCCATTTTGTTAACAAATCATTACAGACCCCAAATATCAGTAATTGGTTTTACGCCCGTCTTCTGAAATAAATTCACCTCATAAGCGTATACTAGGCCGTAAAGGCTTTGGTACAGTACAGTTATAAAGATCTTTCAATTCAGGCGCGGATCCAGGGGGGGGGGCTTTCCCGGCCTCAGCCCCCCTTTTTCGCCACATCAACAAAAAATACGCGAAAATTAGCATAATATTAATCTAGGAGAATATTCAAGGGGCTTTCAGCCCCCCCCCCCTTTTCGACATGTCTGGATCCGCGCCTGATTCATTGTTCTAAATTAGTCATCGTGGAGCTATTACCGTAAGTTCCAGCCCCTATCTTTTCATTAAGGCCTCGTCGGAGAGCACAAATAGGTCCCTACTTTGATAACCCAACAAATTGCTCAAAATTCATAGGGTATTTCCGACAGATGTTGTCGGGTTACTCACTAGCTGAAACTCAATAATTATCGAGTGTTTTATTTGAGAAATACTTATTATCTACAAAATACCGACAGCCTATCAATGTAATGTAAGTAGCTCATAGGAATCCAATGCAAATTTTTCTCACCCCCTTCTTCATCCTTATATATCCTTTACTATAAACTTTTTCTCGTACACGTTCATTACACACCACCGTACCTACCTAACATGTATCCGAACTGAGTCTCATCAGCCCCGTCGTGATGAATTCTTTCAAGAAAATAATCTATGGGAGCTTTAAAAAGACATCAGAATGGTATTGCGCATTTCTTAAACACCGCCTGAGATGTATCGAGCAAGGGGAAACAAAGGCTTAGGAAAGATACTATGAATAAACAAACTGTTGCTGGCTTTAAAATAGCCGATTAATGACATGGAATATGATCGTTAAATCTATCATTACCATAGATCACATGCCGGTCTGACATGCCAGGTGTTGACATTTTAGGGGAAGAACGGGGGATAAAATCTTCAGCCCACCCTTGTTAGCCTGAGGAAATCGGTGCTAAAAGTTTATGCACATGTGCGCAAAACCTTCAAAATCTACCCATGGCTTATCGGCTCCACAAGGGACTGGAAGAGTCAAGCGCCGCTTCTAATGCTTTTCGAACAGCAAAGGCCCATGGGCTGCCATACGGCACGTGTGAGATTCAGGGGTAATGATCTTGGGGACCCAGTGGGGAAATTCGCGAAAGTGCTAGCACTTAAGAAAACGGGGACTCTGGCTTTAAGCCGACCCTAAATGAAGTCCGGAGCACACCAGACTCATAACAGTTATTGCATGTTTACATTGAAGTAATGAATAATTGATCAAGCAGCTTGTAAAGGAATGAGCGGAGAGAAAAAGGTACAACGAAAAGGAAGTATGGTTTACATGCTTTTTCTATGTTAACATACCGTACTATGTAAGTTTTCAGTCACCAGAGACCGAACGTTAGTGCTTTTGAATGAGTTCTTGTCATCAATAAAGCTTCATGTAATTCATACAGTTAGCATGTTATGTGCATTGCTTAGCCTCTGCCTTCATCGGAGGTGTACATATAGTTTGGCTGGATAAGTTCACGTGTCATAATGTGCTTCAGGTCCATCAGGCATAAAAATTGCATTAGCAATCTTTGACCATGGTACGGTAAAGCTCATATGCAGGCTCTTAGCCGCTGAGGCAATTTTCAATTTTATTGCAAAATTTGTCTGTCATGGTGTGTTGCCAGTCTGATTTTAGAAAGCTCTTGATGCTGGGAAAAGCAGAAAGAGCTTCTTCTAGATGCATGGGCTATCTGATATTCTCAATAATCACACGTCGCCTAGACCGAGGAACAATAACTTACCATTGATCAAAGCCAAAACATTTGGAGGTGTTAAAGTAAAATAACTTAAAGATATACACTCGTCACCCCCAAAGTATATTTGTGGGGTATCAAAATTCTCAGTTGGTGACTGCACTTTGATCGACAGCAAAGTTTGAAAAGTAACTCACATTCCACTTAATGCAGATAGAGGGTTTTTACACATAATAGCCTTGTATGCTTACCAGGGCATGACCTTGAGCGATGAAATAGGTTTGTATCTGCACAAGCATTTTACAGTCATGGGAGGAGCTACTAGTTGCATAGTTGGGATAAATGGATCTGTCTGGGATGAAGAAATTTGCCCTTTAAGGTTAAAGTGCCCGAGGGAGAAAAGTTTGGAACATAGTTCACGGATCATCGTTCGTCATTTCGATTGGTCGTTATTTCGAGGGGTCGTTATTCTGAATATCACTTTCGGACCATTATTCCGAACAGGGAGTTGCTAGCAACTCCCTGTTCCGAAGGGCCTTTACTCCAAACTGGTTTTTATTCCGAAGGGTCGTTAATCCGGAATTAGAGTAACAATTATTACTCAGAAGGTATACATTGTTCCAAAGAGTCTTTATTCCGAAACAAAGGTAAGGTTCGTTATTCCGAATGGTCGTTCCCTCGAACAGAGGATAAGTTTTTGGACTGAAATGCATTAAAAGTCACTCCCATTCGAAAATGCTCCGGATTTTCAAAATGAGTACTCTGTATTCATATCTGTCACGTAAGGCACGTGATGTACCGACACTGGCCCCAAAACGTATACAAATTGGGGTTAGTTTAATTAAAACGGGACCCACTGAATTCAGTATGGTCATTTTCCCCTGGAAACATTCCATCCCATTTTTGTAATTCCTATAATGTGTTCTAATTACAGGGCGTCTTAAACCCTTTTTTATCGTTTCGGAATAACAACCCTTCGGGATATTGACCCTAACGTTACATTCGGAAGTGTACCTAAAGCCTGAAATTTCAAAAATGTACGTTACAAAGCTTGAAAAATGAATCGAAATGGTCCAACTCCCATCTTCACAGGACATTCCTGACCTGAGGTATAAAGCGTTGAAACTTATTCACTTAATTTGAAATGGTAGATTGCCCAAAAATTTGTGATGTCAGTCTTGCACAACCGTGACTCAAATTACAGTCTTTGTTTTTCTTTGTGTTTCCAAAACCCACTGCACCTTGCACCAAAATGTGATTACTTTCTTACTGTTGTAGGACTTGACTATACAATTCATCTCTGTGTAATATACTTTGCCAGAAAGCAGGAAGCTTGTCAAGGTCATATGAACATTTTAATTTCAAAAGGATACAAAAAGCAGGTAATGTCAATTGCACAAGAAGGACATCACAGTTTATTACGCAATGAACTATTTCAAATTAAGTGTCCGAATAAATTTCCAGATTTTATATCTCAGCAACGGAGTATGTAATGAAGATGGGAGTTGGATGAATAAGAGTGATTTTCCAACCTCTAAATTATGTATTCTTGTAATTCTAGACTTTATGTCCACTTTAATCCCCCTATTCGGAATAACGAGGCTTCGGTGACGACCCTTATTCTCGTGTGGCAATAACAACCGTTTGGAATAATAACGTTCCGAATGTTACATTCGGAATAACGACCCTATAGAATAACGATCTAACCCCAGTTTAGTAAACTTTTGTAAAGGGAAACAAAATACGTCCATTACTCATTTTTAAAGTCATCTCTCCCATTTCCCTGCACAACTTATGTATATATGAGTAAATCCTTTTGAACTTTGGTCTATGGTCGCTTGCGGGGTACGGCTGTCCAAACTAGGGTTACAGAGGTTTACGTGGGCCTGTTCCTCTCCTGGTCACGAGCCTGCCATTGGGGACTCTTCCTCATTTCTTTCCACCTCATTACAATAATTTTGCCGATTTCTTCCTCCTCGTATTTTCCCAGCCAGCGGTCAGTATGCTATGATAAGATATTCCCTCTTCTTGCTTGAAAAGAAAGATTTTTCACCTTCACTAAAATTCATTTTGCGCCTATGGTGGCGCTCCGCTTAGATAGTCTTGACAAGCCTGACCATCGGCGGTGCCGCCCCCATATGTTACCTAGGCCCCCTAAAAATTTCATCCTAGCTACGCCCCTGCATCGAAGATGTTTGTTCAGTAATTAGCTATTGTCATGTTATTGTTCTAAAATCAGGCTCATTTGCCCATCCCATTCACTCAGTCCCTCTGCATTCGACGTCTCAGCCGACGAGTATTTTAACACAAAAGCCCTACCCTTACTTCATTTTGGAAAATCTGCTGAACTTGTTTCTGAACATGATGTTACCGGAGACGGAATTTAAATTAAGTAGTTATCATGTTCTGAATGTATTCAGCATTTCAGTAACAAGAGTATTGTCAAGTGATATTAAAATGGCTTTCAAGAATATGGATAATGAATACGATCATCATTAATTGACATTATGGCGACCGAATTTTCCGGTAAAGCTATGTTAAATTTACTCAAAAACTAATCTGCTAAATCCCTGCCATATGCCATATAAACTTGAAGATATTTAAATTGATTCATTGTACCACCGGGGAGCGAGAATCTTCCAGCTCCGCATTTGTGCTACCGCAATTTTGAAACTTTCCCTATAGAATTGGAGGGGGGCTTCGCCCTTCTTGTTTCTTGCGAAGTGGTTTCAAAACCCTGCCAGTTCCCCCAAAGGCCGGCCCCTAGACATCCCCTCCCACTCTGTATGGGAACTTTGCTATCATTCTTTGTCCCTCCGAGCCCTCTAAATCCCCGAAATTAGTACGGGGTTCACGGCAAAAGCAAAGTCGGCTAGTTAACTGGTCCGCCCGAGCTATAGGCGCTTCAGTCCGGCGAGCAACCGACTTCGTCTGCTGGGCAACCGATTTTAGAGGCAAGCCTATGCCAAGTGGGAGGAAAGCCGGAGTACCCGGAGAAAAACCCACGTACATCGAGCGGGATTAGAACCACTCTGCCACTCGACGAGCCATGCCGTGTTTGTAACTTGGTTGTAAAACGTAAAGACATATGGACAATCAAATCAATAACAACCATATATTTAAGAAAAGACGGTACTGGAAATAGGTCCGTTCATCTTAATAGGCATGACCTATTGACCTTCAAGAAAAGACACCTCTTGCGGTCAACCTGCCTGTGTCTGGTCAATAAACCGATAGCAACGAGTACATGGATATTAAAGCAAAACCTGTTCATTATCACCTGTCAGGCCTTCTTCGACTTTGCGGTAAAGATACCAACGGATCCTTTGTGTAAATTGTGCTAGAGACCAAACGTAGGATATTTGAAAGGAATTCATGTTTCAGCATGGAAGTACTAGTTGATTTGAGCGGGGAGCTGCTACTGCTCCCTGATTTGAGCTTGTTTACAACAGCCAATTTAAACTTACAAATAGCAGCATATATGCACTCGGATGAATATAAATTATTCAAACAGTTTAGAGTTGTGTGAAGGCTGTCAACCAAAATACTTTAATTTGGGCGGAATCGACACGTCGGAATTTAAATAGTAACCAAACCGTGTTTGCAGTGTTTTGGGTGCACCGTATGCACAATTCGCATAGGTTTTAATTAAACTGTACCGTTTCAGCGGATGGACCTTCTGGATATGGTTTGCCGCACACCATGTACATGTGTCACCATGGAAATATCGTTATTGGCACTGAATCTACGGACTACAGACCTGGAAGTACAAAATGTCCATAATTCCACATGGTCCCAAGATGGTAAAAAGGTGCTTCGTTGTAAGAAGACAAGCTATGAAAAATTGTGGTGTATGGGAATAAACGCTAAAACCGTGACCAGGAAAATTGAAAAAGTCACTGGAGCAATAGGAATAATATGCCTCAGTATTATTCTCTATGGGCTAGGAATTGGCTGACACGAAGTTCAAGTAGCCTACACAGTCCAGACATGGAAGTACTACCCCATGGTCCAGAGGCACCGGCATGAAAAACTCTCTGTCTCAGGGTCAGTTTAAAGGCAAGGAGTGGAATTTAATGCCATGTGAACATTTTAAGTTTAAGAGTTTGCCAATTCTTTTCACAAAGGTAAGCATTGCGAACATATTTATTTTCAGCTATAGGAATAACTGGTAATGTTATCAAGTAGTTCTAGATCGTTATGTTTGTCATTACTGAAAAATTCAGACTGCGCTCTTAATTAGCGTAATTAAAGAGCCCTAATATTTTGTTTCATCCAATATGTGTATATAAACGTTAACATTCCAATTTACACAAGTTTACAAAGTGTATATAATCACGTACAGTGCATCCATACAAAAATAATTTCCATGCGCTCTTCACTTGTAATAGGCCTAAATACTGTTAGGAGGCTACTTAAGGGGTAGGGAAAATGGTTAAAAATTGTTGTTTTTGTTGATGACGTTCATTCCAGTACGTCCTTGATGGCTGTAGAATTTTCTGTTAAATGCTAGAAACCCAAATCATTAAAAGACAATTTGAAGCGGCCAAAGGAAAACTAGTATTTTAACAAACTACCGGGCAGGGTATAGGTTACCTGCGTGAAATCAGACCTCGTAGCAATTACAGTATCTTCTGTTGAACATTGATTTCTCAAGTTTACAGAATGTAATAGAACATGAAGTCAGAACAATACTTCACAGTCCTTTTGCAATAGTTGGAACGCCCTATCCTGTAGAGAGGTTTTGCATGCAGAGGGTATACACAAAGTGAAAGACATTTCAAACGGCAGTATCAACATTACAAAGAAATAAAGCTATGCGCACTGTAACTTCACTATATGCTCAGATGACCGTGATCACAGGTTTTCGTATTAATGAACTGCATATCTAAAATATAACATTTTTTGAAAATTAATTTATTCATATTCAGAATGCCAGATACGTTTTCGCTTCATACCGTAATACATCCATTTTTTTTAAGTAGGCCTATTATAAATGGTCAGTGCACGATGGATAATTTCACAGACGATAAAACAAAAGACTCTCCCTACTAAGTTTTACCTCTAACCTCTTCGACACTTTAAACCAAACCACCAGTCTACTACACCTCCAAGACAGAGCCACAGGAGCTTGGGCCGAGTTTAAAGTGTTCGAAGCAATACTGACCCACAAGTGTGGTGTGTGCGTGTGTGCGTCTGTGTGTGCTTAAAGGGATGAAGCAGTCGCCCAAAGTTTATTTTTCAAGAAGCTTCTAAATCTTACAGGATCTCCTCAGATTTTGTTCAAAAGTATATTCCGTTATGATTTTGTATTAAAACATTATTGGCAGTAAAGAAAGGAGTTATTCTGTATGAATTTAAGGAATAAGTAACATAAAAATATTGTCACGTGATTGATACTGAATTAGGATGACGTTCACACTTATTCAATGGGGAGGGGTACTGCATTTCCCCTTGAATTAGGACCACAACTGACTATGCAAGTCATATTTGACCAACCGGAGTGGAACTATATCGTTTGAATGACTGTCAATCTACTGTACAAGCATCCATCAACTGTATTTAGAACTCTAGGGCTATTCCTAAATATTTTTGGGCAGTGAGCCTGCTAGTAACTTCGTGTTCTTTTTCTTGGGCTTGGGTGCCACCTATTTAAACTGTCAGTCACAATCACATAATCGGGTAAAAGACCTAGGGCTCGGCTGGTACCATTAGTCTACATCTTTCATAACTTCATGTATCGGTTGAAGAAAAGCAGTGGCGGCACCAATAGGGGGGATGGGGCATTTACCCCCCAGTCAGAAGCTTTGCCCACCCAGATGTCCCCACGCAGCTCCTGAAGTAAAGTGGCCTGTCGAGAGGAATAGCCTAATACATTGAACTTATTTTGAATCTTGCTTTGGGTGATGTATTATAAACCAAAATCCTAAGGCTTAATTTTTTCCCAAGAGATATGCAAAAACCTCAGAGCTTCCGGGGGTTTCGCCCCCTGGACCCCACCAGGGGTTCTAAGACGGGCCCCTGGACCCCACCCGCTTAAAGGTACAGTAGCTTGACAGGAAGAATAGCCTAATACATTAAAATTATTTGGAATCTTTGCATTTGATGATGCATTACGAACAAAAAAAATACTTCCTGACACTTAATTTTCACCCAGAGATGCTAAAACCTCAGAGCTTCCAGGGGGTTCCCCCTGGACCCCACCAGGGCCCTTGGGCGAGCCCCTGGACCCCACCCGCTTAATCTCGCGCTAAGCGCGAAATTTTTTTGCCCTCCCACAACATTTTCTTTTGCCCTCCATTTACCCACACTTTTAAAATCCTGGTGCCGCCACTGAAGGAAAGAGGACCTTTTCATGTGAGACTGAAAGTTATTGGGCTTGTACGAGTAAATCCGTTATAGCTCCGGATAAGCGCGAATCTATCCGCGGAGCTTTTACCAGCACATACCTGCACAGTTTAAGCTGTTGAACTTGTTATCGGACTTCTACCAGTACATCCTTTATAGTTGCAGCCGCTGTATATGGCACAGGAGCAAATTATTCAAGACTAGGAGTTATCATGCTTGTACCAGTACATCCTTATAGTTGCAGGCGCAGGAGCAAATTATTCAAGACTAGGGGTTATTGGAGACTTGTACCAGTACATCCTTTATAGTTGCAGCTAGCTGTTGTATGTGGCACATGGGCAAATTATTCAAGACTAGGGGTTATCATGCTTGTACCAGTACATCCTTATAGTTGCAGGCGCAGGAGCAAATTATTCAAGACTAGGGGTTATTGGAGACTTGTACCAGTACATCCTTTATAGTTGCAGCTAGCTGTTGTATGTGGCACATGGGCAAATTATTCAAGACTAGGGGTTATCATGCTTGTACCAGTACATCCTTTATGGTTGCAGCCGCTGTATGTGGCAAAGGAATTTATTATTATTCAAGACTAGGGGTTATCAGACTTGTACCAGTACATCCTTTATAAGACTTGTACCAGTACATCCTTCATAATAGCAGCCGTTGCGCGTGGCACATGAGCGAATCATTCAAGACTGGGGGTTATCAAGCTTGTACCAGTACAATGTTGATAACTGTATACTGTACATACTGTAGAACAGAAGAAACTAGAATCAAGTCATCCGGGTTGCAACTGTGTACATCCTTCATATAACTGTTTAAATTGGATAGAAAGGAACCTGAATTATTAAGGATGAGCAGTCAGCAGGCTTGTACCAGTACAACCTTGATCATAACTTTAGTGTTTAAGATAAGGTCCACAATAACCTTGGAGTTACCACCTTTTCGCATGGAGTTACCACCTCGAATCCTCGATATATCCTTCACAAGTATAACAGTTTTACAAAATGGGTGAAGACTTGTCGAAAATATGCAGTGCATGTTTTATAATCTTAACCATGCATATGACAGCTTAATGCTTATGTTCTTACAGTGCCACATAATAAAATGTTTCACTCCCACAATTCAATGTTTCTGCACTGTTTTTTTTTAACTTGTTGGAGTCAGATTTTATGCTTCTAAACTTGTAAACGTCCATGTGTGTCTTTAGTGTAAGATATTTAATGATAAAAGAGTGACTGAATTAATTGCTTACGTATGATGTTTAATTATTCATTCTGAAATTCGTTATTCAAAAAATTCTATCAAAGTATTTAACTAACTGAAATATTTTACTGAGAAAAATATGCGTAGTGTATTTAAGTGGACTTTTTCTAAGTAAAAATATCAATTCCTCTATTTCTTATTATTTGAAAGTATTTCTTATGGCCTTTTCAAAAATTCTCCAGTGGGTGAGGGGACTGTCCCTCCACCTAAATCCCTTTCCCACGACGGAGGTCCGAAATAACGTTCAGCCACTAGTTCAGAACAGCTTTCTACGCCTATGAAATAATGTACGGCGCAAATCATGAAAGTGTAAAATGACATATAGGTAGGTGGAAGTAAACGAACGGGATGTTTAATATTCTTCAACGGATCTAAGTTAAGATCGTGTTACTTGTAAAAGTGACGAATGTGGGTGATAATGTTTTCTTACATATTCTGAGGCCGCGAAAAGCTTCCTGTTTTGATGTTATCTTCTGAATGTGGGTTACAAGCAGACAAAAAAAAGAAAAAAAAAAGGGGAAGATCTCTGAAGGAAGTGAGCGGTTTAAAGCGAATGAGATCACATAGATTATAACCTTTGCAGTCTAACAGCACGTTGAAAAAGTGAATTTGGAAGACAACCTAGAAACGAATTTGGTTTACCTCACTTTGCGTTGGAAAAGTTATCAAATTCTTTCCAACGCTCAGGGTAAAGGTTGCCCATTTTGATGGTTAAACGTAATTACTAATTAGCAATCTGTAAAGTCCTTGCCTGACCATTACAATTACTTCATTGAAAGAAAATGTTTCTTAGTGTTAGGTTGTGGCCTTATTGAACCTGCCAGCGGACTCACTAAAAATTGATCAGAAGGACAGAAAACGCTGGTACAGCCATGATCTATATTCTTCCCTAGTTTTTATATGTTGCTCTTTTTCAGATAACGGTGCGGAATTTGCGTGACATCACTCGATTCCTTGCAACAACGATGACAATCTCATTGATACCATACGAATCAGACTTCTGAGATTGCACGGTTACTCTGTCACCAAAAATATTACGGCGACAATTTAACTCTCTGTCAAGTTTATTTTGTGTTAAGGTTTGACAGACAGTTCCCAGAACCGATAAAATACAGGTATTACCTCATAGTTCAAGTTGCCAAGTTGCGGTTATGTTTAATGAAAAAAGAAACCTTTGACAAAATGTTTCGAAACAAACTTGAGAATACAGTCTTCCAGAGACCTACGAGATCCTGTCCTTATTAAAGTGGTAAAACTTAAAGACACAGTTCTTGAGTGCAATTGCTGTACATTTTTCTTCCGGCGACGTACTCCCGTTTCAGATATTACATGACCTGCTAATTAATCAATCAATGGCGACGCCTACAGACCAGCACGAAAACTGTTCTGCAAAAAAAAGGTAAGCTGTAAACGTTTATTGACAAAAATATAGAAATAGACATTTCTGCAATCAACTGTTCAGTCATAGCTTTCCAAGTTATCGATGAGATCTCCGATTGCCATTTTCCAAATCACAAAAAAACCCCTCCAAATCAGCAAAACCCTCAACTTCTCAGCATGTACATTTCATTCATGTTCATTTTCAGGGCTGTATTGTTGCAATACATTATTCTTAAACAGTTTAAGACCTTTCAGCCTTGCCCAGTGGCGTGGATACATCTCCAAAAGTGGGGGGGGGGGGCTTTTCACCACTTGCAAATCGCCTTCCTGGGGGAGGGGCCTAAGGGGAGGGGTGTTCCCCTCCCCTTTGAAAAAAAATGAAATTAGAAGGTGTCTTTATGGCAAATGGTGCCATATTTGGGCCCAATTTAGCATTTAAAATGTAGTGTAAATTAGTAATCTATGTTATATAGCAATTCATCACAGTTTTAGTTTTCATTATTTTGAAAAAGTGTGTGTGGGGGGGGGCTTTTGGAGATGTCCCCCCTTCCAAAAGTGAGGGGGACGCGTCCCCCATCCCCCCATGATCCACGCCCATGGCCTTGCCCAAACTATAAAACACCACTCTTCTATTTTTATTCATACACTCCCCTCAAACAAAACAAAACAGAAAGTACTGTCAAGAACACCTTTCAGAAAAGCCACTGTTGCCTGCCCTGAGTTTAAAATTGGTCAGAGCCATGTCCACACAGCACTGTGTGTGAGGTTAATTGGAAACACAACTGACTGCGCAAGTCATCATTGACCACCAGAGTAAAGGCATTATTTAAATTTATGTCAATCAAATTTCAGTCAACTATTATATTTAGAGATATTCTTGAATACATTTTGGGTGGTGCTATAGCCCCTTAAAATATCTCCCCGTTCGTCCCTAAATTTATGTCTCGCGCCCGTCGTCACCTCCTAGACATCGGCCTATAAATGTAGCCTAGTTAAATTTCCGGAGTCCAGTTCTGAGGACACTGTGAATTACAGTGGCAATCTCCTTGATATATTAGCATACTGCCTGCTCATGAAGTTTTGAGGTGGTAACTCAACGGCACGAGATCTATTTCCAAACAGCAATTACAAAGAATTGGGATCATAGAGTTTTGGTGTAAGTAGTGTTTGTCAATGGCATTCTACTGTGGTGAAAAAGGATGCGTACCAAAGTTCTATCTCACAAGCCTTTGTAATTGCTATTTGGGAAAGGGTCTATGAAGGCAATAATCTGCATTTCACATTCCATTGATTTGTACATGCCATTGCCCAATCAGAGTGGTTTATAATTTGTAAGTATACTCTTCAAATTGCCCACTGTTATGCCAATCAAAATAGAGTCACCAATTGTGAATTCTCGTATAACCCTGAAGCAGAAATTTGACTTTTGGCCAACTTTGTTGCGGAACCATTTAGTTGTCTGCTGCCATCTATATATTACTTTGAGGTACTGGAAAATTCCAGGGAGAATTATGCTAATTAGCTCGTGTGTTGACACTAACTATTTGTACTATGGTGTTTAGATTGGAAGGTAAAAGAACCGAGATCGGAAGAAAAGATTCCCAGTTGGGGAATAAAATGTGACAGTAACGTTGTACTTTATTTAAGGAAACCTCTCGGCGAAATAAATCGTTTAGTTGAACCAGGAGAACTTTGTTTGTTTGTATTGTTTCCGGCGTTTGTCAGTTGGATCCGGAAAAAACTTAAAGGTGACCGCACAGTCTGTTTGGCTGCTGAGGGCGCTTTATAGGCTATCACCCAACTGATTCCTTTGGCTAGGCAACTGATTTTGATGGCAAAACTTTCCAAGTGGAGGGAAAAGTCGGAGTACACAGAGGAAAACCAAACGGACATTGAATATATATCGACCCCACTCACTCGGGGTCCTAATAGGTGTACGGCACCGTATTAATCCCGTCTGCAACCCTAGAGTCCCGTTTGGTTTGAGTAAGTAATGAGTGTCTACCTTCGTATAACGATTTAAGATTGACCTCTTCATTATGACCATGGAAATAGTCATGGCCATAACCGTAAGGGCCATCGGAGTTGGAGGCTGAGGGCTATCCCCTCCTCCAGTAATTTTTGATGCGCAGTCTTTCAAAATTTTGTTCTTAACTGTGCCTGTTGACGGCCGAAATTTACGTTAGGAAATGCCAAAAGTCTAGGAGCAAAAGGATCTAAGCCCAGTCCTCCCTAACTTAGTAGCCTTATGACAACCCTGTAAAGGTGACTATGATCATTGCCATAGTGGTTACCATTATCAGTTTTACAAACGTAATTGCCAAAAGCGGATTAATTGTGATATATATGCCTTATGTTTGACTCTTCTTGTCATTATATCCTACATGAATAATATTAAGCACTCTCTGTATTGAAGTCGTAAAATGTAGAGTTAGTCTTCTTGAAACTTGTTCTCGAGTCATGCTTTCATTGTGTGTTATACGTTTTGGGAGGGTGGAGCGAGGGGAGGGGGGCACAGAAAGCCAACAAGCTTGCATGCAAAGCCTGTACGTCAGGATAACAACTCGAAGCTTAGCTGTTTGGCATATTTCACTTTAATTTACATGTTTCGGAATGTTTTTGTACCGGTAACATTTTTGAATGAAAAACTTTACGGTAATACATACTTATTTAAGACATATCTGTATGTTTGTTGTATCTATCAAGGTCAAACATTATAATGGAACTACAGTGTTTCTGCATTAAAAACATTGCCTGATCAATTTCTCATTTTTTTCTCCCATTTCTGTAACTATTCACTGTAAATGTCAGTGAGCATTTGGTCTCCAAGTCGGTGAGTATTGCATTTTTATTCACGAAAGTAAATTAAACAGATGTAAAGTCAAACTTGTGGTGCAACCGTAACTTGGACAAGAGCAGCTTGGGCAAACTTGTCTGAACACTAACAACGGCATCAATGAAATTAGGCTGATGAAATTAATGAAGTCAAATAAGTTGATGAAATAATGAAGTTGAAGTGGAATGACATTATTCTGATAGGAAAAGGATCAGACAGGATGAAATATCCCCATCAAGAACCCTGGAATAAACAATTAGGCTACAAAACTTTGAGCACTTATTCTGAGCAGGAATGATGGCAAACTTTTGATTTTGCGATAATGTCATAACCCTTCGTTTTCATATAATTTTAAGGGTGTAATGTCATATTTCTTTTAAGAATACCAGGCTCACTGGAAGTTTTTTCTAGGGTTTTCGCCGTTTTTACCAGAAACGTACCCCGCATTTATAGGAATCTGTCCAAGAAATTGGCATCTCCCCACCTCCAGGAGGCGGTGACCGCACACAATTTGCCAACTGGGTCTTATGCCAGTGTAATCTTGGGTCGGTCTAAAATTGAATTACATATTGTTGTACATCGATTTAATCTTCCTAGTTTTCCATGATCTTTCAGTCAAACGGTCAACATGCATGGTGGTATTGTATCCCACTTCAGGCTGACCTGGTGGGATAACTTTTTGACAGGATTGGTTCGCAACCCCTCTGACCGTAGCTCCCCATCCCCAACCACTGATCTTTTACATATTATCTATATCAGCGTAGTAATGTGTTCGCTCATAGTGTCATTTTTTGAGAAGTTAATTAAAGCATAAAAAAATCAGTCACAAGTTTCAAAATTTAATTACCTTCACTGAGGCCTATGTCTGAAAATAATGGGTAAAAGAGCCGAGACATATTTTCTCCTGCAGGGTTATATATAAAATTTATCTAATATCATTTCTTTTGCAAAGTGACATTTCCTGCACCCTAGGAAGCGATATTGGCGAAAATTTTCTTGATACGCTGCGCTCCTTCCGATATGGTGTAGTCCGCCTAAATATTGTTACTGGAGCCCCTCCCACGCTTAGACCTTAGTAAGAGTTGCTCTTTCACATGCATTAAAGGCGTCTTTTCTTCCCCACAATCGTCTTAACTCGTGGCTCAGAATACCTATGCTCTTCATAGCTTGGCTTAAATGTTAACGAAATTCTTGATTGCATTACTCTACAGACTTTCGAAGGAAATTCTCAGTTAAGGGTGGAAGACATCTCGAGGCTTCAGGTAAATACCGTCAGTATTAAGTACTAGAAAATAGCAGGTTCGTTACATGCCGTAAAATTTTAGAGAATCAGTAGGGTGGTGCAACTTGTTTCGGATGGGAGTGGGGGATAGATCATGCCCTTTCCTCGTAGATGCAGAATTTACACCGCAAGGTCTCCGTTAGCCAAATACTGACTGAGCCGTTGTGTAGAACAACCCGCAGATCACGAATTAGTACCGTATATATAAAAAAAAAACTGCTTTATATTTTAGTCGTGGGAAAGTTGAAAATGCATTTGACCTATTTTTTTCTAAAATAGCGTCCTCTTTAAGCCCCCACCCCAAAGCATGAGGTCCAACTCGTTTGGCGCGACTGTACCATCGCGTCTCAATGACGTAACTGAGCACGCGAGGGGACAATGATCTCGTCGTATGATGCTGAGATGGCTTTAATATCCAACCTGCTTTTGTCTCATTTTAATGATATCTAAGGCTGCACTGAAAAATGGGAAATATTTTATCAGCACTACAGGGAGTTTGGAATAGCCGAAAATGAAGGTTTTAGTGTCATCGAACGAAACAACTTCATGGAACGTAACCCTTATTATTCCTCTTCCTCTTCTTCTTTCTGTCATCTTCTCTGACATTTTCGGGACCCTGAAATCTCTTCCAAACTTTATTCAAGCTTACACTATCACAAACGGCTATTGTTCAGATTCGTAACTCCTTTATGGAGTAGTTTCAGGCTTTCCCCTGCAGTGGGGGGTGGCCAGTAGGACTTAATTAAAAACCATCTCATGCAAAGATGGTCAACAACTGAAGCGAACCCTTCAACAACATGCAAATATTTTAAGCTTAATTCCATCTAAAATATGATCTTCCACGTTCTTTTCTCTCCCTTACAATATGCAGAAGCCGATACCTACCGCAGAATTGGCCAGCTTACCTGAACTCTTGACTATCGTAGAACGGAACAGTCGGGCGTTAGCATCGGAACACGAGAGGTCAAAGATCTTTTGGGAGGCCCTCGTGAAATTGCTGGAAATGTACAAGAACCTTGAAGAACATAACAAAAAGTTGATCTCTGACCTTGCCCAAATGACTCAGTTAATACAAACAAAAGATGTCCTTCTGCATCAATAACAAGGACGTACCTCTGTTCAAGACACGACTATTGCTGGAGATAAACGTGGAGTACCTAGAGAAAGTTCCTTACGATGGCATCTTGTTCATTGAAATACCGAACTACAGCCAGAAAAAAGCTGCGGCCATGACTGGGACGCCCTCTTTCTACTCTGATGATTTCTATACCGATCGCCATGGTTACAGAATGTGCGCGCGAGTTTACCTCAACGGTGATGGTGTAGGCAAAGGCTTTCACTTGTCGATCTTCTTTGCCATAAAGAAAGGACGTTACGACAATTACCTGTCATGGCCGTTCCAGCGACGTGTGACTTTTACCCAGGCTACTGAAACAGGCTGGGAAGGATCATTTGAGTGATGCCTTTAGACCTGACCCTACTAGCTCCTCCTTTCAAAAGCCTGTCAAAGAGATAAATATAGCATCAGGATGCCCCATGTTTGTGGCACACAAAGTAATCGAAAATCCAATAGAAGGGTTTTTGAGGGATAATACGATTTGTTTACGAGTTAAAGTTGACCCTCCTGTAGCCCGTAAATAATAATGTGCGATAGTATACTTTAAGTATTTTTGTTCACAAAGCCTTGCATGTTTAACAAACGTTTACCACTGAAATTTTTTATTTGTTTCAATTCATAAACCAAACATTTACCTTTTCTTCATCCTTTTCTATCTTCTTTTGTTAGGCTATTCATATAAAACTAGGGCAAAACCGCTTTAAGCTTTCATTTCAAAGAAATAACCAGAAAGGGAGAATTCAACGAATTCTTTCATGTGGCATGTTCTTTGAAACTATTGTATTCATTATTACTTATATTGTATACCTTTCTTAAAGGTAACCTTTTCCTTAAAAGGTAATAGACCTTATGCATTGACGTCACGCGACGTCATTTTGGAGAGTAAACAATGAAGAACATTGCACGCTAGACGTAGACATAGGACGGGCGCGTAGACTTACGCGCGTATCCCACCTGTCCACAAATCAGATGTCTGCATTTGTTGGTGTAGGTTGCAATGATACGAACTTGCCTCCATTAGAGGGCGTATTATCTGTTCTGTGACATGATATGCATAATATGTATAAGCAGTCGCTTCAACCTTACTCTAGCACATTAGATAAATTCTTCATATTTATGGTCTGAAACATTACAAAGATATACTTGTAAGGGAAATAAGAGGAGGCATACGGTGTTCATGGCCCTTGCCACTTAACAGCAGCCAGAAGACCCGAGTTATACATGGGGATTCGAGGGTTACAACTTTTCGAACTACAGTAATTGCTCAAGACACTAAAACTAGGGGTGGCCTCGTGTAATTGATTTTACATGTTACGGAACACATTATGAAAACAACTGTGAGAACCTCGAGGACATTCATACAAGTTTTTTGGTCACACTGAGCAGTGATCAGGTTGCATTTCTTTGGTAATCAAAAGCCATTGGCTTCCAGGCTTACGATAGTCACTATATGACAGTATGAGAATTCACTCTACCACAACGCACGTGGCGTGCCGGATTAACCCCATGGCAGAACCGGCATATGCCGGGGGCCCCGCGCTTTTGGGGCCCCTGCCTCTGGCATATAATGTATAATAACTGTCATGTATCACTGTATAATGTGTAAAAGCAACTATTAGTTATTAGCGGTTAAAAGCTAAAATTTAATCTGTTGAGTGTTGTTAATTTTGTGTAAGCGGGTGGGCGAGGGGGAAGGAGGTTAAACCTGTAAATGGGGCCCCGCTATAGAAAGTGCCGGGGGCCCCACACAACGCTAATCCGGCCCTGCCGGCACGCCGCAAAGTTCAAGAAGTTCCTAGCGGCAAGGAGCTGGTAATCCATCTCCCTGCTTGTAAGAACAGCCTGTAATTTGTGGAGGCCTTTGTATTATGAAAAAAGCACGAGAATACAAAGGAGTAAAGTTACCGTTCATGTATTCAGATATTATGACACAGTTCGGTAACAAAGAATAGTTTCCTCGAGGAGCGGACTCTGTCAGGACCCCTTTAAATTAAGACCTCCAAAACTGGGATATCACTGAACAAGGAATATGCTAAGAAATGTTAGATTCCATTTCAGGAAAAATGAATTTAGAGTGTGGAAGCACTGCAATATCTGCAATATCTTCAGTATGTAAGCATTCTCGCTACGATCTCAAAATTCGAAACCAAAACATCCCATAACATACACAATAAAGGTCAGGTGCTAATATTTTTATCATTACGTTGCTCTTCTAGACGTAATTGAACATTCCAACCATAAATTTTTCAGAATGTTGCAGAGATGGCTTCAATTTTAATAGATTTGGACTCTAAATTTTTTGTCCCCGGTGGTCGCCGTTCGCGTCAAAAAAAAGCTACGTACAAGTCATGTGACCAACTTCACGCGTGCTGAGAATAATATACCTGCTGCAGACTTACTAACAGGTTCACGTAGTGCCCTAGTGAAACCAGTACACAACTGCAAATCGTTAGCGGAATGATACATTAAATGTCCTTTTTAAGGCTCCGCAGTTGTGTTTTCAGCAAAAGTTTGAATGATTTTAACAATTTCTTCCTACCTTCCTTTAAACGATCAATTCTTTCTTGCAAAAGGGCATTGCAAGTTCCACAGTGGGCACTGTCAATGGGGACACAATTTGGTGTTATTTTTTCTTTTGTCGTAGTAACATTCTTCGACATGGTGTGAAGAGAAAATCCGCGATATCTTTTGTATTTTATTGTTTGATGACGTCATAGGGCTCCAAAAGTAACATACGGCAACATAAGCTTACGATACTATCGTAAGCTAAAAAGGGAAACTTCTGTTTTATGACGATCAGGAATTTACCCCTCTAGGCTATTTCTCTCGGAAGAGAGATATCAAACTTCCACTGCAACAGTGGTTGGGGAATGTACACGCTATGTTTAATAAGACTTAGCTGATATTCCCAAGTAAGTTTTCTTTTTCGTTTTCTTTTCTGTCCTCGTTTTAATTTGAAGCATCTGCTTTGTACAGGCAATTAGCTTTACATTTCTTTTAAATTCTCTACGCTTTGCTTTACTTTTCGCTTTGTTAAAAGCTTTTTAGTAATTTCATGTATTTTCTTTAGTAAGATGAACTTTCAGTGATAAGCTATGTTTCTGTCAGGTCTTCGTTCATTCTTAGTTCGAACGCACGTGAGCATAAGGAGTACGGGATATTTTTCGGGGTACCAGGGTGTGGGACATCTTTGCCCGAGGAAATTCTGGGGCAAATCGAGGAAGTTACTAAGTTTTCCCCTGCAGCCCCTTGCCCCCCTGGCTATAGTGCACCTGTGTATTTGCGTGTGCGTGTGTGTGTGTGTGTTAGGTTATAGAACTAGGCACTGGCAGAATCAAAAAACCTTTCAGCGTCTTCATTGTTCAAGATTTTCCGCTGCAAATTTTGAAAATATTTTTTGAATAAATAAACGTATTTGTTTTTACTTGAAAGAATGATTGCAGTGTTCGTGTGGAATATTGTGTTATATATTGTTTATGTTGCACACATCATTTCATTCCAAACATGCCACTTTTTGTTGACTTAGTATACCACACTACTCTGCTAGCTGAAACCATGACTTATTACCACGGTGCATTGAGCTGTTGTACTTGGCTTAAAGGGGTAGTTGCACCTCCCAAACGTACATGTTAGGAATATCTCTATTTCTTAAGTTTAAATAGGAGTAACGACAGCACTTTGACTAACATTAATCCAGACACTATGACACTTGTGAAGTCCATGGTGTTCCCAGTTAAGCTCACACGGGCAGTGGCGTGGATCCATCTCCAAAAGTGTGTGTGTGTGTGGGGGGGGGGGGGACTTTTCACCACTTGCGAATCGCCGTCCGGGGGAGGGGCCTTAGGGAAGAGGCTTCCCCTCCCCTTTGAAACAAAAATGAAATTAGAAGGTGTCTTTATGGCAAATGGTGCCATATTTGGGCCCAATTCAGCTTTTAAAATGTATTGTCAATTAGTAATCTAGGTTATATTACAATTCATCGCAGTTTTAGTTTTCATTATTTTGAAAAGGGGGGGGGACTTTTTGGAGATGTCCCCCCTTCCAAAAAAGTGAGGGGGACGCGTCCCCCCATCCCCCATGATCCGCGCCCATGCACACGGGTGCGTGTGTGGAAGGCCTTGAGTAATTGTTAAGTCAGGGTAAGCTACTTTAGGTATGCCCAGCTAATATTATAGACAGGATTTTTTGGACTTTCTAGGGAGAATATACCGTCTGGGCGAGATTGTAGGGTCTTTAAACGACTACTATCTTATGTCATTCTGAACTTAACTTGACAAAAACAGGGAAGCCATTGTGATGGTATACCCACAAGATGATCAAGTACTGGCAAAGACAATGCAGTAAGCTAAGGCTTGTTGGTCAATATAATTTTGAATTATTTTGATTAGTGTTCATGCATGGAAAACATTACGATGTGTTTGAGGTTCCCGAACAACTTCCCTCTCGGACAACTAATCCCCACCCAGGGAAATTCCAATTTTGTGGGCGGGTTAAGGTCTCTGTGGGATAATTTCATGGGTGGAAATTCTCCGGAGACCAATTTTTCTCTTGGGCATTGCTCGGGGGGGGGGGGGGGGATTGTCCGGTGAAGCTATATGCATTGCGGTTGGCATAGCTAGGCCTATAAGTTGGACAAAGAATCACACTGGCTTCTGTGACAGTCGGTTTGTAAACGATACGCTAATGTAATGGCTAGAGTTATATTGATGAGACAAACTGGTTCGAGCCATAGCACGTAATGACATGTTTCGTGGAATTTAGAGAAGTCAGCCTGAGTGAACTCTTGAATCTCTTCCATGATAAATTCAATGCGAGTGTAAGTAGATTACGTTATACTGATTGGTATAGGCCTACGGCTAGTTGCTCACGGCTAGGATCTCGGAAGTAGTGGGCCTTAGCTCGGGGAACAGTTTTCCCGACCTCGGAGGTTGTTGCTTCAACTCCATAGCCCCCTTATATGCCAGCCTCTGTTCTCTGTTGATTTCATTTATTTAGAAAAAAAAAATAGTACATACATGTCTCACTTTCATAAAGAGTTCTTACTACATTGAATCTTGGGGTTTCATCTCAGTGAAATATTTAATTGTCGTACCTGGATCCTGCAAAAATGCCCAGAAAATTACTTTCTGAATATTTAGTACAGAATATGGGCAGACTTAAAGTTTGAATGTGTTGAAAATATTTTTAATGGATTATTTTCCCCATTAGTATGCTATATTGAAAGTATACAATTGGCGGCCATTTTGGTTTTTCAGCTATCTTTGGTGACCTGAATTCAAGCAAAAATGATCTAAAAGTATAATTTGTAATTATTTGGCATAAAAATTGGCCAGCGGCCTATATTGAGAGCAAGTGTGTCAAACATATTTTTCATAAATATATTTGTCTTTATTTCAATATATTATTATAATTTTATGCGCTGCCATTTTGCTATTTTCGCCATCTTGGTTGACATGAAACCTGTAAAATATGTCCAGAAAAATACGTTCTGAATATTTATTACATATTATGGACACATTGTTGTTTAAATGTGTTAAAAATATGTTTTAAGGATTATTTTCCTTATTATTATAAAATACTGTAAATATACCACTGGCCACCAATTTGCTTCTTCCGCCACTTGGTTAACGTAAATTCCAACAAAAATGTTTTAAAATAGGTTTGAATTATTTGGCTCAAAATACGGCCAAATATAAAGACTAACTGCCACAAATATATATTTTAAGGATTATTTTCCCTATTATTGTAATATACTGAAATTTTAACATTTGGGGCAATTTTGCAATTTCCACCATCTTGGTTGACCCGGATCATGCAAGAAATGTCCATAAAAATATTTTTTGAAAATTAACAACAGAATATGGACACAGGTTAGTTTCACTTGTGTAAAAAGTACTTTTAATCATTATTTTTCCTATTATTTTAATATATTGACATAATTATTGCATTGGCAGCCATTTTGCTTTTTCCGCCATCTTGGTTGACCTGAATTCCAAAAGAAATATTTTGAAAAATGATTTTGAATTATTTTTCATAAAATATGGCCAGATATTAAATGCAACTATGACAAAAGTATTTTTAATGATTATTTCTCATATCATTTTTATACATTATGAACGTTATATTGGCGGCCATTTTGTTGTTTCCGCCATCTTGGTTAGTGTGAGCTCCTGCATAAAATATCCAAAATTATGCTTTGAATTTTACGTACAACCTGCTGTAAAGATATTTAGGGTTTTCAAACGAAATATATTTTTAATGATTATTTTTTGAAATCGTTTTGCATTCTTTTTAATTATTAAGCCTTTATTACAAAATACTAATTTACATTATTTTGATTGGGGATTTGGAAAAATTTGCAATGTTTTTACACAATTTTTGGAACACGGTCATTCAGTTCGTCGGCCATTTTGTTTTTCCGCCATCTTGATTAACCTGAATCTCGCCAACACAGTCCTAAAAATTAATTTTTGAACTTTGGTCATAAAATATGACCCCATTTTAAGGGTAGATACCTCAAAACTATATTTTAAGAAAACTTTTTTTATTATTATTTAATAAAAATTATTCATAATTTTTGCCATTTTGTTTTTGGCAGCCATTTTGAATTAGCGAGACCCAAAATATTTACTGTTACCGCTTAATGTCGTGTTTAGGAGACCATAAGATTTCCAAAAAATATTGAGTCGGAGATTTCTGGTGGGGGTGCCCGTGAGGTGCCTCTGGCCTATGGCCTATGTTGCTGAAGAAAATTCACATGGCTAGCTGACTACGACTGCAATCACGGCCCTTTTTGTAAAGTCAGAACAAAAATAATAATAACTAGAGCAGCGATGCTGCTGTATCTCAATACAGTCAGACATTTGTTAGGATGAGAATAAAGGATGTGGACTCAAGGTGGTTCCCATACAATCAGTAAATGCCATTTTCTAGGAGTAATTCCGCAAAGAAGTGATTTTAAGTCCAGAATTGTGTCAAGTACCAAAATGACAACAACATGACCATGCAGTGACCAAATAGTTCTCAACACCCTCAATGATGCAAATTACTATCCATGTTACAATGCTAAACACCTACAATCATCAGTGACAAATCATTATCCATTCATTATTGGGCCTCACCGTAACTCACCGGGTCATCCTTGGGTCCAAGTCACACTCAAATTTGCCCAAGTAGCCAACAGTATTTGTTGATGGGCCAAGTCGTATTTTTTTTTTATCACTCTCTTGTAACAGTATATGGCTAATAACACTGGTAATGTAACAACAGGGCTGAAAATAAGTTTTGGTGAGGGCAAGGCCATTTGGCCTTGAGCTTTCCTTATTTTAAGAGATACCAAGGCCAATTAATAGGGCACCTAGGCCAAACTAGTTTGGGGGAAAGGGTAGTATCGACAAACTGCACATACTATTGGTTTGCATCAGGAACTAGGCCTAGGCTTACAAGTAATCAACGTTCTGAGAAATATTCCTAGCCTCCTCTTTGTAACTGTGTGGTGAGGGGGACGTTCAAAGAGCCATGAACCCCAAACATGACATGCCGAAGCCTTAACTTTACACCACACCAACAGTACTGTCAAATTTGACAAATAACATCGTTGAATTTGGTAAATACCTGCATGAATTACAGCAAAAACTCATCCTGTATGCATTACTGACAGTAATATTCAGTTTGCAGTGGCTGTTAACATTTCATGCTTCCTAGGCTACGGTTGAGGGTTCTTGACCATTTAGGCCTAGCCTAGGCCTAACTTAGGCCTAGGTATTTAGCATCCTTGAATTTGGACTACCTGTTTGTTGAAGTGAGGCACGTCAACAGTACAGATTTTTCATGCTGGGGCCAAGTTGGCTTTGAGCCGAGTTGTCTTTAGGTCAAAATTGCTTGGGGCCAAGTTGCCTTTAGGCCTAGGCTAGGCCGATTTGGCCTGCTCCTGCGCCAGATGGGAAAGCTTGCAACGATGCGCGGGGGATATTAATAATGGCCAAGAGAATTGCGCGGCCGATACTATCTAAGCGGAGCGCCACTATGAGTTGGCACGGAACATAGCAAGAAAATTTAAGCCAAAACTACCTCCTACATTGCAGGAAATTGCCTTTCCCAGCCAACTTGTTTGGTTGCTGCCAACAAGTTTGCGCGGTTGCAGTTGTCAGTTGTTAAATTGCGCGGCTGGCAACTTCGAAATTCATATTTTTGCGCGGGGGATAAATCCCCCGCGCAGGGCAAACTTTCCAATCTGGCTCCACCCCCGCGCAGGGCACACTTTCCAATCTGGCTCCTGCGTACATAGCCTAGGCATAGGCTAGTTCATATAGGCCTAGGCCATAGGCTAGCTATACTGTAGGCCTAGCCTAGCTATATAGGCCTAGGCTAGGCCTACTGTACTAACAACGTAGGCAAACACAGTCTACAGTATGCTAGTACAGATTTTCCATGCTGGGGCCGAGTTAGTTTGTGGCCGATTTGTCTGGAGAACGAGCTGGCGTGGGGCCGAGTTGTCTTTAGGCTGATTTGGTTCACCTTTGAATCTGGACTAGTAGGCCTACCTGTTTGCTGAAGTGAGGCACGTCAACAGTACAGATTTTTCATGCTGGGGCCAAGTTGGCTTTGAGCCGAGTTGTCTTTAGGTCAAAATTGCTTGGGGCCAAGTTGCCTTTACGCCTAGGCTAGGCCGATTTGGTTCGCAGCCGATTTGGCCTGCTCCCGCGTACATAGCCTAGTTCATATAGGCCTAGGCCTAGGCTATAGCCTATAGGCCTAGCTATACTGTAGGCCTAGCCTAGCTATATAGGCTACTGTACTAACAACCTGCAACGTAGGCAAACACAGTCTACAGTAGTACAGATTTTCCATGCTGGGGCCGAGTTGGTTTGTGGCCGATTTGTCTGGAAGACGAGCTGGCGTGGGGCCGAGTTGTCTCTAGGCTGATGTGGTTCGCAGCCGACTTGGTCTGCTCCCGCATGCATAGACCTTATGCCAAATAGCAGATCGTGAAGCACCATATGGGAAGGATAAATCCGCGGTCACACTGTAACGAATTCGGATCGGATTCCGATCCGATTTTTGCGAGTTTTTATTAAATTCTTCTCCATTTCGGGTCGGAAAGAACCCAAATTTGCCAATCTGTGTGATTATATGATTTTTATCGCAGGACTACGAAAATTAAATTTATACGAATTATTTCGTGACGTCACATCGACAGACAGCTTTTATCGGACTACGCGTGTCCGATAAAAGCTGTTTGTCGGTGTGACGTCACGAAAAAATTGTTAATATTTTATTTTCATAGACTTCTGATGCAAATCATATATTTTCACTGGTTGGCAAATTTGGGGCTCTTTCTGACCCGAAATGGAGAAGATTTTAATAAAAACTCACAAAAATCGGATCGGAATCCGATCCGAATTCGTTGTAGTGTGACTGCGGCTTAATTCCGAAATGGAGAGCTTGAGCATTGTGACGATCAACCTTCTCCATGGTAACGATCTACTTCTGGCGTCTGATCATGGAATAATCATTCCCAGAATGCAGTTTGAAGCGCCCTCTTTCTATTTGGCATAAGGTCTATATAATATAGGCCTGGCCTATATACTGTACTATAGCAACGTAGGCAAACACAAAACTTGGCCTACACAGTTCTCTCACGCAGACTGCAAACCTTTGTAACTCTCACTCTCACCCACATTATGCTACCTGTTAGAGCAGTGCATCCAACATCTCTTCGGACACATCGTGGAAAATAAGACCACTTGGCCTAAACTAAAATCCCAAACAAGGCATTTGTAAGTCATCCTTCTCAGACAGGATGATTACAGACTGATGCCAGTAACCGGTGCAGCTAGCTTTCCATTCAGTTTGCATGCTGATATATTATTTATCAAGCTAAATATGACATCACAACAAATGCCTTGTAGACGGTGAACAACGTATAGAGTCAGAGTCACCCTGACGCAGAGAAACTTGTTTACAAATTGCCTGTCTACCTACCTATTGACAGGTACGAGAAAAGACCAAATACCGACGGTTATCTAGGCAAAGTAACCCTGACTATACTCAGTCTTTCAGAATACAAAGCTCAATGGCGATACTGTACTGGCAGCAAAGGAACGCGAACAGTAAGGCAGGCCTTGGGTATAGGTGTACAGATATGTACGTGCATAGAATATCGCAGACAACCATGTGTGCTGCTTTTAGTAGGTTTGATACTTTAGTATCCTACTAATACTTAGGATAAGAAAAACATTAGTCTAACTTACCCCAAGTCTCGTGTTCACAGCAAGTTGCAGCGGACGATTGACCAGGTCCTGGATCCAAGGGGAGTAGTGATAGCGGCGATTATTCGCCGATCAACATGACTCAAAACTTAACTAACTACATATATTAGTGGCGGTAATTCGCCGGTCATTGACTACCTGAACAGCGCACGATTTCTATGCCTGGCGGTAATTCGCCAATGGCAACGTTATACTGCTTAGTTACTAATATTAAACATGGTATGCTGCAAGGATTGGCACACTATTGCGCAGTGATCGATCACAGGCTCAAGCTACCTGATCCTACGCAATACGGGCCTACACTAAACTGGAATACTGGCTACACACAGTGTAGAATAAGCTAGCTAAGTAAACAAAACTGATCAGTCACAAAACAGCGTATAACTGGACTGCTCTGAACTAAAAATAAGGTTGTTCAATCTGAATCGCCTTCGTAAGGATGATTATCTACGAAGATTACGGCGATGGGGTCCAAAACATGAAAATACTCTGGATACAAAGAACGCTAGTTTGGTAAGTCTCTCGAAAACAGTAAACACACGTGAGAGCCTCCTGAACCCGATATCCCGCGAATTGCTAGGCAACGCAAGAACCTGGCGGTAGCCTGGCCTCGGCTTCTTACGCAAAACTACAGAAGCCTCAAACAGACATAATCACTACAACTAGCTCCCCCCTAGATTGCAAGGGGAACGAAGCAATCGATACAAAAAATGAAAGATACAAGAAATACCTTGGAAACATATATACATCTTCAATCTATCTCAAAAAACTGTACATAACGACGCGGCCAGTGAACGCGGCGACCGGAGCGAGTGGTTCTAGTAGTGGTACGCGTCACTTCAGAATTAGGTTCCTGCGGCTTCTGAGTCGTAGTAGGAGTGGCTGCAGAAGTTGTAGCAGGACTTGTTGGAGTAGGTTGTGGTTGAGGAATCGGAGTATCCTCGGGTTGTGTGGACATTCCCTGAACGTTAGCAGGCTTCAGACGATCGATGCTGACAGTGTTCTTTGAACCGTTGATGTCTAAGGTGTAAAACTTCTCTTGTCGATCAATGACTTTGTAAGGGCCCTGATAATGTGGTTGTAGAGGTTTGCGGACCGCATCAGTACGAATCCAAACATGTGTGCACTTAGAGAGGTCAGGATGTACTTGTACTGGATGGGATGATGGTCTTGTCAAGGCCGGCTGAAGTTTAGACATGTGCTGTTTGAGCCGTGATACATAGTTTGATGGGTCTGGAATCGAATCGTCCGGAGCTGGGGAGATGAAATCATTTGGTAACGACAGTGTACAACCAAATACCATTTCTGCTGCTGAACAATCAATGTCTACCTTATAGCAAGAACGTATACCAAGCAGAACTAGAGGTAAGGCTTCTGACCAATGTAATGGATCAACTGCTTTGAGTGATGACTTGAGCTGTCGGTGAAAACGCTCCACAAGACCATTAGCTGCAGGGTGGTAAGCCGTAGTTCTTATACGCTGTGTGCCTAGAAGTTGAGTGAGTTGCCTGAAGAGGGCCGATTCAAACTGTGATCCTCTGTCTGTGGTTACGACGGAAGGCACGCCAAATACAGGAATCCATCTACGCACGAAGTGTTTTGCGACGGTCTCAGCTGTAATGTTTGATATTGGAATTGCCTCTGGCCATCTAGTAAAACGGTCTACGATGGTTAAAATGTAAGAATTACCATCAGATGGGGGCAGTGGACCTACAATGTCCATGTGAATGTGCTGAAATCTAGCTGAGGTTACTGGGAAGGTTCCTACAGGTGACTTGGTATGACGGTGAACTTTGACTTGCTGGCATTTGAGACAGGATTGACACCAAGTTTTTACGTCCTTGTTGAGACTGGGCCAAATGAAACGTTCAGTGATTAAACGCTGTGTAGCGCGAATGCCAGGGTGAGAACGGGAATGTAACGAATCGAAAATTTCGCGACGGTACTGTGGTGGAATGTACGGTCGGGCAGTACCAGTAGAGGTATCACATGTGATGGTGCCTTCTGAATTTGGAATAGGTACTTCCTTGAACTGAAACATAGACGAATTCCGTAACTGTTGAAGTTTTTCGTCATGCTGCTGTGCGGAGGCAATTGATGTGAAGTCTACTGGTGATACTGATATGGTATGAACATTACGTGAAAGTGCGTCGGCTACAACGTTTTCTTTGCCTGCAATGTGGCGAATGTCCGTAGTGTATTGTGAGATGAAATCAAGATGTCGAATTTCTCTTGGAGAATGACGATCGGGACGTGACTGGAAGGCAAAGGTTAGCGGTTTGTGATCGGTATAAACTGCGAAGTCTCTTCCCTCTAAGAGGTGACGAAAATACCGGATACTTAGATAAATGGCTAGTAATTCTCGGCCGAACGTGCTATACTTAGACTCAGCTTTTTGCAGGCGTTTAGAAAAGAATGAGAGGGGATGCCATACACCGTCGATTAACTGTTGTAGTACGCCGCCTACAGCAAAATCAGAAGCATCC
This sequence comes from Holothuria leucospilota, assembly GCA_029531755.1. Lineage (NCBI taxonomy): Eukaryota > Metazoa > Echinodermata > Holothuroidea > Aspidochirotida > Holothuriidae > Holothuria > Holothuria leucospilota. The sequence continues at coordinate 5,461,170 of CM055967.1, read as the reverse complement.
ACCATGAGGCTAACTGGAGCCTTAAAATTTGGATGATGTAACATTGTTGCCTGCACTAAAGCATGCTTAACGTTCTCAAATGCTTGAAGCTCTAAAGGTGTTAGAGTTATGGGTTTGTTTTTGACTTTAGTACACAACCGATCTGTGAGTGGTTGCATGAGATCAGCACAGTGAGGAATAAAGCGCCTGTAGAAATTTGCCATGCCCAAGAATTCACGAAGTTTAGTGAGTGACTGGGGAGGGGGAAATTGTTTAATGGCTTCAATTTTAGATGGCAAAGGACTGATACCGTTGGAATCCACACGATGACCTAAGAAGTCGAGGGAGGGGACACCAAACAGACACTTGCTAGGGTTAATTACTATGCCATAGGAGTCAAGACGTTGAAATAATTGATGTAAATGCTGCTTATGCACTTCTGGGTTTGCGCTAGCAATCAAAAGATCGTCAAGGTAGGCATATACGAAAGGTAGGCCCCGGACAACTTCGTCAATAAAGCGTTGAAAGCTTTGCGCCGCGTTTTTAAGACCAAATGACATTTTGACGAACTCATACAACCCAAAAGGGGTAGTGATGGCAGTCTTGGGAATATCTTTTGGCTCCACGGGGTACGCTCGAACGAGATCAACCTTAGAGAAAATACTCTTCCCCTGCAATGTGCTGGTAAAGTCATGTATATGTGGGATAGGATAACGGTCTGGTACTGTGGCATTATTCATGGCTCTATAGTCCCCACAAGGACGCCAGTCGCCAGACTTTTTGGAACCATATGTAGTGGTGAGGCCCATGAACTTTGAGATGCCCGAATGATTCCCATTTCAAGCATGTGCTCGAATTCATTCTTGGCAATGTTGAGGCGGTCCGGTGCTAATCGTCTTGGACGTGCACTCACAGCTGGACCTTTAGTTACTATGTGATGTGTTACATTGTGCTTGACTGGAGTGTCGCGGCGGGTTGGCTTAGTGAGGTTAGGGAACTGCTTGAGTAATGAATGGTATTGGTCAGACTCATCTGTAATGCTGAACGTGAGGCGAGAAGATGCTGAGGAAGACTGAATACCGTTGATACTCAACGAGGTGTGGGTATCAATCAGTCTCCGGTTTTTCACGTCGACTAACAATGAGTAGTAACTTAAAAAGTCTGCTCCCAAAATTGGTTTAGCAACATTTGCTTTAATAAAAAGCCACCTAAAAACACGACGCAATCCTAGGTTTAGGGTTAGCGATAATTCGCCAAAAGCAGGAATAGATGTTTGATTGGCTGCCCGTAATGTGAACCAGACAGGGTTGGACTTATCTTAACAGACGCGGGAAAAACACTTATTTCGGCCCCCGTGTCCACTAGGTAACGTGTGCCAGTAGATTTGTCTGTGACATAGAAAAGACGACTATTACGGGATAGGCCAGTGAAACTTGTCGTCATTAGTTGCTGGCCTGATCTTTTGGCCCATCCGGATTATCACTGTTTGGTTTGTTGGTTGACTGACTACTGCTTGATTTGTTAGAAGTATAACTACAAGGTGAAATGCACCTGTGTGCCCGGTCAAAGAATCTGTTGTGGTACCAACAAATGCCTCGAGAGGAAGAGCGAAAGCGTCTACGTGGGTTGGAATATGTCCTCCGTTGAGGACTTCGAGAGCGGCGTTCAGATAGATCTGTCACCTTTTCAGATAATTTAGCAACTTGGAGGGAAAGTTGCGATACTAGCCGACCTAAATCATCCATGTCATCATTATGCTGGTGAGAAGGGGTGGTTTAGGTAGACTAACTGCAGCTACTGTGGTTGGGGGTGGGGCTGGGGATGGGGAAACTTCTAAAATTTTATCTGCAATGTTAGCTAGCCCTTCAAGATCTAACTTGTCTAGAGATGGGGCAACAACAAGCTGTGCATTAGTTGGAAGCCTCTGGACAAAGAGTTGCTTAAATAGGTTTTCGTCCAGTTTGTTTTCCCCAAGTAATTGTTGCATACGCCGCAACAGCTGTGATGGCTTCCGATCACCTAATTCCTCCGTCGTGAGGAGTTGTCTTAGCCGTTTTTGTTCGGACTCGGAGGTACGGCGTATGAGTTTAGCCTTTAGAACATCGTAGCAGTCTTCCGTGGGAGGGCGCAGTAAGAGATCCCTAATTTCTTGTGCCACCTCAGGCTGGAGTGAGGCAATAATATACGCGTACTTAGTTTGTTGGGAAGCAATGCGTCGAGTTATGAACAAATTCTCTACCTGGCAAAACCACATGGCTGGATCATTTGAGTAAAATGGGAGTAGACGTAACGAAACATTTGATATCTCAGCTGGGCCTGCGGTGGAGGCTGATGTTGCGGCTGCAGATGCGGCCGAGGCTTTTTGCTCTTGCCCCTCTGGGGAAGACATTGCGACCAACTAAGGAATACTAAATACACCGAGAAAATGTGCTACGGAATGCTGAGATGGTATAAAAGTAAGCGATAACTACCAGATACAGTAAAACTGATGTAAAATCCAGACAACTAGGTAGGGCTAAGCTTGGAACGTAGTGCCATGTGATCCTGTATGAAAGCTCTACAAAGTTCCGCAAACCAACGACGTTTCACGGTTGACACAGCATGAAGACCGTCATATAATAGCGTAAACCGATTACGTGTAATAGCTTTTGTTATACGACCGGTGCGGTTACGACGCTTAGTGGGCCTACGGATATACGAGTGCCAATGTAGATACCTAGGGATAATTTCGGCTTGACTATCCTGACTATTTTGCTCGATAAAGCTGTTGACTGTGTCGAGTTGGTTGTCCAAATCGTGCTGATGGACTTTAAGTTGGACTGGAGTGAGTTCTGGCACTGCTAGCTGTTTGTTTTCTTGAAACTTGCAAAATGAGGCAGTAGGTATGGTGATGAAGGAAATAACAGTATTCTGATGTTGCCTGAGAATGGCCTCTCGAAATTGTTGCAGGCGTAATATCAACTGATTCGCGTCAGTTGGTGAACGTACTAGAACGCGGTGTGGACCAGGACCCGTAAATTCTATGAGGTCATTGATACCAGCAGCGAGGCGTACAAGAACCCAGTCCTGGCTGTTGTAGTTTCTAAGTTGCCTCAAGGTTGGTGCAATTAAATCCGAAAGAGTAGCACCTCGCCTAATTACAAAATCAATATGTAGATTGAAATCTGCCGGTAACCGGTATCGATCAAAGGAGTATACTCTAGAGTCTCCAACAAGAAGTAAATGAACCCGCGGTTCTCTAACACGGTGCATCTGAAAGCCAACTGTGCAACACACCAAGGAACTTACTTGATCTATAAAAGCCGAAGTAAACTGGTTGGGTATATCCTATCGAACTGTTCAAATACTACAAGTACAACTATGATATGAGGCTAGAAACCTATCCAGATAAGTAAGCTACTACGACTTGGTCAAGCTCTATTGCTAACTGGACATGAAATGAATCTGAGCACTAACCTTAAAGCCTAGGGCCTAGGCTAACGTTAGACCCAAGTTAGTCTACTACGTCGCTACAAATTACGATTTCGCACGTCGGGGTCACCACTTTAGTAGGTTTGATACTTTAGTATCCTACTAATACTTAGGATAAGAAAAACATTAGTCTAACTTACCCCAAGTCTCGTGTTCACAGCAAGTTGCAGCGGACGATTGACCAGGTCCTGGATCCAAGGGGAGTAGTGATAGCGGCGATTATTCGCCGATCAACATGACTCAAAACTTAACTAACTACATATATTAGTGGCGGTAATTCGCCGGTCATTGACTACCTGAACAGCGCACGATTTCTATGCCTGGCGGTAATTCGCCAATGGCAACGTTATACTGCTTAGTTTACTAATATTAAACATGGTATGCTGCAAGGATTGGCACACTATTGCGCAGTGATCGATCACAGGCTCAAGCTACCTGATCCTACGCAATACGGGCCTACACTAAACTGGAATACTGGCTACACACAGTGTAGAATAAGCTAGCTAAGTAAACAAAACTGATCAGTCACAAAACAGCGTATAACTGGACTGCTCTGAACTAAAAATAAGGTTGTTCAATCTGAATCGCCTTCGTAAGGATGATTATCTACGAAGATTACGGCGATGGGGTCCAAAACATGAAAATACTCTGGATACAAAGAACGCTAGTTTGGTAAGTCTCTCGAAAACAGTAAACACACGTGAGAGCCTCCTGAACCCGATATCCCGCGAATTGCTAGGCAACGCAAGAACCTGGCGGTAGCCTGGCCTCGGCTTCTTACGCAAAACTACAGAAGCCTCAAACAGACATAATCACTACATGCTCCAACACAAGTTCATACCAAGACCAATTGCACGCAAGGGATCATGGGAAATGAGACAATAAACACGTTTTTACTGGTACAGTATTTGCCCACTAAATCAGCCAAAATATCCCAACAAAATCAACATGTTTACATCCTAAACACCACATTTGTTTCCCCTACATCGACAGTACTTGCTATTGAGATAGGGTTATAAAATGCCACAAAATGACAATGTTTTAGGCAATTTCAGCTACAGTTACTGACCAACTAGTGTGACAATATCTCAATACATGTTATGTATTGAGATAATAAAACGAAAAGATAAAATGTCATATTCATAAAATCAGTTCTTGTTTCATTGAAAAAATCCCTTCGGTGTAAATTTGTAAATGGACTTGATTTCATCTTCTGAAATTTCATGTAACATAAAATACAGCGAACGAAATTAAGTTTTGCAGTGTATTGTATTTTATAACCAATTTAAGAATACACTTCAGGAAAAGGTTCCACGGTTAACTTATCAATTAAGTTGGGATAGTTAGGTAAATAAAGAAATAAAGATATAAAAAGAACTTTTACTGTAGACTAGATGCAATTAAGTGTATCATATTGATCTTAATTTGAGAAAACAAAAAACAAAAAACAAAAACAAAAACAAAAAAATCGTTCTTGGTCTCTCGTTAGTGTTATGTCGAGTTTCTATAGTTGTGCTGTTGTCAATTGTGGACAACGTCCACAGGTAGTACCCCAATAGTTTTTTCTACATTGACTTGTATCCTAAATTTGGTGCGTTTCGTGGCCCTTGAACCTTTGCAGAAGTTGTTAAAGCGTACCGACTACCTCTCGTGTTCACAAAAGTGACTTTCACGTTGGTTTTCAAATGTTTATACCATGACCACTAAGATTTTAAGCGTGCTTTACAATGGAGCGTTGGTAATTCTGCCGTGACGGTCACACCTCACTCAAAATGTAATTTTTCACAGATGAAGGATTAAATGCTTAAATGCCTAAAATGCTTTCACTTTCCTTCATTTTTGCCAACTGAGCCCGTCCGTTCAACATTTTGGACTATACTTTTGCCCCAAAAGAATTTTGCGGGAATATGTTTGTCATCCATATATTGTCTCACAACATATCTCTGGAAGTCGTGGCGCGCTACCAACATGCCTTTATTCTTAAGTATGGCAACACATAAAAATGCCTAATATATAAAGTGGAACGCGCAGAGTTTTGTCGGCCACTGCGATTGTGTTAACCATTTTCTTACTTTCAGCCGTCAGTTAGCTACCTTTATCCGTTTATGGCGTTCTCAAGACCTGCCCCTAACTTCATTATGAAGTGTAGTTTTTCGTCTAGAAACCCATGGGTGAGGAGAAAGTGAGCATGTATGACTGGTGACACTTGAATTTCAACAGACGAGTTGGGAAAATGTTTTCACGAAAAGCATCATGGGATGGGTCAAAGGAGAAGTGAACCACTTACTTTCGCGGCAGTTGTTATGTACGTACCTCTTTCGGATGTACACATGTCATTGGTATTACAAGCACAGACAATGTAAGTGCAGGCGTAATACACGGGCGGGCAAGTACATCACACGCATGCGCACGCAGGCGAAAAAGTTTTCACGGTGCAGCTGACCTTGACCCAACCGGGGAGTACCGAATTTTCCACCTGCATGCAAGACCCAGATGCATATACTCACAGCCTGCCTACGTAGCTGGCTTTACGGTATATCCTTTTTTCAGTCATGTATGTTTGGAAAGCCTTGAAGAGGGGCTCAGCAAACAGTGTCCGCACCGCAGGGTAACTCGCAGCAGGCTTATCAATATGAAAGCAAGGAGTTGCCAGAGCCTCCCTGAAGAAACAAGAATGATGTGTTTGATAGTTAATAAGTATACGATTACTTTGCATATGATTACATGAAGGTTCTACCCGACCTTATCGCAAGACAAATGTGTTTCAAAAAGTGAAAAATCCTTTCAGTTCTGACTTTGTTTTAACCAGTCAAGGACGGGAACACACATGATAGAACCATGATGAACAGGCTAAAATGTTCTGAGGAAGATTATGTTTAGTTATAGTGTCCCCTCAAGCACTACAACGGTGCTTCGGCTGACTTCTCGATAGATAACAGCGGTGCCAACTGAAGTAACGGAACTTACCAACCGGGAGGTTCTGGGTTGAATCTCCGGCTGAGTCGCACTAAAGTGAGCCTCGGGTTTTCATTAGGAATGAACCTTTCCCCCAACTGGCCCAAATTTTGAAAAGAAACCAAATTTACCAAAGCTGTTGACCCAACGAGCTACCAGACTTGAAGTTGAAATTTATAAGCCACGGGCTTCCTCCACATTCGTGTTATTTTGGGGTCGTAACATAACTACTCTTAAAGAAATGAAAGATCAAGTGGTCGTAGCCCCTCCGGAGAGCAGAACTCTTTCAGGGGTACGTTTGGTTTTCGCCCTAGGCATAGGGCACCCAGCCGAAGGGGCCTTCAGAAGAAAAGAGAGGTTTTTCTTTTGATTTGATGGCTAAGATCACATGCAGTGTCTGTTCTTTTCAACCAGTCTAAAACAGGGTCGGCCATAGACCCTTTTCCAAATAGCGATTACAAAGGATTGTGGGACAGACCTTTGGTGTGCGACGTTCTTGTCAATGGCATTTTACTGTGGCCAAAAACAACATGTACCAAAACTCTATCTCACAATCCTTTGTAATTGCTATTTGGAAAAGGGTCTATGGCAGACCCATGATGTAGAGGTTTCAAGGTCAAAAGGTTGACCAATTCTGAAAAAGAAATCTGCACCGAATTGTATGGGTTATGGGGAGCCAAGTTGGAAGGTAAACCATTACTCGAGTTATGGAGGGAAAATTGTAGCACACTGGGGTAGATTGACCAAGTAAGGATTATACGCTGGCAGATATGACGTACAAATTCCTAAGAAGTTTGCATGACAAAGAATATTTACAAATGACTTTGGATCCAAAAGATCCTTGAAAGCACAGGCATGCCTTTTGTTTGGAATAATAATTATAGTTTCATAGATACGAACTGGCTCGACTAAACAGTTTATTTAGATCAAATGATACTTATACTCAAGAATAGATTTTTTAAGTCAAAGCAGTTCTCAATGCAAAGTTTGTAGGATAGATTGGCCTTAAACTAGAAAAAATATCTTACGACTCTTCCTCTAAAATTGAATAAATCTTTGGAGGCTGTGTTATAGCAACAGTAGAATCAATTCCCTCTGTACGTATACGTGTAAGTGACAGATATCGTGACACAGATTTCTGTGAACAACTTTGCACGTTACGGTTTGTAATCAAAGTGAACTAAGAGGTGAATACAACTACTTGTTTGAATGTTTCTCACATATTCCAGAGAAAGGTCTAAGTTATTTAAGTGTACCTAACGTCAAAAATATAAAAGTAATATCTGTTACAAAGCTTGAAAAATGTCCAAATGGTCCAACTCCCATCTTCACAGGACATTCCTGAGATGGGATAATAAAGTGAATTCACTCAATTTAAAATGGTAGATTGCACAGCAATTTGTGATGTCATTCTTGTACTACTCAAATTACTCTCTTTGTTTTATTTTATTTTTGTTTTTGTTTTTTGGTTGTTGCCCAATGTCTTCAAACAAAAGGAGGGATTAAAAAAATGAATAGTCCCTGCACAGCAACAAAGACTACTGCACAATCAATTTCTGCTAAAAGATTTTTTTTTTTTGAAATTTCAACATTTTTTCTACAACATTTAAATGATTACTATAGCTTATATACATTTAATTTTCACTAACTTTATCTTCAACATTTATCTGCCCCTTTCTTTTAAACTTCCCAGAAATAGTAAATAGGGCCTATGTCGTCATTCTTGAAAGTAAACGAACATGTTCTAAAGAGGCGTTACCTTCCTGTCAACTTATCCACATGGGGCCCATATAGGTAAACAAGATGTTCATATGGTTCCCACATGGGAGGAGTTAAGACCACAACGATTTGGCCACGGTGCCCTTGTGGAACAACCTGCCCATTAAATAATCATACACCGGACGCCCATATGGACCCCTTAAAACTTATACAATGCTCATGAAAAGCCTTTAATGCTCACAAATAAGCTATATGGGCCCTATGAGGATATGTTGACAGAGTTACTGCTTGGAGGTGATTGCTTTTACCTTTACAGTCTATTTTCTGTTATTGTTTGAAAACGAATGACAAAAAAGCACCTTTCTGTAATACTGCTATATGGTATATCGTATATCCAGCAACAGACCATACTAGGTCCCAGTTGGGGCCAAAATTGGGCTACCGATTGAGGCCCAATCTGTTTTGTCACACGGATTTCATTAGGCCCCAATTGGCCTAACTTAGCCTAATTAATTCCACTGGGTCCCAGCTTGGCCCAGATGAGTTAACATCATCTCTCTCATCTCTTTCTTGAGCCCCATTGGCCCCAGTTGGGACCCGAGGTAAACACCAACCTCAGCCCAAGCCCACTTAAACCCACGTTTCCCAAGTAAAACCCAATTGGGACCGAATGGGGCTTGCTCGCCGAAACATTTCACAATGCGATTAACGGAACACTGGTTTTATTTTAAAATGAAGTTTGGAGTTCAACTCAGAAGTGGCCAAAATTCGACCTTCAGTTCTGCTAGTAGTGCAAAGAAATAGATTTACTGATAATTCGACTTTTGATTTTCCTTAAGAGTCCCTTAAAAGTCTACACCCCAGTTTGTCAGACATTTAGTTTGAAATAACGCTCAAACTATTATTAAAATGAGTGATCTTCTATTCATTCAGAAAGGACAATGATCGAGATGACTGTGAGAACGTTGTTCTTAACATTTGTGTTGGAACAAAAAGCAACAGTTGTCTTTCTTTCTTTGTATGCCAAAATGTTTTCCTGTAACGGTTAGCACCGCCCAGGAAACCTGCAGAACTGCTGGTGGTTTGAGTGGCATAAGTCAGTTCCTTTAGGATGGGCCTCTGAACACACATGTACGGCAGTTTCTGGAGGACAGAACACATCTCAAAATCTAAGGAAAGATTTAGATTGTCCCCCACACGGATCTTTTCCAAACAAGCTCTTCAGTCTACACAAAATCATCAATCAAAATCTTAACAGCTCAACCAATGATCCGATGAAACCTTCTCAATAACATTTTATCTGCACAATGTCTGAAAAGTCACCTAAATACTTTCACGATCCATATCTCCCACGATTAAAGTTATTTACATACATCGTCACTGTTTATTCCAAAGAAATGGATTGGTAGGGTAGCAAATCATGTCTTCACCGCAAACCTGCGATCTAATTTGTCACCCAATAACACAAAACAGTCTATGCGTTCTATACAACCGGATAAGCGACTGAACGTAAATGCTCTGCAGCGAAAACGATTGCTCTAACTTTTAAGCCTTTATTAATCATCAAAACATGGGATCCTTCCTTAAGGGCCGTTTGGAGAATCTTCCAACCTGACCCATCTTCTGCAAACTCTCGCCAGTTCACATAGCGCATGCCATCTAAACTAAGGTCTGAACGTTTTGCTGAAGCGGGCATCCATACTGTCAGATAATTTGTAGCATTCTGCTTATAAGTTAGGTCAAAAACTGGAAACACTATTTCCTCTTCTGTTCCGTTTTCATGAGGCGGTATAAGTGTCATCGCTGGATTGGTGATGGGAGGATTCCCCTTTGTAGCAAATTGTGCCAAGAGAATATCCTTCGATGCATTTATTTCCAGAACATTAGTATAATTTGCCGGAACAAGTAGCGTTTGTGATTCTCCTTGTTGGAGTATTGTGCTATTTTGGTATGCCCCCTGTTTCCAGTTCACGGTATTATTGTTTTCTGCTGAAATAAATTTAATGATGTAATCGTTACCTTTTTGTGGGCCAAGAAAATGCACAGTCGAAAAGGATTTGCCCCAGTCTGAGACAGGTTCCAGTGTTTCGCAAAATGGCTCAGTATTTTTGGAACCTTTCGGTAGTATAATTGACCTGACTCCAGCTACTACTGATATTTTTTCATCTGATGTAATGTGTGTACCAGTAGCGTCGAAAGGTAACACGAGATAATATGTGTCATACTTATTTAGCAGAATATCTTGTGTATTCATTTCACTTCCTCCATCTGAATGATTAAAAGATATTGATAATGAAGTGTTATCTTTCACAGCAACTATTCCAAGATGTGAATAACTTCTAAAATATGTCAACACCCAATAATCTGTTCCGAGGTTCTTAATATTTTTAACGCGAAAGGCTGAAGCTTGTTTTCCATATGCATGTGCACAACCTTGATAAGCATAGACATTTACCGCCTCATCAGCAGCCACTACTATAGTCGTGTTGAGTAACAAACCAGAATCATCTCTTGTAGGTTTTTGATAACCAGATGGTACTTCAAAGAATCTCCCTTGACCACTCTTGAGGGTAAAGTAAATATCACTAATGTTTTGTGATGGGAAAGATATTCTTCCTGATGCTCCTGTAGTCTTAGATGGTGTTCCAATGTAAATCTGTCGTTCTACTATCAAGGCTGGACAAAAAACATCAATGAATGTAAAGGCGTACATATCTTCAAGGTGTCCTGAGAGTCAACGGAAAGCATTGAAATAAAAAAATTCTGTAATCATGTCAAGTAAATATGTCATTTAAAGGCAATAGGCAGTCGCCCCAAAATTTCTGTGAAAAATCAGCAAACCCTTGCAAATCTGCTCTTACTGCATTACAAGCAACTCTGAAGACATTTTGAACATAACTATTACAAACAAAAGGTAAAGCAAAGAGAAATTCTCCTTGAATTTCACAATTCACTAACAAAAATATTGTCACATGATCAAAATAGGGCAACCATGAACTAGAGTGACCGGGAACACTCACTCTGATTGGAATGACTGCATTTTGCCTTTAAGGCTTTCCTAAGCATTCTGGTAAAGTTGATAAATTTAATTTCAGTAGCCTTTGGATAGCCTATATTACACTTTCAATCCATAACTTCCTCGGTTTGGCGAGTAGGCTGTTATATGTTCAACATGTTATCGTTTGTTGCCTTGAATGGCTTTCCTGTAACAATTAAGTTGTGAAGAAAAAATATTGGGAACTTGTATCACTTGCATATGTCAGAGATAGGTAGTGGGCATTTTTCGGGGAGGGAGTAGGATCAGGTCCGGTGGAGTGGTGTGGTTTGAAGTGGGATGGGGTGGGGTGGAGTGGGGTTGGTTGGTTGAGTTGTATATGTTGCAGTGGTTATTTTATTGGTTTCCATTGGGGAGTGATTGCCCAGTTAAGCTCTCAAGAGTTTTTTCCAGTCTCTAACTTCCCCCATCTTGCAGTTATCAATTATGTAATTAGTACCTACGCTTAAGAGTGGTCTTAAGTAATATGTAATGATTGCACTGCATTTCGTTCCTCTCAAACAAATCTTACCAGTCAATCAACTCGTGTACTACATTTGTATATACACTCTTTAAAACACCGGGGTTAAATTTAACCAGGATCGGTGTTCTATTTACGCTAACACAATCCTGGTTAAATTTTCCACGAAATCCTGGTTAAACTAACTCAAATCCTGATTACTTTAACTAGAATTCGCGTTAGTTTAACCAGGATTTCATGGGACATTTAACCAGGATTGTGTTGGAGTAAAAATAACACCGATCCTGGTTAAATTTTACACCGGTGTTTTAAGAGTGATATATATATATATATATATATATATATATATATATATATATATATATATATATATATATATGAGGTCAAAGTACTGCGTAGCACTTATGAAGTAGGTAGGTAAAGAAGAAGTAGTAAATAGCGAGTCATTAAGCACCTGAAGTCAATCAAACAGAACCTCCCAGGGTTCCCCGTAGCCACACACTTCACGATCCGTGACTTGATGGTTTCGGCGGCCATCTCGTGTCGAGGTTCCGATCATGACCGCCTAGCTGCCGAAAACCGTCTAATCATGAAACTTATAACCCTGAGTCCCCACATGGTCTGAACGTTTGACTTGAACTGTTATAACTCAGCAATTCCTGCATTGTTTTTACTTGTGGTAACCACTTAACACTGTCTGTTTTCCTAGCCGGTTTTACCGGGCCCAATTTTATTGTGTATTTTTTAAATTGTATGTTTGGCCGTGTCAACGATCAGTTGCAGTTTTGCCACCTGAAGAAGGGTTTAAATCCGAAAAGTCGTGGAATTTTTCACAAACTTTTAGCACTATTTACTACTTCTTTTTCTCTACATATATATATATATATATATATATATATATATATATATCTATATATATATATATATATATATATATATATTGTTACAGTTCTCAAGTTGCGGGTGAACCAAATAATGAAATGAAATGATTAAAGTCTACGGAATACAAACAAAGCGAATAATATAGGTGTGAGCTGATACTATATAAACAATATTTATAATATTGTTTTAGCTACTTGTCAAAGATTTCTGGAACTGAAATATCCCTCAACATTTGCCCATATAGGGACTTGGGTGACGAAGATATTATACTGGAGTTCAAAACATTTTCTTCATCGAAACCACCCTTTTATTGAGAAATTCATTGAATCCGATTACATTATTGATCCCGAAATGTATGTGGAATCCGTTTTCTTTATTATGAAAATTTTATTTGGTGAGGATCTTTTAAGACGTATTCATATCTTAAACTTGAATCATGAACATTTACCAATGTTCTGTGATCAAACCCTATTCATCGTACTGGCCCCAAGTCAAAGGGCGGTGCGGGGGTGAGGGGTGAGAGAGGCAAGGAGGACAGAGGCAGCAGGCCCCATTGATAAATTTTCTGCCACTAGAAAATTTTTATGAGCGAAAAGTACTATTGCCAATAACATTAACGTATCGCATCCCCAGAAAACAATATTTTCCCTTTAACCCCCTTTCAACATATTTTACTGGGCTACAGAACTTCCTAAAACAATGTATTGTAAATGCCTCACCCTTGATAGTTTTTGGGGTTAATTCAGAGTTGTTTCTACCCCGTTCTTTAGATTCTATAAGGGTTTTGCTGGAAGAATCCGCCGAGTGTGATAATCAGTAAATGATTCAAACTTTTTTACGTTTACCGTGCACAGCCCGCTAAACGCATTCACTATAAAAACGGTGTTTAGGAATAACACGTTTTTCTAAACACACTTTTGCCCAGGAGCGTAGCCAGGAATTTGCCAAGGAGGGGGCAAAGCCTGTAGGCAAATTTTCTAAGAGTAGCGCCATCATAGGTTGGCGCGAAGTGTACAAGACAATTTTGGCCAAAAATGCCTCCTGGATTGCTGGAAATGGCACTTCCCGGGCCTTGTAAGTTGCATCTGAACATTTTCTATTTTGGTTTACTAGCGATATCATAAAAAACCATTAAGAAAAATACAAAAAAATATGCTCAAGGGGGGTGGCTGCTCCCACCCCCTTGGCTACGTGCCTTTTTGCCCCCAGTTTGTAAACATGTCCAGATGCTAAAGACATGCGTGTAATTCCTAAACATTCTGTTTCAAAACACGTTTAGTTGCTAAACATAATTTAAACATTGAACAGAAAAAAATATTGCTTAATATTTTTCAACATGTTTAGAATTTAAACGTGCCTCTTAAAACCTCTAACATTCTGAGCAAGTGGTTACTAGCCCTACTCCCGGATTCAAAGAAGGAGAGAACAGGAGATCAGCGACTTTAGCAAACATTCAGCCAAGCATACCAACCGGTAGAATTCGACGAAAGTCTAAAGGTAATATAAACTCTTGTAATTAATGATGGGTTGAGAATATACTGGTCTAATAGTTTCCCAGGCATTGGAAATCTAGTTTCAATCTTCATTTGCGTGTAGATCATCCGAGGAATGATTTAAGCAGGATCACTTAAGTCCATAGGTTGATATTGAGTTTTTTGCTCCTTGGCTATTTCACATACTTTGAGATTTTTCTCTGCCACAGAAATTTCAAATGATTGTTAAACTTTCCATAAGAAAGCGGGGGTGGGGGTGAAGGTGGCCGGGAACTGGAGAGGGGGAGAATAATATAGACTTTGTCCGAAAATTGCCGAGTGGAGGACGGGGACTGAGGCCCCTTCCACGCCGCCCTCGCATGGAAGGAGTCTCAGCCCCCCATACCCCTGTAGCACTTTTAAGGTAGAATTAGTAGCTGCATGTGCAATAAGATGCGAGATCTTAATTGGTTACATTCCGAATAAACGAGGAAATACAATAAAGTCAGTAATGCATACCTGCAGGTCTTGGCAAACACGGTAAATGAGTATCGTCATTTCTTGACACTGACGGACATTGGATTAAGTCAGTGAAAGTCGTCGATTCGTCTAAATTTCTGTACAAATCTTTAGATAAATAGAAACAAAGAATGAAAGACATTAAATACCTGTGGGTTTGTCATGATCATCATTACAAAGGAATAATCTACTACATCGTTCTTAAAAAGTTTACACATATGGCTGTATGAGACGATTAGGTAAAGCAAAATATTATGTTGAAGAGTGCGTGTTTGTCGATAATCTTCCGAGGCAACATTCATTGGTGGTGCCTCCATAAGGTAATATTTTTGAGATTCTTGGGCCCATCCGGTCATTTATTTTCGTCTTCCAGCAACTTGTTGCGTCTACATCGACAGCCGTTAATGATATACCCGACAATCTTTGCATGCATGTCCAGGGCACAATAACATTGGAGCAATTGTTATAAGCGAAATTTTGTAGATGGACCAGAAATTTGCCTGTCCCATAATGCCGTCTGGGCGGCGAAGTAGTACCTGAAAGCGTGCTCTTCCTCTTTCAAATGGTTCTTCCAGGAGGCACTAAGGAACCAAAATTTAGGCAAATTAAGTTTATTGTAAAAAGTTTTATGCAAAGAGAATTCATCATCTATTTATTCCTACCTGAAAGGGAAAAATCAGATTTGAGTACTTCTATTTCGGACTTCTTGGCATTTGCAGGCTCTTCACAAACTGTTCGAGTGAATCTGGTTGTCTTCTCGTTTAAGGCGTGTTTTTTGTAACAGATTGGTGCATCTAGTGAGCCTATTAAAGTTATGAGGATCAGAAAGCAAAATATGAAAAAAACTGTGAATTTTTTTAGTTCAAAGACAAATTTTATCCATGCGGAGAATGTACCCTGCTTCTGGACCCGGCCTCATATGGCCCTCTTTGACCGATTCTTGTATCCTGCGGTTTCCGTCACTTGCAGCGGATGAGAGCTGTGTGATACACCGTTCTCATCAAATCTGGCATCAGTCTAAGAAGGATGACACCAGGTTGGACAGGGATGACCCCCAGTGAATCCCTGGCGTCACCCCTCTAGTAAATCCGTAGATAACCCTTCTAGCTCAAGCTTGCTTTTAAGTGGGTGTGCTACTCAGTAGATGTATAGAGCAGCATCTCCGTTTAAGAACAAGAACTCATGATAATGAAAAGGACGTAGAACAGGAATCACGTTGGTGACATTCTATTCCCTTGGTTGTGATATAACCAGAGAGGTTGTCCTAGATCTGACGAAGTAACTTCGGTCACTTACTTTATAACTGGTGTAACCTGGGATCCTTATCCAAATATTTGGTCTTTTCAATCACGTAACAATATCTTCGTTATCGAAGTTTTAAATTCATGCAAAATGACTGTTTCGTTTAGCTTGCATGTCCAATGTTCTATTCTAAAGCGTCACGAAAGATATTGAAATGGTAAAAAAGGAGAATTTTTATCTATCTGATGTTTCAAATTAACGTTAAGGAGAATGTTCATTACCTAAGGTAATGTTTGTACAATACTTCCGGCAATGTTTATGCTAATTTTGGTGACTACGTCATAGATAGCCAACTACTAAATTGACCTCTAAATACCATGATATAAATAGCTAGATCACCAAAACTACATCTATCTTAGATTGTGTCAACGTTTTCGAATGTTAAACTAACACTCTTATTAAATTTTGTGCATGCAGAAAAAATAGAAAAAAAAGTTGTAACAGATAAAAGGAGATTTAGGAAAACATGTAAATATCAAACGATAGCATTGACGTGCATTTTCACTTTTAACGAAACACATACCACAAGAGACCCAGTAAGTATAAAATATTGCCATTCAACATTATAAACGCTGGAAATGATATATTGAGAGTTTATTTCGTATGTTTAAAGTCATTTCGAGACGAGGAATGTAGCATATGAAATAAATATGGGTATTATTGGGAAAGCAAGCTTAGTTGTATCAGGGAGGTGGTAATATCACCTCCCTGGTCAATGCCTTTTTCTATATTCTGTATCAACTTAACTTTCATAATTGATGGTCATAAGTAATAGTTTTAGTTCAAGACAAGAGCTTCAACAGCTTTTCAAATGTGTGCGTGTGTGGGTGTGTGTTCGCCTGATGGAGTACATTAAGAGCCGTGGCAAAAATTGTGGGCCATATGATCACTGATGTCACCAGTAATATGAGGCATTTCCCTACGATTTTAGTACATTGAATGGCTCCTTCCAGCATTTTCCTCTTTGGTTTCATTAAATCAGATACCTGTACATTGCAAGCTATGGAATCAAACGTTTTAATATATTTTCATCTAGGTTCTGGTAAAAGTGGGAGGGTATTCCCCTACATGTAAAAAAGGGGCACGTGCCCCGTCTCCATCTGTTGAAGCCCGTGCAACAACATTAATGAAATTTGACGTACATTTATTTGAGGAAAAAATAATGAAAGGATGAAAATTTCACTGTCCTAATTATGACTTTAAGGATGTAAAATCCTGGGAAAAGCATGTAAGGGTTACTTTTTTCCTTAAGTTTCCCTGGGAGGCCCCGGACGTCTGCCCTGGACGCTTCCTGACAACTTCTAAAGATATCATCAGTTCGAAGGTTTGCTAAAGATAGCAACATTTTGCGCCTAAGCCAGGCCTTACATGTCACACCCTCCCCTCGATCATTACCCTACCCCAGGATGATACCCATGCACAGGTGAAAAAGGATGGGCCCAGGTGTCAACCATAGGCACGTCACTGGATACCCCTTCTTAGATAGTGTGATGGACTGCCTCTAGAGATTTCGCCCAGGCTACGGCCCTGAAACTCCAAGGTCTTATTACCTAGTCGTTTGCGTCATTGCATTAGTAGAAATACCATCATGTTTATATAAAACTTGGTTTTAAAATTTCTTACCTGCCAATGTAAAAGATGACACAACATAAGATAAGATAAGAGTAATTGTGATCGGAGACATTGTCAGTGACGCATGAAATTCCATTACATGAACGATTAGTAGCAAGGATTGGGAAGCTAAGGAAAAGGAGAAATTAAGCAACATTTTTATGTCTGTGTTTACGTACATCACAGAACAGGTCATATAATGGATTGAGCTTATGTCAATGTGTACTTTAAAAACAAAACCACATGAAAGGTATTAGGATGATGGAAAATTATAGTCCTGTCAGTAATTTGAGCGTAATTTCTAAGATTATTGAAAAAAGCTGCCATAGCTTGATTACTGCCTTTAGCTAGATATCAGTCAGCGTAAGAACCTCATGAAAAAACTGAAACTATCCTCACAAAACTGCATTAAGATATACTATTAGGCAAGGATAATCAGCCTATGGCGATGCTTGTTTTAAAAGATCTAGTGCAAGGTTTGATCATGTGCACCGTGAAGAGCTTATCCTTAGGTTGGAAAATAATTTTGGTATATACTGTCACGACTAGTACTGAATGGTTCTATCTTATTTGGGTAACGGGGGTCAAAGAGTAAGGGTTATTATAACTCCCTACCCGATCCTCTTCAGAGTCGCAAAGGTCATGCCTTGGGCCCAACATTTCCACTCTTTATGCCTCTTTTGTGGCTAAGGTTGCAAATCCTTAGGCTGTAAGTTTAGGTGGTTACCCAGGAGAAAATTCCCATAAATCTCATTGGAAAAATAAATGGGAGCCCATAAAAACTTAATGGGATCCCACAACAAAATTAATGGAATCCCATTTAAACCCATTAAAATTCAAGCTTCTAGAATTTGGAACACTTTGTACGGGATCCAATATAATTTAATGGGATCCCATAAATGAATGGAAAATCAAAAAAATCAATCAGACCTAAATCAAAAAATCAATGCGATCTAAAAGCCTAATGGGATCCCAAAGAAATCCAAAGCTAAGATCTGAAATTGAAACATTTGTATAGGATCCCACTCCTTTTACCCATCCCATTAAATTCTATTGGTGTTTTTTATGGAATTTCATTAATTTTTTATGGGATTTTATGAGAATTCTCTCTTCCGGGAGGCTGATAATCATCAAATTGTTAAACTTTTAAACACTTAGACTTGTAATAATTCAAATGAAATTCAGGCTGTAAACTGTCTTAAAAACTGCTTCATTGATATGTAAAAAAATGGATAGTGCTTCATGGTATGAAAATGTATGAAAGTTAAACAGAATTTATGCTTCTAAGTACAGCTAACTGAACAGCTAAGAAGAGTAGATTTTGATAGTTTAGGGCAGCGATTCTCAACGTTTTTTAACTCAAGGAACACTTTCACTCTCAGAATTTTTTTGAGGCCCACCTTGCAAAAAGGTTATTCTTTTTTCTTAATTTTTTATTTTTATGGCGGATCTCGAGGCCCACCTGTGAGAGCTTCGCGGCCCACCGGTTGAGAAGCGCTGGTTTAGGGGTTGGACGGGTGGAAGTTAAAAAGGTTGCTGATGTTAAAAATAAGGGAATCATTTTCTACTGTTTGTTAAATTTTGAAAAACATATCACAATAAAGACTAGAGCTGCTAATCACAATATTCATAACATAAGTAAGATATCGAAGTGTATGTCTCTATAAAACGTCCGTTGTGAAGCTGATTCATGGCCTGGTGTTCTCTCACCCTGATCATTGCAACAGCCTGTTGTATGTGCGGTTGCTTTGTGCTATGAAAGAAAACTTAAGTCGTCCCTCAGCAGTTGGCGACAATACTTGACGTAGTAAATTCCCATTTTAAGGTCAAACAGTCGGCAGATTGCGCAATAAAACATTCCTGTCTTCGTAATCTTGAAATATTGTCCAAAAGCAGCAGTTTTCTTACCAAAATCGTCCAAAGGAGGTAGGACAAAATTGCAAGACAAAAAACACTTCGTCCAAGATCTTCCAAAATCGTCCCATTTTTTCAATGGTCTGTACAATATCAAATTCAAAGACTTTAGAAAGTTCAGAATTTTCTGCTAGGTTTATACGTGGAATCGATTATAGCCAACAAATTACCTCTTTTTGCATCTGGCTACCAGTTGAATTCAGAAGTAAGTTCAAAATCCTAATTGTGTACTATAAATCTTGTTTTGGACACGCCCTGCCAACGTTGCAACATGCCCATATGGGGCCCTATAGGCCAATAACTGGGTGCGTCACGATGCCCATGTTGGGCCTCAAATGGAGGAGAACTTGCCCATGTGAGCAACACGAAGATCTGTCCAAGGTTTTAATGCACCATAAGCCCACAAGGGCACTCTAATGTTTAGTCTATGCACATGAAAAGCCCGTAATACCCCCAAATAACCAAATTTGCCCACATATGGGTATGTTGATAGGGACGTCACTGTTACATAAGGTGATCGACATCCTCCTTGTATCCATCTTCAGGATCGTTGCATGGCTTTTAAATTGGAACGGCCATTACAAAGCTAGTATGGGAATCCACCAAGGCCCCTCAGCTGGGTATACGGGGTAGAGGCACAGATGGGAATGGGAAAAAACCTTGTAGCTATTACAAAATGAATTAAAAAATGAATAAAACCTCATTATATTACACGATCCAGGGGTTTTGACCTAAATGTTGTCAACATCATGCTAGTCAAGGTGTTGCAGTGATAATTTTCGTTTTGGGGAGGCAAAAAGTGGGGTAGCCCCCGAACGTCCTTGTTACGACGGCCACGTCTTACTGGTCGTAATTGCATGCATATAGGACAACCGTTTCAGTGTAAGGTTTCGAAACCGCAAGAATTTTTACATAAAAGTTACTATTTTATCTGTTCATTGGAGTCATGGGTTACGTAAAAGAACCATGCTGTTGGTTTAAGTTGGTTTACCTTGGCAGATTACACCATGCGTAAGGTAAATCAGCAGCCAACCAAATCTGAAAGTCACAAAGTTACTGTAAGAATTTGGATGATGAATTAATCTAGATAAAGTTGCCAGTTCTTCCACTTCCGATCTCCATTCAAGTTACGCCACATACCCAAATTTAGCTGAACATTTATGACCCTTTAAAGGACACATGATTCAGCCCCACTGTATAGAGACTGCGCAATTGACACAATCTACTTACAGAAACAAAAATAGATCACCTAGCTCCCTATATCATGTAATTGCACACATGGCATGCAACTGGTAGATTTGCAGTCTGCATTTTAATGGTATCATTAACTAGGATGCAAGAAACTGGGATGTTCCATAGATTCGGAGCAGGCCCTTTTTTATATTGTTTGTAAACTGAATATACCCACTTTATATTGCATTTGTGTGCCTGAGGAGAAATGGGGGTATTTCGTGACGTAAGCAAGTACTTAAAATGAGATATCTGGAGATAGGAATGGAGCATTGATAAGGGGTTGAAGGACACAGACTGTCGGAAACGCCACTGTAAAATGCCTTTTGGCACTTTCATAATGATACTTAAACCACTTGAAAGTTTTTGAAAATGTATGGAAAACTGAGAGGCAATTTCCCCAAATCAAAAAACTTACCTTCAACTAGCTTCTGAAAGAAGACCTCCAGGTTTATCAACGTTTCTGCATTTCAGAGTCAACAATGTATACACTGAAAACATACAACTTACTAAGCCGATCTCATTTAAATTGGTGGATCTGGTTCCCTGCTGTTATGAGAGAGAAAAAAGAGTAAATGTCTACTTATGGATTAATGGTAGTCAGGCAGAATCGATACTAATAAAAGAAGGCTGTTGCATGGAAATAATTGACAGTTCTATTGTTTTGTCTAACAGGGAGAAAACCAATCAGCATAGGTTACCGTTCTTCCTGTTGGAGATAATCGTTTTTGCATATAAGGATAGACATGTTTCCAAGTTAGAACACGAGTAAATAGATGGTTGGCTGGCTTGGTGGGTGGATGGCTGGCTGGCTTGCTCGCTGAGTGGGTGGGTGCCATGGCTGAGTGGCTGGCAGGCTGGCTGGATGGGTGGATGGGTGAACGAACGGAGGACGAATGGATTGATGGACATACGGTAGCACGGTGGTATCGTTAAAAGTGTTAATAACTGATTCTAATGACACAAACTTGGACAACTTGAAGACTTGACACTTAATCCGTACTCTTGAATATTATGTAAATTTTATGTATGCCACTGAACAGCTCTCGTGTAATAAATACCTTACAAAGTGCAAACGTATGGCCGGTTAACTCAACACAACCTTGTTTACATTCTCTCTGCTCCCCTTATGTGTAACTTGATATGATAAATTATTTTGCTGCTTTAAATTACACTAACATACGTACCGTCTGGCTTATGACAAGCAAAACAAAGGCAAACAATAAAAAACTTTATTGGCACAAATAAAACGTAGTCACTTGTAATTTCCAGCAGTGTATATAAGAAAAGTTTTTTTTTGCAGGAAGTGATGGAAAAGCAGTACCAACGCAGCTATTTTCTGAAGCGGTCTTATTATATGGCTAAGAAATTGATAGTCGTAAATATGGTTGAAAATTGGTTAATACCGTACCATTCAACTGTCGTACCTTGTGGTTTATACCATAATTATCTAATCTGGAAATGTTAAAAATATTTCTAAGGACTATGAATGCTGAAACTTCTAGTCTATAAGATTATGTAAACTTTGCTCTGTTTGGTGCATTTTTAAATCGTTTTACAGAAGTTCCAGAATACTGCACTGTAAAAATATTGGGTCAATTTGACCCACAGCTGGGTAAGGAGAGAAACCACCAAAATATATTGGGTCAAATACTGACCGGAATAGGCTTTATTTCACGCAAATGGGGTTAAAATTTGACCCAAAATGATAGATCACTTCCCTCGTGACCCAAGTGATTTTGTAGTGTGGAACTCAGTGGTTCTCAGAAGGAACAGAGAGATTCCAATTACCAATGAAAGAGGGGCGTTGCTTGTTGTTTAAGTTGCTATATAGGACGGAATCTTGGTTTTCCGATCTAATTTGATGTATGTCATCGTTACTTGTCATTGTAAACGTGTTTAATTAGTTTATATGAATTGAAACTGGTACTTATAAATTTAAAACACATGGCATAAGTCCATGTAAGAGGCTGCTGTCAATTAATATTGATATCGATTTACATTTCTATAGGTACATTAAACTAATATTGGTCTTCGAGAAATGTCATTTAAACTTGTCTAGGTCAATTGATATTGGCGTTTGTATATTAAAGCTGCTGTAAATCAATTAAAATTATTATTCGACAGTAAAATTAGGTATCTCGATCATCCACGATATCATACCTTCGTGTCGCTGTGCAGATTTAACAAAAATGCTACACTGTAAAATTTAACATGTAGCTTCACAAGGGTTGAGAAAGAATGAAACAAATACAAAAATTAATTGCTAGGGGTGCAACAGATCTGACTGCTCGTCACGGTTCATTGGTTCCTTGCCGTAGGCAGGCAAGGAATATATGCGATGGTGATGTCGTGTGTATATGTATGTGCGTGTATGTGTGCTTGTGACGCTTGTAATCGCGATAACTCAAGACAGGAATGACCGACACTTTTCACATTTACTATAAAGATTTGTCATGTTAAGAGGAAGAAACCTATTGTTTCTGGAGGAGGTCAAATGTCATCCGAGGTCACTAGAGGTCAAAAACGGAAAACCTTGTAATCGCGATATCTCAAGATAGGCATGACCGACACTTTTCAGGCGCGGATCCAGATATTTCGAAAAAGGGGGAGGGAGGCTGAAAGCCCCCTTGAATATTCCCCTAGATTAGCATTACACTAATTTTTGCGTATTTGTTATTGTTGATGTGGCGAAAAAGGGGGGGGGGGCTGAGCCCGAGGAAGCCCGCCCTTGGATCCGCGCCTGCTTTTCACATTTAGTATATAGATTTGTTATGTTAAGAGAAAGAACCCTATCGTTTTTGGTAGAGGTCAAAGGTCATCTGGAGACACCGTAGGTTAAACTGCGAAAACCTCGTAAATGGCTTGTAATCACGAAAACTCAAGGTAGCGATGACCGACACTTTTCATATTTCGTATATAGATTTATCATGTTGAGAAAAAGAATGCTGTTGTTTTTGGTGGAGGTCAAGGTCATTTGAGGTCACCAGAGGTCAAAGACCGACAATATTGAAATCGCGATATGTCAAGATAGGAATGGCTTATATAAATTTGTCATGTCGAGAGGAAGAACCTTATTGTTTTTGGTAGAGGTCAAATGTCATCTGAGGTCACAGAGGTCAAACTGCGAAAATCTCATAAACGGCTTGTAAACACGATATCTCAAGATAGCAATGACCGACACTTTTCATATTTGGTATGTAGATTTGTCATGTTGAGAGAAAGAAGCCTTAAAATTGTTTTTGGTGAAGGTCAAAAGTCATTTCAGGTCAGCTGGAGGTAAAATGCTGTAAAGCTCGAAATCACGATATATCAAGATACGAATGACCGACAATTTTCATATTTGGTATATAGATTTTTCATGATGTAAGGACGAACCCTATTGTTTTTAGTGGAGGTCAAAGGTCATCTTGGGTTACCAAAGGTCAAAAAGCAAAATTTCCCAAGATTTCCCAAGATTGTCATCTTGGGTCAAAAAGCAAAATTTCCCAAGAATTCCCAAGATTGTTATATGGGGCCACCAGAGGTTAAAGAGCAAAATTTCCCAAGAATTCCCAAGATCGTCATCTGGGGTCACTAAAGGTTGGAAAGCAAAATTTCCTAAGAATTCCCAAGATCATCATATGGGGTCACCAGAGGTCAAAAAGCAAAATTTCCCAAGATAGTTATCAGGAGTCACCAGAGGTCAAACAGCTAAATATCCTAAGTATTCCCAAGATCGTCATCTGAGGTCAATAGAGGTCAAAAAGCAAAATTTCCCAAGAATTTTCAAGATCCATTTGTATAAATACAAATGGCCGAGACTGCAAAAAATAAAAATAACACAATTTTGTGTTCAATTAATTGTAATTTTTCTTCGTCAGGATCTAACGATGCTTTCTTCTAGAGACATATATGTACAAACAAGTATTGGAACGATGCTCTAACAAAATCTGGCAGGTAAGGGTCTGCAGTCGGCACACCCTTGTCTGTAGTAAGGTGGAGTGGTCCGTAGTGCGGCCCCGTGTAGGATGTTAATTGGTAAGCAGCTCAAACTTATAAATGGTATATCTGGCCCTGTAAATCCATATATTAACTGTGTAGGTGCGGGTCACTGAGGTTACACAATTTACAAAGACAATTTATCCCTACACAGTAATTTGATCCAGAGTCTTAAGTTACCCTTTGCATATAACACACACCATTTACATAACATGCATTTTTACATTCGGTTATCTCATTAACTCGACGGTTGCTACGTCAAAGGAGAAATAAAATGTATCTGTTCAAATGTGACAATCTTGAAAGATAAACCAAATGATGACAAAGTTAATGACAAACGCAAAGATAATAACTTATAAGTAAGCTGTTGAATTCCTGACGGAAACAAATAATTGGATTCTCCCTACTGCAGGGTACAAGGTTAATTCTCGCAAACAACCGAATGGGAACGAAAATCACCAGTCCAATTTTTATCCTTTTAGAACCACGTAAAATATTATCACTGTAAACTTCACTCTTTTCAGTAAAGTAAATTAAAAAAAAATTCATATCTTAGAAATGTCTAGTAGATGTTGAAGGTCGTTTACATCGCAGACTATTATACGAAAATAAATATGTACCATTCTATATATAAGTAGTAACAGCAGTCCTCTTTGGCATCAAGACGTTTGGTCGCGTGCAATATTTCTGATGGTGATAGTAAGAAAGCTATATTGTATCTGTTTCTGATAACTGTAAATAGGGAAACCGATAAGGATCAATATTTTGATTTTAAGTGTCGCTGACTTTTCAGTTGCACCTAAACGTTTTTCATGTTTTTGGCATCATGGGAGCTGTGAATCACAAAACAGACGTGTAAGTACAAGAGAGCTTTTTGTGCGTCAAACATTGGGTTTCGAGTATTTTAATTAACCTTTTTCCGTATGTGCATGACGGGCTCAGGCAAAAAGGGTTATCATTTTTAAAAAATCATAACTCTGTCATGCAACATCCACTAGCGTTTGTTTTACCATCAAAATGAAGCCAACAAAAAGATCTATCGAATGCCACCATTTTTTTGGGGGGGGGGGGTTCGTATTTGACATTGTTTCATAAAAAAATCGTTAAAAAGTTGTTTACATTCAAAAAATATACCAACAATTCAAAAACATGCTAAAAATGACGTCATAATTTTAAAAAATCAGTTGAGGCACTTAGAAAAAAGTCACCCTACTCACTTTTTTTTCCGAATACCTAGGAACCTATACAAACACCATAAGAAGTGATTAGGTGTCAGGGGTAGGGAATTTAGAGATATTTGAGGTATAATTTTCAAAAATTAGTCATTTTCAGTCAAATTTTACATTTCCATCCCAAAGACCCCCTCTCAATAAAAATTACCTAAGTCAACAAGGGAATGTCCGATCTTTTTCATTCAAACACCAAAATGTCCGTTATGAGCTACCTTACACAGAAACACCAAGAAATATGAAGAAATGGCAAGGGCAGAGTGAGTAAGAGAGTTTCAAAGATCCAAGCAACTGCATTTTTCAAAAATGAGTCAAATTTGGCCCAAAACATGCATTTCTGACCCAAAAATCCCCTCCCAATATCAAAAATTATAACCCACAACACCCCTCCGACTTTTCCACTCACTAAAATGGCCATTCAGAGCTACCTTACAAAGCCATGCAGCTCTATTTATAGACGAATCCGATCAGCGCTTGTGTTTAGTGACTGTAGGCAGCCATTAATGGGGTCCACCAGCCTTAAATCGTCTTCATTTATTTTCTACATGAATTTCAACCCACATATTCAGTGAAATTGAACGAATCAAGATACAATTTAATGTCCAACCATCCATCATACATGTAAGCAAGGAAATTGAAAGATTAAAGGTGATAGACCCCAGGTATGGCCGACTGAAATCAGACCATCACTTGCTCTCCGGATTCGTCTATAGATCCAAAGTTGTTTACGTTTCACTGTGCACTGAGCCATAGCGTCCTGTGTAGAGGTCAAAATAGTTCAGTGTGTGTGAGTTCAGTGTGGGCTGTATAGCAAGAGTAAAATGGGCATATTTTCCTCATTTTTTGTCCAATTTCCTCAAATTTGGTATCAAATGAAAGAGAAAAGGAAGCTAAACAATCTCCTGCACCATAAATTACAAAATAATAGTGATCTGTATGGGTTTTCTACGATTTTCTATGAAAATTCGTATTACGTCATCTAATTTGCATATTTGCATACATAATGAGATAAGTTTACAAAAATAAAATATGCATTCAAATTCCCTTTCTTTGCTCTTTACAATGATATATAGGTTCTTGCAGAGAATATTCTTCTAAATCAACCAAAAAATTCCTGAAAATATTCCTCTGTTAAAAAAGTGAAGACCTTATGGAAAAGCAACGAATATTTTGGTACTGGATTTTATTTTTCATTTAATTAATTCTTATGGTTGAACAAATCATAAATTTCAATCTGAACTGAACAATCTGTAGAACGGAGATATATAAAAAGATTATCGATTAGATTGATCTCTAACTTAATTGAAGAAAACGATGCGGTTTTATATAAGTAAATGTAAGCCCTTCGGCGATCTGGAAATACTTAAAAATTCATTCCAGAAGCACAGTTCATATTAGGGCAACAATTTGAATTTCTTTTTATTTATGCTCTTTAGATCGATTTAGCCAGCATCTTTTCTAGTTTTGTTGGTTTCATCATCAAGTTATATTTTTAGATTCAAAATTGCATACACTCAAAGCAAAATACACATTAGGAACTTACAATGCCGGTTAAAACATTCAGATTGAACATTTTTATCATATATTAATAAACGTATGTAAAAGCCTATATACATGAAGTTTGCTTTTCCTAGCAGTATATTTCCAACAATTACACCGCAGTCAGTTTTCATAGTCTCATACCAGGTTGTAAATTTTCTAGGAAATTGCAAAAATTGATCTTTTGCATTTGATATGATACACAAGCACGCTGCGTTCATAATTTGAACTCTCTGAAATCGTTAGATTGAAAAGCAATCTAAACAAGTGGGTTGGGGGAAACATTTTTTAATTTGGACTGGAAATTTTAAAATGAATAAGATTTATTCTCAACCTTTTAGACTGAGTATTGCAATCGAAATTGGTCACCAATTTCAATCTTTTGAATTAAGACAAAAGTATTCGTTTACTTTGATTTTTCCATGATATGAGATGATCTCATATTATGAAATCATTTACCGCATTTAATTTAAACAAATTATATCACGCACCAGTCTGGATGTTATCACATACTTACAGAGTTGTAACAAATTTCCTTTTGCAATATTCTCCAACAAACATATTTCCATTTATCAAATCCGGGAGATTCTCTCGTTTGGGGGAAAACCAAAATTCTCCCGAATAGGCCCGGGGAAAACTTATGCAACACATTACATGGCTTATTAGCCCAATTAAGATGAAACTCAGCAGGAACGAAAACCAATCAAAAACTTGCGTTTCTCAAAAACAGAGTGGTGAAGCACCGATTAGGACGTAGCTTTTCTGTAGGCTATGACAATACACCTACCGAATATACATTTAATCTCATTATATTAGGAGAAATTTTGCAAGGGGGTTCCAAACCCCATTCGCCACTGACAATATACACAAAGAACGCGTAAAACTGTGGGTGAAATAGACAAAATGGGGCGCCCATGACCAATTTGACTTCCTATCTGTGGAAAAGTCGATTCTCCCAAAAGAGGAAATCTCCCGAACTGTTTATAGAAATTTTAAAAGGAGGGTAGATTACATACACAAGTAAAATGAAAACTATATCATCGTTGCCGTAAAACCTGTTTAAAATAATAATTTACAAAACAACAAATCAACGTGAGTTCCTTCTGGACACAATAAATCTTTGTCTTCATGCAAAACACAAAAATAGCAACCTTTGCTTAGGAGTCCTAAATTACACGGCAAACTTTAGAGAGTTACCTAACATGGTTCGAAAGCAGCTTAGAAAATTAACTTGTAAATATTTTTCTCAAGCATAGTGCGTTACTCTAGTTTTACTGGGTTGGTTTTTTAATGAATAGTCTAAGTGAGGTCTGGCATATGTTGTACATTTCAAAAGAAATACTTTGCATGTAGTATAAAAAGAAAGCTCAAGACTACGTGATTTCTTGCTTTGTTGCACTGAGGTTTATCCCTCAAATTATCCTTCTTAAGATATCATATTTTTACAATTTTTTGACAGTTTGACCTCTGTATGGTGGCCTGATATGCCTTTGAACTCCACCTAAAATAGAATAACAAAACCAAAAACAAAAAAGGAATCTCTATATATTAAGTATGAAAACAATAGGGTTCTTCCTCTCTATGTAATAAATCTATATACCAAGTATGAAAAGTGTCTATGCTTTCTTGAGACACATTGAATTTACAGGAAAGTTTTACGAATTCCGTATTTTTATCTCCGGTGACCTCAGATAACCCTTGACTTCTTCTAAATTCAATACGGTTCAGTTTCTGACTAAAACGCATCTACATGCCAAGTATGAAAAATATCCATGTTTCCTACCTAGAGGTATCGTGTTCACCAAGTTTTCGGTTTATGACTTGATTTCTTAGAGTGAAAGGTCTATTAATGCTTCAAGAGGCTGGTCTTGTGAGTGGGAGGAAGAGAGATGGTATAGGTACGTGGCATGGGGCTTTAGAAGATATAAGCCTCTCAAAATGTCCTACAGATATACTAATGAAATAATAATAAAAAACAACGAAGAAACTTAAACGTTTTCATTCATACACTGCAAAAGTTATCCATTATGTCAGAGCATGGAGCTACTACGACGGGAGTAGCTCGATGGTCAGAGTTATCTACAATTATTACTTCTGTCAGTTTGTCATGTCTATGGAAAGCAAAGAAAAAACTACATTCAAAGTAAAAGTGGCAGGAGTTTTGAGACATGACCCTTTAGTTCATCGCTTTCACTGCCATTGATGGGTATAGCCCATGAGAGACCTCGTAAAATCTTTTGAAATTAATCACCCTTAGATGTGATTTTCTGGAACATGATGACAGTAAAGATAATTTACAAACTTTGCAGTGCATCTGAGGAAGGAATGTTTGATCTACTGGATTTGTTTACTTCATTCTATCTCCTTACGGGAACCAATTTGAGCATTCCGTTAGAGGAACCATTTGGAATCTTGCAAAAACCCTGATTTAAATTTATTACATCAATTTGTCAAACCTACCCTTCCCCCTTTCCTCTCATCCTCTACTCTCCCCCGTGTGCGAAAATGTCCCCGGGCGATAACGCCTCCGTTTGGTACCACTGGTATATTATGATCTTGGGTGGCAGGTTCAGTTTGCACTGTGTTAAGAAATTTGCTGACAATACTAAAAAATTTTTCTGAAGCTATGTCGGAGGTTGATGCGGACAATCGCCATTCCGGTATTGAAATGGTTCTTAGTCCCAGTGCTGGTAGATGCTCTCTGTAATATTGATATATGTAAGGTTATGCATGTTGAGAATATTAGTGTTGGTTCGTGTCAAACTTTTTTGATAGAGGGCAGCATACAACTTTGTTCTAAAGACGTTGAAAAGAGTGAATACGCGGATTAGATGTTACCAATACAAAGATATTATAAGCTTATAGTTATTATCTTTGGTTGTTAAGGCCCAGTCACATTATTGCGGGCAGGCACTGCGTGCAACTTGCGGGTGCCAATTTTTGCTGCCCGCGGCTCCCCGCAGATGGTACGGACCTGGCAGTATCTCGCCCGGATCTTGCCCGGACTTGCCCGAAGGTCCGCTCGGAAGTCAGAGTTGCCCGCAGCCAAGTTTTGAACATACTCAAAACTTGGTCCGGGTAAGCTGCGTGAATTCGCCTGCAGAGGGCCACGCAGAACACCAGCAGGAGGCCTGTAGAGGCCGCAAGTCACAGGTAGTTAACACGCTTGAAGAAAGTAGGTTGACCGTGGACCTGTCGCAATTTCGTGCCAGAGCGTGTCGGATGAGGACATGGAGCGTGCGTTTTGCTGGCAAAGAACGGTGTTGGTACGGCCAACCTGCGTGTAGGCCGTCCTTTCTGCGGGCATGGAGCGAGGTATACGAGGAAAAGTGAGGGCATGTTGAGGGCAATTTACTGCTTTCCTGCTGTTAATCTGAGGGCTGGCTGCGGGCAAGTTGCTGGCGTTCTGCGACTTCCTCTGCCATGTAGATAGTCCCCTCAGATAAATTCCTTCAGTTGTCAGTCTGGTTTCGAAGAGAGAGGATCTCTCTGCAGGATGGCTAACAGGGCACGTATTCAGTATCAACTGGGCATCATTCAGGTACAACTCGGCCTCACGCAGGTACAAGTGTAGCTATATCGCATCAGAAGGAGGAATCAGAGGAGGTGAAGAAGATGGTGGACTGGGGGTGGCTGCGTCCCGAGAGACGCAGACGATTTGGATTGTACGAGCAGCTCATGGTGGAGTTACAGCGGGAGGGCGACGGATTATTTGTGAATTTCATGCGGATGCCCCCAGAAATGTTCGACGAACTTTTGTTGAGAGTGGGTACCCCGCATAACCAAGCAAACCTCATCGTTCCCAAAGCCCTTGGAGTCTGGACTGAAACTGGCACTTACACTGAGACATTTGACATCCGGTGCAAAACTACCACAGCATGTTCGGGCTATTCAGGGGTTTGTGGCCGGCTCTCCGAAGATACCGGAGAGCTAGCTCTCTCGGCCCTTGCCGCCCTTGGTGCGCTTCTTGGATGACTCCAAAGTTGACCGACGTGGCATCTTGACACTATGAAATATGGCTTAGAAGTGATGACCTTTCCACCGACCTGCGTTTATATGCCCGTTAGCGGCACGCGCAACCCTCGCGCCATGCAGGCAACTCTAACGCAGGTGTCACGTAGCTGGCACGCAGTGGCAGTTTGTGGCCCGAAGCTAACACGGACCAGTCTGTAAGCTCTCACGCGCCTGGCACGCATGTCACACGGAGCACACGCAAGACCCATTCAAGTACCACAGTCCAGCAAGCAAGTTCCACTCGAAACCCACCCAAATCTTGGCCTGCCCGCAGAGATTTTGCAGCGTGCATCAACATCCATGCATGCAGCAAGCCCGTGTGGCCTGCCCGCAATAATGTGACTGGGCCTTTACCAAGATAGACGGCAGTAGCCTGCGTGGCGCCTCCGTGGCTGACGCCCTTTTGGCTTGCCACTTAGCTGATAAAAACTTTGTGCGCTCCGCGGGTAAGACGGCAGTAACAAAGATTTGTGAAACGCGACGGCTTATAAGTTTTGTTGAGTTGCAGTCGGGTCGGGACGGTGTGCGGCTTTACCAGCATAGGCGTAGGAGGCGGGGGGCTGGGGGGGCTGCAGCCCCCCAACCAAAAATTTTTGTGAAAATTCGGGCAAAATGCTGAGAATTTTCGGGCACCAACTGAAAGAAAAATAATGCAATGATGTATCTAAAGGGTATTAATAGTTTAAAAAAACTTCCTTGTTGATTAA
Source organism: Holothuria leucospilota (assembly GCA_029531755.1). Classification (NCBI taxonomy): domain Eukaryota; kingdom Metazoa; phylum Echinodermata; class Holothuroidea; order Aspidochirotida; family Holothuriidae; genus Holothuria; species Holothuria leucospilota. The sequence goes on along the minus strand of CM055967.1, from coordinate 5,429,131 downwards.
TATAAAGTTCTGATTTGAATTGCACCAGCACCTATATATTCCGTATTAATTCATCAGTGTGTTTTTAATGGTTGAACTTATATTATGGTTATCAGTGGTGTATTTTAGGGGCCATTGGGCCATGCCCCACCCTCAGTGATGCTGATTTTTTTCTACCTAAAATACGTAAATATTTTAACACAAATTTCACTTCAAAGGTAGCATACAGTATGTGGCACCAGATTGCATGTAAGGACACCTAATTTTTCAAAAATTTTCAAAGGGGAGGGGGTACCCCCTCCCCTTAGACCCCTCCCCCAGGCTGGTGATCACCAACTTCGGCCAAAATTAAAACCAGTAAAGAAGGTATTAACACGGCAAATTATTGCATGTAATTTGCATGCGGTGTGATAATCGATGCATGCCTTTATGATATGCACATTAACATGTCGAACGTGTATGGAGTGCGCGGAAAAGTCGGGTTATATTTTTTCGGGCAAGTCGGTCCAGCCCCCCCAAATCAACTTGGGCTCCTACGCCTATGTTTACCAGAGATTTGCTAAATAGCAACTCACTCTGACTAAAAAATGCCAGAACAATCCGCAAAACCTAGCCTACCCAGCAACTTACAGCTTTGTGAAACGAAGAAGCCTTTGGAGCCTTGGAGGCGAAGTACTAAGGACTAGCTAGCCGCGCCTAGGACTAACAAATTAAAGTTAGGCTACTAACAGAAGCCTACTGTAGCATAAGTAACCAGGCTAGGCCCCTTTTCGCAAATTCTGCCTGTAACGTAGAGCAGGGAGTTGCTGTTTGCTAGGGCCTAGGCTTAGCCTAAATAGCAACTCCCTGGTTAGACTAGAGTTAGGCCTATGCCTTTACGCATAGGCCTAGGCCTACTTACTAATACTCTAGGCCTAACGTTAGGGCCTACTACGCCACTGGCATAGAGCAGGATGTAGGAACCTATATGCTGCTGGATATAGGCACAGGCAGCAGTCTGCATTTCTTACATTTCAATCTGAAGATCTTTGGCGTGGAGGTGGCATTTTCCCTTTGTTTTCTATTGTTTTTCTTGGCGTATCTTTGGCGTGGGCCTGACATGGAATGCACTTTGGCACAGGCAGTCCAAGCGTTAATATATAGTCAGTGGTTCAAACTTCGAACAGGTTCGTTAATTATTTCGAACACCTGATACAAATGCTCATATAGTTACCAGTCAAGGCAAAGTGACCGCTAATTTAAGCAATTAATACGTAGGAATTAATGTTTTCTGATGAAAGGAAGTCATATCTAAGCAAATTCAACAATATTTACCCATTAGCCTAATAATGGTTAAAAATTTGAGGCACTTCAGTTCTTACATGTTCAAAATTTGAACCTAGGCCTACCACCATATTACAGTATTTACTATAGTAAATAGGCCTACTACATATATAATAATGAAAAGGTAGCGCACTTCACGGCCTTTCGCTACCAACTTCGCCTAACTGAATCACAATATGCCTTAATATCCACCTTAGCCTAATGTTAGGCCTACCTCTTTTCAATACATATGGATGTTCAAATCGCGTGTTGCAATCACTTGAGTAGTTTGATGATTCATTTGGATCAAAAAATGTCTTCCAAAAAAGAAACATTTCTCTGTGAAAATTTGGTTTCCGCGCCATCGCGCACTAACGGTATGGTTAGGGGACTGGATTTAGAATTCGTTCACTTGATACTTTTCTTTAGAATCACAATGTTCGGTTCACAAAAACAGGCATGCCAATTGAAGACATGCTACAGTAAAACATTAAAAAATGTTACAGATAATTGGACAGGACACGATGAGTCAGACATAGGCCTAGGCCCCTGCGATAAATTCCCCCTATTCTAGGATATCATTTCAACCACAGCTAGTAAGTTACCATATAGGCTAGTCAATTTTTCAGGGCCCTGTAAAGCCCAAAATAAAATCCTGACACCTTTTCTTCTTTGAGTTGAGAAGATGGAAGCTGATGCTAAGTTTTAGAATTCTGTGGTTTTTCAAAGGAACGATGTTCCATAATGCACAGCGCAATTATAGTGAACCAATTGGGAACTACCTGCATAATTGGTGACTGGAATTCAACCAACCACTTCAATTCAAACCCCTTTCCTGTAAAATCGTTGGCTGTGTTTGCTCCAAGGATATCTTAGGAAATTACACTCACAACCATAACAAAATTCTGGCAACATTACAGTTTATGCAAGGTTAGAAGGTACTTAAAGGCAATAGGCAGTCGCCCCAAAATTTTCTTTGAAAAATCAGCAAACTCTTGCAAATCTCCTCTTATTGCATTACAAACACCTCTGAAGATGTTTCGAACATAATTATTACAAACAATAGGTAAAGCAAGGAGAAATTCTCCTTGAATTTTACAATTCACCAAGAAAAATATTGTCACATGATCAAAATAAGCCAATCATGAACTAGAGTGTCAGGATACACTCACTCTGATTGGTGACTGCCTACTGCCTTTCAATGTTAGGGTGAATGAAATCGGGTCCCTCCATGCTACATACGCATTACGCATGCACAAGTATGTTGCAGTAAACAGCTTGCAAAACTTCCAAGTCTTCTCAGGAGATTTTCATTGTTCAATGAGATTGATTGGGGAAATTGAGACAATTTCTCATTCATTTTTATTTAATTCTCATTGAGTCAATGGGAATTAAATGAGAATGAATGAGAAAATGTCTCAATTTCCCCAATCAATTCATTGAACAATGAGAATTTTCTCCAGAGTTGATGACTTTGTCTGCACAAGAGTGTTGTGACATTCTGATACCTGCCTCACACTTTCCCCCAGATAAATTGCAGAAGAAATTGACGTAGGCTAGCCTAATAAATTTCTAGGCCTACATTCTGAATGACATGTAGGTCTACATGGGCCAAATGGAGTCACTTCGATGAAAGACATCTCACAGTTCAGTCTTTGATAGTCAAATTGCAATAACTTAGGTGTTTGCATTGCCATGGTGGTTTGGCCTACTTTGTGTTGGGCTCCCATTCCAGAGTCACCGTAGTCAGTAGTCAGTTCCAGAGTTAGTCAGTTATACAGTACCTCGACGTCAGGGAGCATTTTGTGCTGATTTTCACTTCCTGTGAAAGTGGGGCTTGGAGTCTAAAAATACATAGGCTATTTATGAGAAGTACTATTGCTATTAGTCACTTGAAGCGTTCATCCAATAACACTGAAATTGTACAAGGTTTGAGTCTCAGTGAACAGGAACATCAAGTAATTTTGCCATAACAAACTAATCCAGAACATTTTCAATGTTTATCCACAATGATGTAGGCGTGAGGCTTTCAGGAAGGTATGCTGGAGCAAATGCTATTTTCCTTTCATGTGCCCGGTCTGACTTGTGGGTAAGAACTGCATTCAGCGAAAAAAAAAAATCTTTTGGTAAAAGAGAAGCTTATTTTTCATCTACATTTTCCATTGGCTTCAAATTGGCATGCAGTCTTGTGGATATTCGTATAGTATCAGCAATCTTATCCCTGATTGGCCTTCCACATTTTTTTGTGACTTTCTTCACGTTTTGTTCCCAGACATTGAGGTATAACTTAGTGAAAAGACCAAATGCAAACATGTTACCTCTTGGCAATTAGGGACAATGATTGTATACTTTACTACCTGGGCCTAGGCTAGGCCTTATTTTAACCCTTGAACAGTGCCATATGTTTCCACGTACTGCACACTGCAACACATTCCCTGGGCATATGTTGACATTGACTGCATTACGTAGGCTATGCCTGAGTTTTGGCTTCAGATCAGTGTTAAGTATTCGTTTTGACTATAGGTTGCAAGAGTGTTTCCAAAGTATGGTACTTATACTGAGTGCATAACAAATATTCGGCCATTTCACAAATCGATGCCACACATCATTTCTTAGAAAGAGCAGTACACTTTATATTACATCATTTAAGCTAAGACTGGCCAAGCAGGCATTCACACAGGTGTCTTTAATTATAAATGCAAAGGTAGAGCTTCCCATGCTGGCCCTCGATCATTACAGAATGCCTGAAACATGAAGCTCAACTTCTAGTGTAGCCTATTTGGACGGAAATTATGTACAGCCTGGTGTGCATGCATTCCCAGAACCCTACTAAGCCTATACAAAACTACAAATCCGAAAATAAGCAGATCACTTTCTCAGTCCTGCCCTCAAATACTGACTATTCGATGGTCTTGTATCCAGAAAACCATGGATCCTTTCCTGGCTATCTTTTCTACCTCTTGTTTTAAAAATATTCAACCTGCAGTACATTCCCAATGGAAATAAACATTCTTCCCAAACTTTCTTTTACACAGGAACTACAGTACATGTTTACTACAGTATGTCTCCACTTATTTCTATTGTATCTTTCATAATGTATCAAAACATAAAGATGGTATTCCAAAGGTAAACAAAAGGGGTTATTTTAGATAAATTTAAAAATTCAGGTGCAAAATTGTTGTCAAATGATTTAAAACAGCCCTTTATTAATTGAGATATCCGGTTATTCTAATTTAATTTGGAGTGACTGCATTTTCCCTCAAAGATGTAAGAGTTCAGGAATTTTAGTGATTTCAGGAAATCTGAAAGTCTTAAGCAAAAATTCTCAGGAAGTCCATTTTACTACAGCCAAAAAGTTCTGCAGTGGTCATGGTGGGTGAAATGGCCAAGGGTGGGTAAAGTTTTAGGGTATTTTTTTTTAAAATTTCTTGACAAAAAAATGTAAATTTCTATTGCATGTACATATTTGAAAAAGATAGCACCATGGTCTCCTGATGTGAGGAGTTTTTTCAAAGGGGAGCCCACCCCTTAGACCCCTCCCCCAGGCAGACAATCCTTGACAACAAAACTTCAGGAAATGGTCCTCTTCTTTGCTTACATCTCTGTTCCCTTTATGTGCCAACAACAATTGGTCCATTTCTAAAATGTACTATTTCTTCTATAGGTTTTGCAGCTGTTTGCCATGGAAGAAATGCATGAACTATGTGGAATATGGTGGAATGAGGACCCTAGGCTGCAACTACTGTAGGCCTTACGTAAGTTAGTTTACATAACCAATACAGCTAAGTATTTCAGCCTGCTTGGATTGTTGTAGGCTTATTTAAAAGAAGAAGTGTAGTCAGCAGTGTGCAAGGATGAACGTCAAATTAATGGAACATTGAAAACATTAGATGCCAATGATACCTTCTGCCAAGGAGCAGTTTATTATCAACCAGAGCAGCTGCTTATGACATACAATTTTGCCTGTGTTCATTTATTTCCTTTGACATGTTGATGGGAGAAAATTGCCATTATGTAGTTTTCTTCCATACAGTACAGTATTTCAGAAACATTCTGCCAACCTTTTGAATATTCTTCACAGCCTGTAGGTTGCTGACTGTCATTTTACATTGACCAGGTTGATACATTTAGGCTACCTATATTTTTAGACCTTTAAAACATTTGGTTTAGAACATCGTGAATGCTCGACTAAACAGACAGAAAAGTCAAAATAGGACCTTTACTTTTAGCAGACCTTTTTCTTTTATCTTTATTGTATAGCTTAACTTGAGTGGCTGACCAGTGACCAAACTGATGATTGCAAGGGCCTTGTGGGTAGGGGGATGCATGGTGTAGGGGTTGTGTGGGGCTCAGATGCAGCTCTTATATTCCAACTAGCCATTTTGCAGGGAGTATTAGTGAGGCAACCATCCCCAGTGGGTTTGTCCTAAGTGTGCCAAAAAATTGGATTAAGAAACTTTACTGTTTCTTAGTACTTCATTTTACTTAAATTATCAGTTTCATTTTTTGTTCCTCCAGATTTCTTTCTTCTCCCATCCTTTCCCATGGAGACTGACAGGGGATCATTAATTTTTGAAGACTGACTTTTGTCTTATTAGGGGGTTTCAATCCCCTCCCACCAACCACAGAACATAAGGCAGAAGTTCTGCCACTGGTTGTTAAGCTGTCCTATACCCTACCTTGTCAAATGATGCATAAAATGGTTTAGTCATGCATGTTTCTATAAACCCAATTATTTCCTATAAAATGGGCAAAACCCATAGAAGATGTCTTGGGAAGATCACATTTTAACAATGACTCAAACTCTGAAGAAATGGCTGCAGAAGTCTGGTTGCCTTCTTAGAGGCAGTTGAGCAAAAGGACATCTAAAATTAATGAATAGCCCAAAGCTACCAAAAAGTGAAGGTTGCATCCTATACAGAAACTAGTCTAGTTTTGATGATAGGATCAACTTTCTTCATAACCCTGCAACTATGACTTGCCACCTCATTTTCTATGGGGTATAAAGCCCTTGAAAGCCTACAAGCCTTTACAGCTAATACAGTAGTTCTGTTTTGTCTATTAAACAACCCAGGGTTAATTCATAAGCCTAATCTTTTGCAAGAGTCATCTAAGACTTTGGTATTTCCTTAAAAATATGCAGTTGGACAGCTGTCATGTGACCTCAGATGGTGGTACTGCCTACCCTTCCTTTGCCACCACACTTGACACACCTCTTGCTCACAACAGTATGCCTTTGGAATTCAGCGTTATGCATGTTCAGAAACCTTTGTACCTTTTTCTGATCCATGTTGCTGCTAACAGTAGTATTGAAAAGGACAAGGAATAAGTTATGATCAGGAATCTATAATCAGTCAAGGCTTTCAATAATTTGCTAATTTTTACTTTCTGCATCATTTGGGTACTTTCATTGAACATGTGCTGCATGATGTATGCATGCATATACAATAAATTTCAAGAAAAAGCAATTGTAACATGAATTCTGAAGAGTTTTCCAGTTTAAAACATAAGACCATAAATCTGTGTCATTAGTTCAAGTTTCATTAAGTAGGACCACTTCCTGTAGAATGGGCCTCTTAAGTTAATGTCAGAATAACAGAAGTTTGACAGCCCTCCTTCCATTATTCTAAATTCGTTCCCCTTCAGTACACCCTCCTTTGAATACAGGGGAGTTACTGACATATATACCAACCTTTGACTGTCTACAGTGTTTTGTCCACCAAAAGGGGTGTATTACTTTTCTAGATATTTTATTTTTAAAAATTGAATATTTAGTCCAGATTATGTCTGAATTAAAAAACAAAAAAAAAAAAAAATTGACATGAGGGGGAGTACATTTCACACATTCCCAGCAAAGAAAAATAAGGCCATCAGGAGTACATAGGGTGTGAAAGTGGTTTAGCCAGAGTACTAGACACAACATCTGGCTAAACCACTATTTGATGGATGTCATATGAATAGTATTGGAAGCATTTACAGTGTGGGAAAGCACAGAATTGTCCTCTTTTAATAATTGCTGCCCAGGACCCTCTGACCAGCCCTTTGACCTCCCGTGAAAAGTTGCAGGATTTTCTGCATGCATAATACATTTCAAGGTTGCTTTCTCTGTCCCACTAACACCCCTTCACCAAGGTTTTCCCTTTCTTGAAGCAATCCCTGCCATCATCCCACAACATAAAAACTAAATGCTGGGCTCTCTTTGTTATGTATAAATAGCACATTTTCAAAAGGCACAGCAATTCTGTGATAATGAGAGGCAGCTTTAAGTACAAAAAAAAGTTACTGAGGGCAAACTCCCCAAATTAGTAAGGATATCACCAACTCTGTGTCAATTCACTTTAGCAAGTCTAATTCCATTACATTATACTGTAATAGATGTGGTATTATAAGTAGGGTTTATACATTCCCAAACCATGGTCAAGATTTTATTTGAGGATTTTCTGTAATGCATTGGTTGATATTTTGTTAGTGGGTGATTACGATACTGGTTAATGGGAAGAAACCTTCTGAAGAGTGATGACATACTGTAATATCTGTATTGCTTGTTATCAGGGCCTGTCAAGGAGCACCACATCCCTATTTCATGGATGGAAGATATTTGAGAAAGGTGATGAAAGCTAATGATGCCTAGAACCTGGAGAATACTGAAGAGAAGAGAAAAAATGAAAGTACTGGACAGGGTAAGAAGATTATACAAAGGTTGCCACTGTATTCCATCCTAAGGAGATAAATATTATAATAATTGCTGTAATATCAGAAGGCATTTTTTCACTGTTTTGTACACATATTTTCCAGCATGACAATTTTTTTTTTGCTTTCTCCAAGTCACTTGGTAATGATGCCCTTTAGGAAATGAGGGTAGCTTTGTAGTGTTGGCGGTGTCAGAGATGGTGGATATCACATTTAATCATGCATTATTCACTCTTCAGGTAATGAAAGAGTGGACACTATATGCCTTCGGTCGTTATATGGACTTTTGCTGCTTCATGCATACATGTCAAAAAACTCAGACATATATACAGTTTTTACAAGTGTATCACTTTACAAAGGAAAAAGAATTTCTTTACTTGAAATACCAGGCAGATAACACTTGTACTTCACTGATAATATCTCACAAGGCAGAGCAGAAGTTAGTTGTAAAAGTATGTGTGCTTTGTGGATTGTTCTCACTCTCCCAGAAGTCCCTGGCTTTACAAAGGAACTTTAACTTAGACACAGAACAATCCATGTTTTCAGGCTAGTATAGCACCTCACAGTGCTTCAGCCAAATTTGGGAAAGCTTTTGTAATAAGTTTTGGTCCAAGTTTGGAGTAAAAAGTATACTTTGAATCACCAGTATACTCACTTAAGAGAGTGGTTACTTGTTAGTCAGAATTACAACTAACAAGCACTGGCTGTTAAAATTCCTACCAAATCCCTGCCACTGTGCATGACCTATTGGATCATAATGCCTGTTCACATTCATTGAATGAAGTGGGTTCCCCTAAATATTCAGTGGCCCCCCCCCCCAATTATTAGAATCTGTACCCCACAAATGAAAAATCATTTTATCTCCCTCTCCTTTTTGCTTTGCTCATTTTGATACAAAAACTGTCATTGGAAGCAGTCTATCCATCCTCAGTCTTTGACTAGTGTATGTGCAACATATTATACTTGTGTTTATCAAATGGATATATCACTGTACATATCACTTTTATAATATAATATTTTGGAATGATGGCATGCCATAAGTCATCCAATCTAGCAGTAGAATATATGTAGAGTATACTGCCCTCATTAATTTACCAGGCAATTTGCGACTGCTGTACAATAGCTTTAAAAGTTTTATGGGAAGTTTAACCTCATTGTTGCTTGTGGATAACATCCCAAGGATTCTTTGCCTGAGGTGAAGTACCATTTTTCTTGTGTGCATAAAGTATGATTTATGACTGCATGGCCCATGCATCTAGTGTTTATTTATTTGAACTCTCTTCGTCTTGCTTGGTTAGGCTAATTACTCAGTATGTACTATATGCCTAGTAAATCATTGTGATCACTATGTAGTACAGTATACTGTGGGAATAGCACTGCATACTGTTACGGCTTGTGGTCGCAAGTCAAACCAATAACAGCGAAAGATCACAGAAGAACGAGATTAAAATTCAACAACTTAATGATTATTTACAATCTCCTTATCTCACTTAAATTTACAATAATTAATTAGACTTACTCACAATCCTTTAATTAATATTTGCCTGGTCTGGTCCAAGGGCTGGTAGTGCATGCACGGTGACGATGGTACAGTAGTAGACCTGCAGCGTGCTGTAGTGTAGGAACTGGTTCCACGAGCGAATAACGACAAGGCTAGACCTGTAGGCGATGGATGATAACAACCTCAATACACAGTGTAGAAACGGCGTAAGGCAATTTGTCACAAGTGTGAAGTGTCAGTGGCTGGCCTCATATGATTCGGACAGCAGAATAACGTCTGGACTCGATGGTGTCTCTCGATGAAGTATTAGGGTGTCCCTCCCGTGTGATAGTTGTTGAACTGCCTTTTATATGCTAGGCTTTTCTTCGAGAACTCTCCAGAATTTAACTGAAACTTCTAGTGTACACAGTCCAGCAATTACGAGAACGTTCCTTAATAGAAACTTCTAGAACACACAGTAGTTGTAAACAATTGTTGCAGCTGGCTAGGAGTGTTGCCAGGTCGCTGCTAACGTAAACAGTTCTCACTTCTAGACAGTTCTAGAAAGGCTGCGTTGAAGTTGAATTCTCTGGAACTTTCCACTCGCTCGTCGATGGATTCAATCCAGTGTTCCTGACGGGTCGTCTTGTAACAATACTTACGAGTGAACCTCCCCTTTGGTAAACGTACTACAGTACAGTAGCTTTGAAAGATTTTGTTGATATTTTGATGAAACAGAGATACTGTACATTGTTTTTTTAATGACAGGCAGTACTACTGTAGGTAGTTCACAGGTATTTATATGCTGTAACTCCTTGTGAAGATGGTTTGGCTGTTTTAATTTCTATTGTTTATGACTGTAGTTGTTGAAATAGTTATGTTACAGGTTTGGTAGTGCAAAATATTAACTGGGTCAACAACAGTACTAGTTGGATATCTTGATTGCTTTATTTTCTTGTCCCAATCAGCAAAGGAACAACAGCATGCAGAACACAGATCTAAAGTGCTATTGTGACATTGTGCTTCCAGAACTTTTGTTTAAACTGAATTGACCTCATGGCTTTCCCATGGTTTAAGGTGCAAAAAGGCACTTTTGTAGGTATCAGGACCTAGTAGTCTCAATCTTTAGACCATTTCCCTATTGTCTTGGTATCAGTCTTGATTGATCTCTGTTGATCAGTAAGTAATTTTATTAAAATTTGCTCAGTGATTCCATGGCAGTTTAATTGTCAAACTGTGACAGTTTCATGGACACTGGCAAAGGCTCCGGTTTCCCTTGGATGCAAGACTGGAACAGTCTGAACACTGACATTTTGCAAAAGGTGCACAATGATAGTTTCAAATGATACATTCTTTTACGTAAGCAGACCATGTGATATTCACTACTGCTGCCACAACTTTTCATAGGCAGTTATGGAAGTTATAATCCTATCATTCTAGGCATATTATAACTGATTCCTAAGCAAAGGTCTGTTGTTAAAGGTTGTGTGACATGAAACAGAGCTGTTTCACTTGTCAGTTAAAGAATTAAGTCCTAGAATGAAAGATTCGTTGGAATCATTCCAGTATCTTTTACTGTTCTCAAAATATACGTCTTCAAAGTTTGACGGCTTCTGAAGAAACTTCTTGCCTATGCAAAAATAATGATGTGGATGAAATATCCAACTATGCAAAATATCCATGTCACACTACCTTTAACATAGGACTACTGTAGCATAGGGCTATTGAAGTTGAGGTAAAATAATATCCCCATTTTATCATTCATATCACCTGTGGGAAAAACCTGAATTTATTTGGCATAGTCACAAACCATTTTTGTTTTCTGTTTTGTGTAATGACTAATGTTCTCTCAGTTGAAGGTTTTTTGCCCAATTAATCATTAATTAACCATTGTGAGCAGCTAACAACAGGCCTACATGTTACCACACAAAATGGAAGTTTACTGTACCTGGACTGCAAAATGCTTTTGCAGTGTGCTTGCTTACTTTAATGGCTATTGTAGCAACTTGGAAGAATATGAGTAATGTAGCAAGCAACTCATTGCTTCATATATATATGTCTTCACTCCTTGACAGTTTTGATGATGTAAACATTGCTACATCTTTTACATTGTATAGGGATAAATGGGCAGAACGTTTGAAGGTAGTTTCATGCATTCAACTACTGTAGACCATATACAGTGTCTGCATTAGCTGGTATATTGTAGCAGAGCAAACTGCTCCTTAAATGAGTTTGATTGCTACTCAATTTCAAAAATGCATTACGGTCTTCAAAGACCCTGAGACCCGTTTTTGGCCAAAAACAGGGGGGTTAAATGTCTCCCCTAGTTTGTAACATTAGCCTCATTGAACGCTCTACTGCACAAATTGGTTCTTAGATAACCACCAGTTGACTTCCAAAGGTAGTGGACTACAAATGTTCACAATAGCATATAATGCACTATAAATAGCTTGTACAGTTGGTCAGTATGTCTACAATGACACATGGCTGGGTGCAATTAATTGTGTGCACTCAAGGGTAAATCCTACTACTGGCAGCACTTTTGGTAGTTAGTTTACTATCAAGTGTCAAATTATTACACCCTCAATGAATCTCAGGACCAATCTTTAATGGGCTGCATTGGCCATCATGGAATAACAGTTTTTGTACACAAAACCAATATGCAGAATTCCATTTGGCCAAAACGACACCAGAAATTGCTATACAAAACTTTGACACTAATGCAGACTCTGGATGGTCCATATAGAAAAATTACATAACCATTTGATTTCACAGTAATGGAAAGTGCACCCTTGGCTGGTTTGTACAAGTGTATAGCATTACCCCAACACAGGGAATAATTTAAAATTTTAAATTTTGCATGGCAGTTTTGAGAATTTTTTCCTTCTGTAGCGAAAAACACTGAAAACCCTATGGTTATGTACACAAAAAATGTACTACACATTTTACATTTGTGTAGCATTTTGGCCAGCTTTTGTAGCAAATTGCGATGCGATACCAGATAAATTATTCCCTGCAACACAAATGCGGTATGCTAATTTTTTTATCAGTTGGATATGCACCTGAGTCTGTGTGCACATGTGAAAGGGACATTGTATGTACAGTATGGGTACCAAATTCATGTACCTTATCTAGCTATATATCATTATTTGTCCTCTAAAATGATGTTGGCATGACATTATTCCATAAGGACTATGCAGAGGGATTTCATGTGATGTCATGTGAGTGGGATTCCCAGGCACTGAAGGGCAAAACACACACACAGTAAGCAAGGTGTGAATTTACAGTAAGGAATTTTTACTGGTAGTCCGAAGGACTACCCACTTGTGAACATTTCATACAATTTGATCGTCCTTCATCGTTGTTGGTCGCCCTTCAAAACTCGATAAAACACAGCAAAATAAGTGTCTGTATATAATCTTACATGAACTGTATTTCTTAATAGGCATTGTATGTGCATACAATTTGTGACTCAACTCATCAGCCCTTCTCTGATGGGATCGATCAGGTAAACATCACAATGCTTTACTTACTTACTTCATTTGTGCCATTGATTCTTAATATCGTAGGTTTGAAAATCAGACAAAAATATTTGATTTGACCATATAGGCCTACTTTAGTGCAATTAATGAGATGTGCAATCATACACATTTTAAACAAGTCCTACCATTACCTACTGAGGCTTTGTGTCCAGTGTGCCATAAGGTGTGTACCCTATGAACAAAAAATGACGTTAAGTTTGTCACTGCAACTTCTGTACGGTAAAGTACCTCAACCATGTGTTCACATTTCTCCTTGACTGCTTTCTTTCTCTTTTCAAAAATCCACTATCTACTGTACATACACACTGTTCCTTTGTGATAATGACAGTAAAACCTTTCTGATGCATCTCCTGGGCTGAGAGTTCACCCGTACAGTACCGGTAACTATGTACGGTATGATACAGCACACACTGTGCATGTTGTTATCACATACAAATGTTCGTTCATAGCCTGGGTGCTCTCCACGATATGTTGTGCTGATCAGTGCACGTGAATTTGGCACGCTCCACTTTAGCAAATGGGGTATACCAAAAAATGAGGATAATATTTTGCTCCTTTTTGCCATGTGTTTGGAAACTTTGGATGCCAAAAAATTTGCAAATAGTTTGAATAGCAATAAAAAATTATGAACAACATAGAGATAGGTATCATTTTAATATTTAAGGGAGTATATAGGATAGAAGTAACTGGACAGATTTTTTCCTGTGCACACGGCTCAAGGTACACCTTGAAAGAATGTGTACGATGATACAGTTGACAAAGTGAATTTTGTTTCCAAAAAAGTATCTTCACTAAGAATACGAAGTTTTAGCAATTGATTTGATACAATAGAATCTTATTTTAGTTAAATATGTGCATAGCTTATGTATACTTAACTATATTACCAGAATTTACTTCTGCTGATAATGGAAGCTTGTGATCTTCATTTAAGTGATAAGTATTAAATGTAGTAAAAGTCAAGCCAATTGACTATCACGTGTATGTATTGTACGGCAACGAAATGTACTGTCTATACTTTCCAGCACTTTCTTTCACGCTACTTCCCGGCCTTAAGTTTCCAAACGTTCCCGATCAACACGCACTGTGTGCAAATTGTTTATGAGCTATCTTCTGTTTTTAGGGTTCATCTCCCGATTCCGCGAATTTCGCGGAATTTCCGCACCATGGAAAACTCAAACCAGGGTTTGCGTTTTACGCCGAAGTGGGCGTTTTTTACGCCGACGGAAATTTTACTTAAGACCAAAAATACGATTCGGTCGTAAATATAAATTTTGACTAGCCCATCTTTACGACAGAAAATTCGGCTCACTAAACACTCACCTGCAGAAAATTCTTGAGTTTCTTAAAACCAAATAATTAACAAAAAGAACAACTCCAAAATAATGGTCTATCTCAATGTCTTGCAAAATTTTTACAAGTGACAACGAACGTTTCGCATCGGACGGCACTGCACTGTCATACAGTCACATGCATACATACTGTATGTACACTGTATGGACACACACTTGTCATTGTGTTTAATCTAATATTGCTAACGTTAGGTAAAGCTACACTTGTTGCTGGATCATACATGGAATAAATTTGATATTTTCGGCCAAATGTCTCTTTGAGGGAAGTGAAAATATTTTTTATTATCCAAGGATCATTTCTCATCATAAAAACATTTCGGTATTAACTTATTTCATTCACACTTGAATTTATCGATAAGTTGCGCTAACGTTGTAGGCTATAGGCTAGGCTAGGCCTAACGTTGCCGTTTACAGCTTATTGCGGTAGGCATTGTATATTTAATCATTTACGCCAGAAATTTTAAAAATTACGACGCGAAATTTTCAATGGTCGTAAAAAAGAAAATACTATCGTGAAAAATTACGACGACTTTTTCAGAGAAACGCAAACCCTGACTCAAACCTGTAGCTTTGACCTAAACTAGGCTTGCAAACATGTTTTGGTGCATTTCAGTGGTCCGACAGAAATGTTAGTCGCCTTGGATGATCGGATGACCGCTGATTTAGTACCCTGACAGTAAGGATATTTACAGCACACGCGCACAGCATAACCATAGGTACTGTAGAACTGTGACACAATTAATGGAAGCTTGCCCTTCAAAACTAAGGGACACGCGATCTTGCATGCCCAAACTAAAGAGACGCGGGATCACACGACGTTGGTGGTACTTTTGTAAGTTTGAACAGTTAAAAACTGATAAAATACACAGTTTTCTCCTAATAGCAAGTCCTGTTGTAGGGGGTTCCTGAAACATCTAACTTCCCCTGACAATTCCCAGAAAGAACCCTCCTCCTTCCCCCTCACCCAGATAAGTACTATCCAGAATGGACAGTTCGTAAGTCTTTGGTGAGTGAAGTTGTCTGTGTGGAAATTGTCCTGGGGAGGGGGATTTGTCTGGTTATGCTGTACAGGTTCAGACAGTTGGTGTAGGAAGAGTTCACATTGTTTCTGCTAATATGTTTTGAACACCCCTTCACACTTTTTGTTTTGGAGTTGAGGAAAATGTTTTGGAAAATTATTAGGCCTATAGCATGTGCTTATGTTGGCTGCCCCAATGAGCCACTCACTGTTGCTTCCTAAATCACCAGAGAACATGGTACTGTACAATAAACATATGTCACCCTTTCCTTATCACTCACACTCTCTGACAAATGCTGGAATTAAAATCTTTTCAAAATTTATAGGCCTGCTTGTTAGTAAATAGTCAATGAAAGTATGTAACTGTTAGAAAAGACTGTTGAAGACGTGGCTTTGTCTAGGATAATATACGCTGAAAGTCATGCCATCTGCAGGACGCTAGAAACGAAAAAAAGCAAGTTTTAGCCTTCTCTAATTGACCACTCTTAATCCAGAATCTATCAGAGAACTTTCTGTTCAGGTACAGTATCTTGAGATCAATAAGGTTAAAGGGATTTGAATACCTTTAGAGACTGTTTGGTCAATAGAGTAAGTTTGTTTGTAAACGGGATTAACTGTTGCAATTATAGAGATAAGCTTCACCCAGGAAAAAGCCTTTTTCTTGGGTAATATTGGCTAAAATGTCCTCTTCAATTCTAGCAGCATGTGGTTCTTTTCTGATGTCTCATAGTTGCCATTCCAAACGTATGTTTGTAATGCTATTAAAATTGAGGGTGTTGGAAAGAAGGCCAGCCGGGGGGGGGGGGGGTGTCAAAGTGGGCTTGTTCCAAGCCTATGCCCCTGACTCTGACATGTGAACCTCTTTCCCCTCCTCCCTAGTATTACACCTGACAAATCCTACTAGCTAGTAGTGCTTCTCAATCATTGCTTTGTATCAATCATATACCTGTGTTACATACTGTATGTAAATAAAAAAGGATTTCTGTGCAAACAGTCTGGCATTGATCTTTGGGTGTAAGTGAATGGCAGGTATTGACAACACCACTTAAGGTGGTATTTAAAGAGGCATTCAATGGAAGATTGTCATGTTTAAGTGCCCTTAAGCTTGGAGGTTTTATCTGTTGATTTACCTTTGAAAAGATAACAAAGGATATGATACTGTATGTCATGGTTGACAGAAGTGAGGGTATAATTAGGCAGAGGGCATTTTAAAAAGAAGGTTTATGCAATTTACTAAAAAGTAGCCTATATTTACGTAGATTAAACAAACCATGATCATATCTGTCTCCATAAATTTTTTAAACTTGAATTCGGTGCAGTTTGGATGACTGGAGGTTTATGAATTGATGGTACCAGGCAGTGGTATCTAATTACGTGTAGCTAGGGATCGTGTAGATAGTGCAGGGTAATTGGCCGGGATGTCTTAAAGACAAGTTTTGCAACTGTTTAAAATAAAGTTCTGATTTGAATTGCACCAGCACCTGTATATTTGGTATTAATGGTGTGTTTTTAATGGTTAACCTTGAATTATAATTATCAATGGTATATTTAGGGGGCCACTGGCCATCCCCCCTCACTGATGCCAATTTTTTTTTATTACCTAAAATAAAATTTTTAACACAGATTTTACTTCAAAGGTAGCATATGTGGTACCAGATTGCATGTAAGGACACAAAACTTTTCAAAATTTCCCCCCTCCTCTTAGACTACTCCCCTAGGTGATCCCACAATAAAATGCATGCCCCATCCCATGAGAGACATCCTAGCTACTCCACTGATTATTATCATTATTATTGTAACCACTTTCCCCAAAATTATAATCAATATGGAAGGATAGTAATACGGCAAATAATAGTATGTAATTGGCATGCCGTGTGAAAACCAATGCATGCCTATATGATATGTTATTAACATAATGAACATGCATGCAGGTGCGCAGATATTTTGGTTATATTTTTCAACATGGTGGCATCTGCACCCAGCACAAAATATACACCATACAGTGACCCTTCCCCACCATACCCCCTTGTATTTTTCACCATTCTGCATCACCCCTAGTTTCCAGATCACGGATATAAACCACACGACTGCCATCTCTCACACTATACAGCACGTGCTACGCTGTTATCTATTTCAGGTTTTTAGCAGCCTCACATTTAATGAAAAGTACTGTAGGAACAACTTGGTAGGATTACTGAAAGGCAAATCAAGGTTCACTATAGGGCTTTCTTTGCTTTGTTTATAGCTGGGTTAGCAAACCTAATACACTGTAGCCGAGTATTCCTTTTAAGAAGCAAACATTCCTCTTGACACTACTAAAAGAATTCCTTACCTGTTCAAGGAAGTTACAAGAAACCTCTTTGTAGAACTCATGAATATAAAACCATCACACACATGTGCCTAAATACCAAGGAAGTTTTTTTAAACTATTACCTTTAGCTATGTACAGTACATCATTGCATTATTTTTCTTTCACTAGGTGCCCGAAAAATTCTCAGTATATTGCCTGAATTTTTACAAAAATATTTGGTTGGGGGGCTGCAGCTCCCCAGCCCTATGCCTATGCCTACCCCTACCTACCCCTATGCCTATGCTAGCTACTGCAATTTCTTTACATGCCTTATATGTCCATTTCTGTTAAGATGTTAGAAGTTCTCAAGAGTTTAGACCTGCCAAACGGCTCTATCTGCAGGTCTTCTGATTCCTTTTGCATAGAATAGGAATGACTCCTCAACTGAGAGGAATGACTCCTCAACTGAAAGGAATGACTCCTCAACTGAAAGGAATGACTCCTCAACTTAGAACAAGTACTGCTGCCTTAATTTTCCTGCACTTTCAATTATTGAGTATCATTGGCCAGCTGGTGTTCTTGTTTTGTGAGTTGCTTGTTGAAATAGAGAGCCAGCATTAGTATAGTTATAGTGTCTCATGCTAAATATCTCAAGAACCACACTTGGAAATCAAATAAAAATTTATTGACTACTGTAGCTATGTTCTGTGTCTCCAACATGTCTACATGAGGGTCATATGGTGAGCAGGTTAGGTTATGGTTATATCCTGCTCTGTAGGTTAGGTAAAGGTGAGTTAGTAGACAGGCTTACATGTGTCAGAAGAGAGAGAGGTGTTAGAACATAGGGGTATGACCAAAAATTTTACCAATATTGTATAGTCTTGTGGCAAATGTCAAAAATGAATTTTTGCTTTTAAATCTTTTCTTTAGGTTCAAAAGTAATGAGTCCAACCAACAAGTGTATCATATCATGTACCTGCAGATATGCAGTCCATCTAAAGGTAGTAGAAAGGCATGCATGGACTTGTACATGACAGTAAACATTGCTTGTCTCTCGTTACCATCTAAATTGTCCCTCTGCAGTGTAATAGGAGGCATTTGAAGAACTACTGTACTTCTAGAACCTACATGTTCTGTATTTGATACTGTGTAGTGTGACTGCACAAATCTGTAAACAAATCCAATTTAAAGTGGAAACAAACTTAACAAGTCTGCAGTGCATATATACTCTTGCTCCTGCCAAGAAGAGATGGATTTGTTTCCACTCCAGATTTGATTTGTGTACAGAATGTGACATCACACTTAAAGTATCTACTTAATTTTACCAAACGTCATGAAACTAGACATAATTTTGCGTCCATCATGGGCATCACCATGAATATTGACTTTTCTTGGACTCAGAAACAGGTATTACTTAAACAACCTTTCTTGTTCCTACAAACACTGTATGTAACCAGACAAAAATTGATTATTAAAAACATTTTGTGCTGTAAACTAGTACGTACACAGATTATGACAGACAAAGTATTTGATAAATACACGTGTTGCTTCTGTAATTAAATCGCTCCTTGAACCTGCCCATTAAGTAAAATTTTGTCCACACCTGTGTTGAAAATAGACCATTCCCTTTTGAATACATAACAAGAACTGACCTTTAGCATACAGGTGACTGTAAAATAACCAAAAGACATACTTATGCTGGTATTTGATATGAAGTTTGTACTGATTTAATATACAGAAGAATTAAGTTCATGCTTGGATAACTTTTCCCAGGGTACTTAGGATCACATGATTCCATCATATTGCCAACTGTTGTAGGTCCTACTATCTGTCTTTTCAAGTTGTGAAGACAGCTTGACTTTTTGAATGCGGACATTAAAATTCAACCACGTGTGCACTCACTTTATACTGTACCGAGGTAGATATTGGCTCATATTATTTTCTGTGGTTCTTTGTTTCAGTATACTTTTGTTTGTTTCATCCCTACAGTGACCTGCTTAACTTGCACAAGGGGAAATTTTTTCAAGTTTACAGCTGCAAAAGGCCTGAACACTGAATAGTTGTGAGTATAATGTACAGAAAAATTGTTTACAGCTAATACTAGTAATTGTATGGTAGTAATTGTAATCTGATGAAACCTAGTGTTAACTTACAGTACATTTTCAGTGTACTGCACAAATTCTGTAGACAATCTTTATGTATTGTGGGCTGTTGTGGACATGTGGAGGAAGTTTTTAAACTATGGAAGTTTCTGTGTGATACATTTTTTCCTCACCAGAAAACACTCTGGAAAGATGGTGTGTGAGAGGTTTCTAGGAGTAAGACCTACTTTCCTGCATTGTATATTACACTGCAAAGCTGCAGTATTTTTTGTTTTGAAAATAGCGAGACTTTCCTTTGTCATGTCAGAAATGAGCAAACCATGCAGGAACTTCTACTGTAATAGATATTTTCTGTCCCTCATATGCTGCTGTTGTATATGTTTGGGACAAGAAATGGCTTGTACAATATCTCCTTTGAAAATGGACATGTTTACAATTGTCTGTCCTTTCAGATCTGTATTTTCTTGCATTATTCTGCTCTTAAACTCTCGTTCAGTGATCAGAATTGCAAGGTGTTGAGTCTTTGTTGCCCCATAGTGTTTTGTTAATATGTTTTTAATCTGCGTAGGCCACTGATTGCCCTATTGGCAGAACACCACGTTGCATGCACGCTTACAATATGTACACAAAATGTCATGTTGGTCGTATGCGTATTCCACAACATTTGCTGCAGAATGACTAGAATCCAGAGGACTGGTTTGCTTTATTTCTACAGTGAATGAAACTCTTCTTACAGCTTTGAGAATGTCTCGATGTAAATCATAATATCCTGCTACTTAATCATAACTACTGGCAGTTGCAGCTTCATTTAATACAATGTCACCAAAGGCACAAAGTACGCTCTGGTCATCCACATTAAACCTTGATTCCATCTCGGAAACCACGTTATCTATGCTACCAAAGAAGCACTGATACGATGATAATCTCGTGGAGTGGTGTACTGCTGTGCTTCGCCACCTCCCTCTGGTCCCCATGAGATAGACTTGTCATTCAGTACGTGTACCATATGGTGTGTGAAAGTTGCACAGTATACTGAGGGATGCTTATGTAAACAACGAAATGTCTTATGTAAATGAGTATTTCCAAAAACTAGGGGCCCAAGAGTGTCACATGAGGTCAAAATTTAAAAATCATCTTAACTGATTGAAATTTATACTTATGATAGAGTATTATCAGCATTTATAAAAAATACAAATATTTTTACATACAGCATTACAGTATGTATGCATGAGGGGACTCATTCAAACATATGCATGCCTGTAAATTGACCAACACAAGAGGGACTCCACAGCAGTCTTTAATCTCCCCTTAAAAAAATGAAGAAAATCTTAAATGGTTGAAAATTCATCGTTGAGTGTGATTTAGGACCCTTTGTAACAAGAACATGGAAAAGTTTGAAAGAATTCTTCAAGACTTAAAAAAAGTGAGTTTCATTTTTCTCAACACTTTCAAATGTCAAAACATCCACACTTCTAAATATTTTGTATAATATTGTCTGTTTTTAACCAGTAAATGATATTTAATTGTTCAAATTTTTCTCTTTGACAGCCTTAGATTGTCAGACTTGCCATTTGGTATCTTATTTTGCATCACTTCATGGACATGTGTGATATTTGAAAGATATTTCACTCCATTTATTCTGTCGCATGTAACAGGGACACCATTAGAATTGGTTTCGCTATAACACCTGACATGCAAATCGTCAGTTTAATTTTTAAATGTTGAGTTGACTTGGAAACTTTCAAAGACGATATCAACCTCTGTTTGCAGTAATAAGATCCAAACAAAAGTACCAGTTTCATTCGATTTTTGTTGTTCATGCTGTACCTGTACATTGAGAATGACCAACATAACTATGGCAGCATGGGGGACACCAAAAAAAATCAAATGTCCATCTGCATAAAATACTTGGTTCAAAATACAGGCCTCCCAGAGTGGCATAAAATCATAAAATCCATAAAATATGGTTGAAAATGGGCATTTAGAATAAAATAGCAGGGGTAAATCATAACAATCTTAAAATATTTTGACAAAAATGTTGTATTGCTTATATCTTTCTCTTGACGAAACATCCTTAATGCCCTGGAATGTCATGTGTGTACGTACGTGTACTCCACATGGCTCATGTGGCTACAACTCATGCATTCATTTGCTCTTTGTACATGTGTATTAATGCATACACTCTGTCAATGTTTAGGCAACAGAACTTCAGCATACAGCTGCTTTTAAATGAAATCAATGTTTCACCGAGTATGTAATTGCTGTCTGTGGATAATATTTCATTATCCAGCCTATATAGCTACAAGATTAAAATATGCCTTTAACCTCTGCCCTACTTTCAAGCTTATGCAGTTAAAAGAGTATACATGTATATGCATGGTAGCCTAGGAGACCACTTGTTATATTTCCTTTTGTGGAGATCGATTGTACAATGTCATGTCTATATTATTTGTGTAGCATAAAGTAAAGATAAAAGGTCGATGCCTCACTGTCATTACAATCGTGCTGATAACAATGACAGTATGGTACTTCTAGGAACTGAACTGTGGATCACTTTGTAAAGCTATTTATAACTCTGTATGCCAACAGTAAAAGCCAAATTGCGGCCACCCCTGTTGGCATTACTAAATATGGAAATACAACTAAGCAGCAGTAATAATATGTAGATTTCTGATTGGTGTCATTGGTAGGTGTGTGTATGTGTGTGTGTGTGTGTGTGTGTGTTGCTCATTCATTTGCATAGGTCTGCATGTGCAACTCTTTGTACTTCCAACTATGATACAGTAACAGGTATTCTATTGTGAAGCATGTATGCATTTTATCTCATTGCTACAAATAGGCAAAGCAAGATGAAGTTAAAGTATGTTGCCCCAGTAGTAACCTATACTGCAGACTAAAGTAAAACACCAGCGCTTTTTTCAACATGATTCTGTACAGCTTTAATACTGGGAGTCCAGTATGGGGGGTGGGGGGTGGATGGGAAATGGATGAGGGCAAAGGGGAACTGAAAATATAAAAAATGAACGTTAATAGTCCAAATGATTGAGTACGTAGCACCATTTCTGGCCATCTGTAAAGGACACAGAAACTTTCACAATCTCATTTACCCCAGGCTGCAGTAGAAAGTTGGTTTATATACCCTATCCTATGTTATATATACCCTATCCTATATACTGTACCTATGTTTGGTAAAGTTTAAAAATTTTTTCCATTGTCACATGGGGTCTGTGTATGGGTTAGGTTAGGTTAGGTTAGATGAGGTTTAACATCCCAGTTTCCAACCAATTGGTTCAAGTCGAGACGACCACAGCCTTTTTTCCAGTTGTGGCTCACTGGCTTGTTTTCCATACTCCATTGTTTATGCTGAGCACTAAGCACATGGGAAAAGGTTGATGACCCAAGTACAAGAATCTGGTCTAGCTACTGTAATTTGTGAATTCTTGGATTCAGTTGTGTTGGATGATGTCACTGGTTCAGTCAAATTTTAGTTAAACTTAGTTGACCATTTAAAGTGGGTTCAACTGGACTCACAGGTTTGTATCCAAATTCCAGAACCAACAGGTTGATCTGAGTTCACAGCTGTGAATTGGGTTGAATTACATGTACTGCAACTATCAGTTGCCCAATTTTCAGATAAATGGGTACAGTAGGGATATGTGACTGGGTTTTCCATGGTTTCAACTGCTATAGGGCTTATCTGGGATTCAAATGGCTTCAGTTGAACTACTGTATAAAGTGATTTGCCGGTAGGCTTTCACGGTAAACCGATTATTATATCGATACCGGTTTTAACCAGTTTAGATTCGGTATGATTATTGCATGAGAAGAAATTCGAAAAAATTGAAATTATCGTAAAAATCAAAGTAATCGTTAAATAATTGAAAAAAAATCATGGAGAGAGGGTATATTAATCATCTCTTGGACCATAAAACTAAAAGATTTTGTGACAGTGTGTGAGGCTAGACTGGGACCCAATTTGGCGCTCATGTACAGGTCATATACAGTACACACTGTTTGGCCACGCTGCATTCGGAGCAATAGGTTACTTTTAACAAGTAAAGTATGTGGAGAAAAAAACTGATTATAATCGAATTCAATTATTAGGGGTTAGATTATATTGATTGTCTTTCCTGGAAATATCGTGAAAGCCTATTTACCGGTGTTCAATGGAAATTTGAAGTGGCTTCGTGTGGTTGATCAATTGGTGCCCTGTTTTTGTTATTGCATGGGTGGGTTTTTGATGTTTAGGTGGTTTGCAGTGTTTGGGTTATCCTATGGGATTAGAGGCAATGCTACTGTAATCGAGATATGATTCACTGGCAGAAAGAGTCAACACCTAGATGCAGGTTCCATAGGGAGGGAACTAGATTTCAAAATGAGAAATAAATATTGTGAGCTTTCCTGGTGACTTTAAACTGATGATTTTGCCCTTAAAGTTTTTTGACTCAAAGCTACATGACTCTTAATTTGAAGCAAAGAATAGGGTATGCATAGATTCACTTTTGCCTCACAGTTGTTGAAAGAATCAGTAAAATCATTGAAATTAAAAGTCAAGCACCAGGGCTCAAAAATAAGCATTTCCTCTCTGGAGTTAAATACAACTTCTGACAACGTTAATTTTGTAGCTTTTCTGGAGCCGTTTTCCTGTTTCCTGGAGCTGTTAAAATAATTTTTCAAAGAAACCACTGTTCCCTGCATGTAACATTCTCTGATCGTCTCCTGAATGTTACTTGTGCAATTAGTAAAAGAAATTCAAAATAACAGGGACAGGAAAGACCAAGAGCATTTTTTGGTGTAACACCAGGCAGTACTATAAGCATGGTGTGGTCACTCCATCTCTGAAAAACTTGGCAGGGGCTGGGTGCATGTATAGCCTACGGCAGGTTTAGATTGACCTCAATGGCACCTTGAATGTGGAGAAGGTGGGGTGGGGGGGGGGGTGTGGGCATGGGCACAGGAGCTCATAAATTCTATTGCCTAATGAATCTGGCGCTATTTTAAGCTCCAGACAAACACCCACTTTTCCGTTTTTCTGGCGCAGTTGCGGGGATCTCTGGCGCTTTTGCGCCAGAGCACCATTTTCGAGCCCTGAGCACTACCTGCAGGAGTCTTTTTTTGATACTAAATGTAATGGTTCCAAGGTAATGCACAAGCATATCCATGTGTGTGTTTAATAGGCCTACATTGTGTGTGTGGCATAATTTGTGAACAATGCAGTATGCAGCAGTGAGTGTTCATGACTGTATATTGTGTGTCAAAAGCACTGTATCCAGTACAATGAAAATCAGCTGATGCAATACTCAATCATTGGGTCTTGTATACATACAAGCTGCTATGCTTGTCCTTTGTTACTATGGGCAGTTTTTCCTGACAGTGACTGCTGATTGGTTAAAGTTAGGAGGTAAGTACTGGGTGTGATTGCATGCATGATCAGTTCTGCTTCCTAGTTGTAGTGCCGGGATGATCTTTCATATACACGTGCTGCATGGTATGTATTTTAAAAAGATAAATGCAGTACAACTAGTTAAGTGGAGAGGTCTGCTTGCTGCCAAGTGAAGTAAGTACAGTACATTAGGCCTCAGATGGCTATTAAAATTATCAAGCAAGTGAGGTGCTTTTATAAATTGTTTAAGTTGCCCCTTGACAAGTAAAGTTTTTGGATATAGTATCAACTAATACTGTACTTAGTTTTATTAGATTATACAGTTAATTTTCTGATGTATCAGATGGCAATGATCGCATAATTATAAGTTGTATGCTATAACAGATTTGTACAGAGTACATTAAAGATTGCTCACAATAGTGGGCAATGTTTGAGTCTAGTTGAAACAGTGTGTAATTGGCAGAATTTCTTTCCCTTTTTACAGTATCTCTGAACTATAGCTTAGATTTATGTTACTGCACAGTAGATTCTGAAATGTGAGTGAATAGGCCATTAATATCTTTTTGTAGTTACACTTTATCTATGGAGGGGTTTCACCGCGTCACATGATCACACGTCTCTTTGGTTTTGAAGGGCAAGATCGGGCGTCTCTTGTAGTTTTGAAGGGCATGTGTGCATTGTGTTACAACAGTATCTACGGTTATGCTGTGTGCGTGTGCTGTACAGTAAATATGCTTACTGCGTGTGTTTTGCCCTTCAGGGCCTGGGAATCCAACGCACGTGACGTCACATGAAATCCCCCTATAGATCCATCAGAGAGTTTATTGACACAAATGTGGTGTTATTTTTGGAATCTTTAATGCCAATGTATTCCTACAGTAGATATATGTTGAACCTTCAGTTACAAAGTTGCCCCTTATTAGGCTGCAGCTAGGAGAGTGGTCCCTTAATTGTACCCTTACATGTATGTGGGGTATATAAGCTTAGATGTTATTGTTATGGAAGTATTTGCCATGTTGAAGGGCACCATGCCAAAATGAGCCCATATGTTGAGGCCTTAAATCTACATTCTGAGATACTGCTACATTCTTGGTTTTTTTAAAAAATAGACCCATGGCAGCATGGTATTGTGTTATGCATGCAGCAAGGCAGCCTAGCAGGTTTATACAGTACAGAAAATCGTCTGCAGTTCGATAGTGATCTCCTTCCCACTATTGTTCCTTACTTATGTTTAAAGGGAAAATGCCATCACCCTGATTTAAATTACTGTAGTGTTACCTGGTATGCTTATTAATGAATGGCTCTTTGTAAGTCATATGGCAATGTTTTTGGTACTGAATTGTCGAATTCATTCAGAAAAATACATTTACCTGGAATATGAAATATGTGTGTTAGGGTATAATGAAAGAACAGGAAATTTGTACAGTGGCATGGAGAGACTGATGTACTTCGACTACGGTATAATGTTGGCAGCTTGGGGGAAAATTTGTTCTCAATCATAATTCCACAAATCCTGCGGGAAACCTTTCACAAATTCAGTTTTGATTATTTAGGGCTTGGAAATCTCAGCCTACTAAGACTGTAACCACCCCCTCCTGCAGGTTGTGGTCCTGTTGAAGCCTCAGCGAAACTACCAAAGGAATAATAAGTCGGGCAGTAAAACCATGTGTGATCGGATTACATGACACTACTGATCAACAGCTGTCAATGTCATGAAGAAAGATTTGTTCCCACTATAGCTGCGATGCTGGTACAATGTCCAGTCTTTACAAACATCTGTGCAGTATATAACAATAATTTTGTGTACCACATTAAGTCTTACAGTGCTTCAGGAGTTCAATAAATGTTTATTTCCTTACATATGTATTTTCCTCTTTGTTTTTTAACATACTTATGGACTACTCGAGTTATAGACTCAATTGAAATATTGACTGCACACTTTTCCATGACCTAGGATAAGCTGATCTGCAGAAACCTTGTTGCTCTTGTTGAACAATTGCATTGTGTGAATCATAAGCTCTGAATGCAGTACGTACAATGATAACCAGCTGATGCAACACTGGTTTTTTGGGTATTGTGTGTATGCAGGCTGCTCTGCTTCCCCTTCGTTTGTTGCTATGCGGTTTTCCTGACTGTTACTGCTGATTGGTTAAAGTTAGGAGGTAAGTACTGGGTGTGATTAAATGCATGATCAGTCCTGCTTCCTAGTTGTAGTACCTGGATGATCATACACGTGCTGCATGGTATGTGTTATAAAAAGATAAATGCAGTCAATAACTAGTTTAAGTGGAGAGGTCTGTGCATGCTGCCAAGTGAAGTGAGTACAGTACATTAGGCCTCAGATGACTGTTAATTATCAAGCAAGTGAGGTGCTTTTATAAATTGTTTAAGTTGCCTTAATTGCTGCTGTGATTATCAACATTTGACAAGTAAAGTTTTTGGATATAGTATCAACTAATACTGTACTTAGTTTTATTAGATTATACAGTTAATTTTCAGATGTATCACATGAGGCTAGAATTCAATAGGAGGATTTAGCCATCAGGCGACTTAATATGTCTATATTTTTCACCCGAGAAAATGGCCTTTTCCAGGGGAACTTTGGCTAAACTAGCCTATTAAATTCTAGCGGCATGAGATGGCGATGATCGCATATTTATAAGTTGTATACTATAACAGCTAGAGTTGTGCAGTTCATTACATTGAAGGTTGCTTGTAATGTAGTGGGGAATGTTTGAGTGCAGCTGGAACAGTGTATATAACTAGCAGGATTTTGCACCCTGTTTATCTCTTAACTACTGTAGTGTAGATTCATACTGCTGTATATGGATTCTGAATTCTAAGTAAGAGGCCATTAATATCATTTTGTAGTTACTCTTCATCTATGTCAGAGAGTTTAATGACACAACTTGAGTGTTATTTTGGGAATCTTTCATGCCAATGTATTTCTAGATATGGTGGACCTTCAGTTACAAAGTTGGCCTTAATTAGGTTGTAGCTAGGAGAGTGGCCCCTTATATCCCTACATTGGTTATAACCTTAGATGATGTTATTGTCATGGGAGTATTTACCATACGGTAGAAGAGCCACCACACCAAAGAGACCCCATATGATTTGGGGCTTGAAATTTTACATTTTGAGATACTGCTAACATTCTTGGACTGTTACTTGTTAAAAAGACACATGGCAGCATGGTATTGTGTTACTATGCAGCAAGCTTAAGGTGGCCTAGCAGGTTTGTACAGAAAACTTCCTGCAGTTGGGTAGTGACCTCCTTCTCACTACTGTATCTTAATTTTGTTTAAAGGGAAAATGCTGTCACTGCAATTTGGATTATTGTAACCTGGTATGCTCATTAATGAATGGCTCTTTTAAAGTGATGTGGTAATGTTTTTGTTATTGAATTGTTGAATTTATGCACAAATATTCTATGTTTATCTTGAATATGAAATATGTGTGTTAGGGTAATGAAAGATAGGAAATTTGTAAAATTTAACCACTTGTAAAAAAAAAAAATTGGGGCAACTGCTCTTTCCCTTTATGGCAATAGACCAACCCCCACCCCAAGTGGCCCTTTCTCTATTTGGAAAACTAATACCCTTCCCCAATCCCCATTCCCTCCCTCACCACTCTCACCAACTAACGTCAGAATTCTCAGCTGCGTACAGGCCTGTCTGACTCCTACCATACCAAATGACTTGTTTCTGTTGAGTCATAATTGCCACAAATTTCTTAATCCCTCACATATTCTGGATATTTTTCATACCAGGCTAACTTTTGCATGACATAGCTAGAAACTTTGTCATGCACTTTGTATGACAAAAAGGGGGACAAAATGAGGGACAAAATGAGGATCAAACTGAGGACCCAAATAGCTAGAGCACTAGCTGTAGAAGAGGCTTCCAAAAACAGATCTGGGCATTACATTTTTCTTTCTTGAATGTACCAGATGGGAGACTGCTATCAAACTTCAATTACAGGGGTTGCACAAATGTGGGATTTACATTATTTAGTGCACAGAACATGTATATAGTAGTTTGACAACATCCTACAGTACAAGACTACAACAAGAATTGCAGAAGAGAGAACGGGTTGGAATCTTGCATGTATAGCTGAATTTAGAGTAATTGTATGTATCAGGTACATATTTCATGGTGATTTCAGTGATAAAATGTAAGCCACTGTTTATTGCAAGCAAGTTCAAGTAAGGTCTCCATAAGTGATTATTCTCTTTTCATACATGTATGGTGAATGCAAACAATTGTAAACATGTATTAGTTTTACACCTTATTTGTGGAATCAAGATGGTGCATTGAATGGTGTACAAAGAAAAAAAAAGGAAAAGAAATAAACCCATTCCATGAACACATCATTAATGGTACCATTCTACCTCTGTACTAGTGATTTACATGGTAAAAACAGGCTTTACATTGTCCAAACAGAACTGTATGTAGTACATTCCTCAGTGGCATTGAAAGGTAAAACAAGTACAATGTAGTAAGTTCTGTACTAACAGCCATAGTTGGCATACTGTTTACACACTATGATATGCTGCAGGAATGTTTTCAACTTTTATTCTGTTCCTTCTTATTTTTCACAGTTTTTTGTTTAAACTTCAAGAGATTCCAGCCTACAAAATACCATATGCATAACATTTACCAGTAGACACTGTTTAGACGGATATGATAATAATACAATGGACTTATATAGCGCCAAATCAGGACCGAAGTGTACCTGCTCTAGGCGCTTAACAAATATGAATGACTCAATTACAGTCAAAGGAACATATATATGATAAGAATGTGTATCTTTCAAAGTGGGTGCAAAGTGGGTGCAAAGTATGCAGTGAGTCAAGGTTATGTTCTGTGCACATGGATATACCAGCCGATACGCGCATGCATTAGTGATTTAATATGCTGGTTTGGATGGATCCCTTTAAAAGAACAATATACCTGATGGGAAAAGCTATTGGGCAGTATACAATACTAAGTTCAATAGTGCAGTTTATAGTGCATAGACGGTAGTATAGTGACGTGTGCAACTGTTTATGGTTAATGGTGTGCAGTTCAGAAATCTGATTGGTGATTGGTCATAAGACTGGAGAGATGTTGCTGTACTGACATTTACTCTATGGAAAGCCAATTAATGGGTTCATTAGGCTGTGTGCATAGAGTCTAGATGCCTGCAGCATGCGGTTTTATTGGGGTGTTTGTGAAGAAATTAAGTGCAAACACTCATCAAGTTTAGCAGGTACTGTACAGAAACTGATTTGCTAGTTGAAATAGCTGCTTTCAGACAAGTAAGTGTATTCCCCTTCAAAGTTTTCAAATTTCACTGCTTTCCTTTTACTTTTTGAGTTTTAAGGTTGCAGGAAGTGCTAGCTCTTTCTTTTCACGGTTTCTGTAGAAAGTGTATGATAACACAAGGAAATTAGTGGTTCAAAACTGGGTGTATACAAAGCGAAGACCAAAGACCGAAGACCAAAGACTTGAAAACGAAGACCGAAGAATTGAAAACAAAAACATGATAACGAAAGATTTGAAAGCCTTCGATTTTAGTCTTCGCTTTGTATACACCCGTTCAAAACTGCCTTGGCTAAACCATATCTGGCATGCAGTGCTGCTATTTGATCTGGTAATTTTCCCAGACACCTATAGCTTAAGTATCAGCATTTTTTTTTTCTTTGTGAAGTTGGTCTGTGGGGGATTGCAATGTAAAATACATCACTCAGAATGCATAGAGTTCCATAGAGGTCAGTTTGTTTATATTCTGAATGTATACATTCAACATGAGGACCTTAATTTGGAAGGGTTGTTACTCTGAAGGGTCGGTATTCAGTGGCTACGGAACGGGGAGGGGGGGCTTGGGGGCCCCCAATGAAAAAAGTTGGAGGGGCTAAAGGTATGTTCACCCCCCCAATATTTGCCAAGTGCTCCAAGAAGTGTGCGGACTGCAGGGACATGATGGCCAATGCAGCCCATTAAAGATTGGTCCTGAGATTCATTGAGGGTGTAATAATTTGACACTTAATAGTAAACAAACTACCTAAAGTGCTGCCAGTACTAGGATTTACCCGTGAGTGCACACAATTAATTGCACCCAGCCATGTGTGATTGTAGACATACTGTACTGACCAACTGTACAGTACGAGCTATTTACAGTATAGTGCATTATATGCTATTGTGAACATTTGTAGTCCACTACCTTTGGAAGTCAACTGGTTGGTTATCTAAGAACCAATTTGTGCAGTAGAGCGTTCAATGAGGCCAATGTTACAAACTCAGGTAGATATTTAATCTCCCCTGTTTTTGGTCAAAAACGGGTCTCGGGTGGTATTCCATATGGGCTGAGAAGATCGTAATGGAGAAATTTGAAGAGGGTGCTGAACATATTCTTGATCGGTCCAATGCACAGTATACTCATAATTTTAGGGGGAAGAGCTAGGGTCCCACCATGAAAAAAACACTGGGGGCCCTAAAGCCCTTCATCATCCCTCAACCTCAGCACTGGTTGAAGCAGTACGGTATATTATTGCATAATCTTGCTCACAGTGCATCGCATGGGTTTTTCCGATCGTTTTTCACGAGGTTGAACAGTGTAGGCTACTAGTCTATACATTTTGGATTTGGACATGCATGGGGTGATGGACAAATGAAACAGAGATATAGAAGGAGTATATGGGAGCATTGCAGGCAGAACAAATGAAAGAGGATGCATACTGTAATTCATTGTGACTCTTGTAGATCATCTCTCTCATCTGATATGTATTACCATTTTCATGGATTGATTTTTTTCTCATAACTGAGAAATTGCAGACACTGTACATGTGCGTCACCAAGGGGGGTCGGGGTGCAAATGACCCCTTTGAGCTTTTTTACAGAAACGTTTAAAGGATGTACCAAAAATTGAAACAGGACTCTCCTGCCATTGCAAAGTATTTCTTTTAATATTTTGAATGATTAAATTCGGTGCAGTTACAGATCGAGTCCCCTTAATTACTATTTTCCATTACCTATTTTAATGGAATAAATGACATGTACAGTATTTTGTAGGTCTTGAAGGAGAAAGGTGGGAAGTAAAAACACAAAGTAAATTGGTAAAATCATATTGTGATAACTTAAGCAATTAAGAGTGCTGTTCATTGCAGATTAGAACGATTTTCTCAAATTTCTTTGCATTGTAGAGTTCAATTTTCTTAAAACTTGTCTGTGATTTGTTTTTTGAGGTACTGTACGCTATCTTTACCTCCTTAATCTTGAATATTCCATTTTATTCCACGAGCTTCCTAGGGTTTTTGTCCAGGGAATCCTTTGCCTCTTGATCCTACCAGTTGGTTCCCTTGAAAGAGCCTATGGTTCCCATGATAGACCCCAACTTTAAAAGAAAAAGGTTGAGGTGCCATGGTCATTTTAAGACTTAAAAAATTTATCTCTTTGATCCCCATCCATGGGTTCACGTTTTGCTCATATATGAAATCATATTTTTGGCATTATCAAACTAGCAATATTGACGAAAATTTCAACGCATTATAACCATTTGAAATGTCTAACTCTTCAGAGCTTCCGGGGGCTTTGCACCCTAGACCCCACCAGGGGCCCTTAAGCAAGCCCCTGGACACCACGCCATAGTGCTTGAACTACGCACGAGCACTAATGTGGCAATAACTTCCTTCTTCACCAAAGTACGACCACCTTTAAGAACGTCTGCTGACGTCCATGCATGAGATCCATATTTCAAGGCTGGGTACACACAGTTTAGCTAGAACACTCGGGAAGTGCAGCCATCAGGAGGGTTTGTAAAGCCAAAAATTTTCTTGTCTGCTCCACGCCAACTGATGGTGGCACTCTGCTTAGATAGTCTTGCTGGCACTCAGCCCCCTCCCCAACGTTTTTTCTGTTCCGCAGCGCCTGTCGTTATTCTGAATTTTATAGGGGACCATTTCTCTGAAGGGTCGTATTCTGAAACAAGAATAAGGGTTGTTTTTTCCAAAGGGGCATTATTTTGAAATGAGAATTAGGGTCGTTATTCCAAAGGGGTGTTATTCAGAATTAAAAGTAAGGATCATTTAATTTAAAGGGGTAGTCGGTAACATTCAGATTGACGTCCTCTAAGTTCTTGTTTGGTCCCCTACGGTCACTTTACTTTCCTCTTGGTTAAATAAAATTTCTTTTGAACGTCCATTAAGTTCAAACTGATGTCCCACAAGTTAAAAAAGGTCCCCTAAGCTCAAGAGTTTGTGTCCCCTAAGTTAATTGGTTTGAAAACCCTTACCAAGGGCAATTCCAGGATTTAATGGGGGGGGGGGGAGGGGAGGGAGGGGCTAATTCCACGAGTGCAAAAGTTTGCACGAATGGGCATCAGACGTACTGAGCCATGATGGTGGATGGGGGTCTCGTTTTGGAATAATGGCCCTTTGGAATAACAAATGACAATCGTTCAGTCAGTTGTGTGTGATTTATGGTACTCAGTTTTCCTTCTTAGAAATCAGTCAAAGCTACAGCAATTTTTAGCGAAAAATTGTGGTACCCAATTCAATTACCTGGTTCATTTTTTCAATTAGCTGCGTAAAATAAGCTGCACAGGTCTATACCTTTGATGGGTGGGCATTGTGGTTCAACAGTAGCTCAACAGTCGAGGGGGTTTAGATTACAATTTGACAACAATTTCTGCCCTGAAATTGGCAAAAGTTGATCAAGTTAACTCATGGTCATTTAAAGCTTAGATCATGTTTCTGTTTAAATTAGGTAAATGTGCCATCGAATGTAAATTTTGATCCAAATCGACCCATGCTTAAATGGGCACCAGCTGATTCATGCTGGACATTGGTAACAACTGTTGACTATGAAGAATCTGCAAAACGATTTTTTTAACAGTATGCAATTCTGTATTCAGAAATTTGGAGGTCTGGGAAAGAGCATTTACTTAAAAAGCTCTCTAATCTCACTCACAGTCCAATTCTCCCTAAGTTTACTTCTAGCCTTCCCCCAATTTAAACCAAACTTCCTGTCTAGTACCCCTGTAAGACATACAGAGTCACATTAGCCTGCTCTGAGTTTACACTGATGGAGGCAATATAATATTGTCAGACAGTTTTGTGGGAACACAGTTACCTGTCATTATGTTGACCTTGCAACCAGAGTGAAACTGTGTTGTTTGAATGATTGTCAATTATCAGTTGTATTTACAGTAGAACTCTAGGGCTGTCCCCAAATATGTTTGGGCAGAAAGTTGCTAGCTACTCCCTGGTTTGGGGAGATACAGTACCATACAGTAGGTTTTATTTTTCTGTAATAGTTTGACATGCCTTGTATAGTGTGCTGGTACACCAGCTTCGTGTAGGATGCATGCAGGATCTTCAGTGTGAGATTGTGTTTTGCCTAATTCTAGCCCTTCCATTTCTTTGTCAATAACTACAGTACTATTAACTTTTGAAGTTCTTTCATGTTGAGTAATCAATAATTATTGTTGCTAAGTTTAATTGACATGTGCCATAAAGCCTTGTATTAAACTGGGCCACATTATATAGTAGGTGCATTCTGCAAAAATTGGGGCTGAGCACTTTTGCCCAGCAATGTATATTTGAATGTCTTACCGGGTACGTATTGCCCAAAAATGGTTTGCAAATTTTGTTCTTCCTGAATTTTCCCCAGTGGGAGAAGCTATAAGCCTCCCTTACCTTATTTACCTTATTAATTAATGTGTATACTATATGTGCTCCATGATTAATATGGTGCTACGTACATTATAGTACATCTTTATAATAGAAATCCCCGTCATTAATTTTATGGGCAAGAGTTTTAAAGGGGCTTATTGAGTTGGTTCACAAAATTCATTTTTTTCACACCAGTTGAGATTTACTCACAACTTAATACTATTAAAATGGTCAAATGATTCTGAACATCTTGACTCACAACTGAATGGCAATGACAGATTTACAGTATTAATGACTAAAATCACTATTAAAATTACAAATTTGCGACCAGACACTTTTTACTATTATGTAGTAACCATATGCAATACATGACCACGTAAACTAAAATTTCTCATGTTTTCTGTAACTGTAGGAACTGCAACATGAGTAATGAGGCTAAATAGAAGCATTGTCATGCATTGATTTCCTTCAAACTCGTCACAAAAATAGTAGATGTCAACTCATGAGCCCTTTAAGTTGAAAAGTTCTGAAGGAATTGGGAAACTGTATGGGAGGATATGTATGTGCCCATTGCAGTTATCTTGTATGAGGAGTGGGGGGGGGGGGGGGAGAGGGGGTGGAAGGGAGGATACTTTTCATCTTTCTGTATTCTTTGAGTATAATCTCTGTCACTGACTGTTCCCACTTAACCTACATTATGTACAGTACTAGTGATGAGATGAATTATATGCAGCACATCTAGCTAAAACTTTCTGGATTGCTGGGAAATGAATTGTTACAAATTGAAGGTACAGCTGACCTTCTGCTTGACCCAGTCATATGGTAGTGTAATAATGGCTGTAGATTAATTCAGTGTGGTGTTACAACTGTACTCAGGTGTGTGTGTGG
The DNA here is from genome assembly GCA_029531755.1 of Holothuria leucospilota. NCBI lineage: Eukaryota > Metazoa > Echinodermata > Holothuroidea > Aspidochirotida > Holothuriidae > Holothuria > Holothuria leucospilota. The sequence goes on along the minus strand of CM055967.1, from coordinate 5,393,456 downwards.
GGGGGGGGGGGGTAATTTTTGAGCAGGCATTGCAGAAGAAAATTTGACATTTTCTTGCAAATATGCAAAAAACTTGAGACAAAAATGCTGCAACCCCCAGTTGGAATTTGTTCCCAGATGCACATGCTGCTGTACAGTACTTTGTTACAGTAAATGGAGGTATGTATGTACAGCACTTTTATTTTGCACAGTGTTGTGGCCAATGTACACAATTAACTGCATTTGCTTAATAATCCTGTAAGCTTTTGCTGTGTGATTGGTACTGTTCAAGAAATGCTGTATGAAGCATAGGATTTGTGCCTGCTCAAAAATTAATTTTGACATTCTGCTATATACTAGCTGTATTTAATAGGTGAAATCCACATTAAGGAAAATTTGCAATCATCTTTTGATCAGTTGGAACTCATGATTCTTCTTTAACTTCAAGTACTGTAGTTCTTATTTCCAGACTGTAAGGAGTTACAACCATCTTCTGTGGTTGATAAGTGAGCTTAGTATAACAAAATTTTGGTTGATAAGTAAGAGTATAACAAAACTTGGATTTTGACTCAAAGTTGGGAAAGACTTTGAACATTGGCTCTCATTTCTTTTGCAGAATTGTTGTAAAATGTTTTAAAGCTTTACCGAGTCTGCAGCTAATTAAGGAGGATTACATGAAAACGTCAACCTTGGGGCAAAATTTTATGTTTGTCCAACTGTAAAAAAACTTACTATCATTTTGAACAGAAATGTTTCAGGTTTCACAAACAGGCATTTTGGAAGAGAAAATCATAATACAAAAAAGTAAAATTGTGTCTTGTCACTATTTTAACAATTTATTTTAAAAAAATAATCCTTAATTTTCCCCTTACTACTTTAGTGATCAATTGGTATTATCACTTATACTTGTGAAATAATGTTGTTAAATTTGCCATAGGTGAAAAGTGAAGAAATGGCATGCCTCCTGAGAAAAAAAGTCATGTAATTATTGTGATTACGTTACCGAAAAATTTAAAAGCTTTCAGTATTCCTTGCAAAATATCACAGGAACTTTGTGCCCTGTATACTCTGTTATGAGGAGGAGTTGTAACCGTCTGTCATTCAATGATCAATTCTCTTCTTTATTCCCAAAGAATTCTAAGGGTGAAATGGTATAAACAGACTTATGGTTACAGACTGACAGATTCAACATTACAGATAGTTGGAGAACAGTAAAAATAAATTTATTCATTTTATTTTAATTATTTGATTATGTTGGTGGGTCAAAGTGCAACCTGCAGTTGCGCTCCTGGTGGCCAAAGGTCATGGAAGCTCATTTATCTGGAAAGAGTAAACTTGAATATTTGTCACCCTGTGTGCTGTGTGTGTCAGTACAGGTGTTATTCAGTACTTACAAGAAACCTGTTGCTACTGTACCGCTGGAGGCCAGTGGTAAGCTCTGACATCACGTAATGCTTTCCTGCTCTGTAAAACTGGAAACCTTGCTAGCTAGTTAGTTAGATGAAATTTAAGGACACACCAACACAAATGTGTTATATAGTGTCAAGTAAAGTTTAAATATGGTGCAAGTCCTTCTCTTTAGTTGCCTCTTATGACAGGTGGGAAATACCGTGGGCATATTCTACAACCCCCAGCCCACAGGGGGCCCAACCATGGAGGGGCTTGCTCGGTTTTGTGACGCCGACAACCTGCCAGTCATGGGATGAGTAATAACGGTAGCGGGTGCGCATTTTATAGGCGATAGTTGGGGAGAAACTACTAGCCACGCACTACCTCCTCACCCCACCTGGCTGCAGTTTAAGGTCATACCCAGGACTGGAAACCTTGCTAGCAAACACCAGGTGTCTTTATGAAAGGAGGCATACATGTGTGTATATATGTTTCTTTCCTTGGAATTTGGATTTGATGTATACGAAAGGTACCACGGCACATTAACGTCCCAGTACGACTTTGTATAAAGAAATACTTAAACCGCCAAAAACCGTCACAGCACGAGAGCCAGATATATGAAGTTGGTAACAGTTTAAGAAGCTCTAACATATCTAGAAGAACAGTCTTAGCTTCTTTCGGGAGTAATCGTTGTCCGAAATGCAGATCTTGAATTCGGCTTGCCAACTGAAATTCGAGTTCATCTCCTCGTAATGAGCTTATCAGTCAGGAGTATGAACCAATGAAAGTCTGTTTGTTTATGATTATTCATGAATAAACAACTATAGGTCCTTGCCTACATGCTCAACTGTAGTGAAATGTACGTACGTAAATAGTGCAGAGCATTTGCTAAACTCAGGTTAGTGTAGGCTTAGAATTGAATTGTAGTTAGAAATAATTACCTACACCAACAAAATTGCAGCACAACTAACATCAAAAAGGAGGAAAACCTCACCTGAAATTCTAAGCAAGATAACGTTGCCTGGCACAGCCACAGGCATTCGAAACATTACTGTACGTACATATACTACACACACTATATATATGTAATAAGACAAGGTACGGTAAGACGTACATTCCGATCTGAGAAGTAAGCCCAGTGCTGTGGCTGCACTGCCACCCAGTGTTTTCCACACTCTGAATTCATTTTTCCTGAAATTGAATCTAAAAATTACCTGAAATCTGCCATTTCAGGAAAAATGAATTTAGAGTGTGGAAGCACTGACATTGAAGTGCGACTGGGCCTACTTCTCAGTATATATCGTGAGAAATGACTTACCTTGTCTTATTATAGTGTATATAGTGTGTGTAGTATATGTACGTTATGTTTCGAACGCCTGTGGGCACAATGAGGCAAAATACTGGCAGTCTGTTCGAACATGCACAGCCGCAGTCCGGCCATTAATGTCACGCAAGTTGACTCTTCAGTTGTGTGTTACGGCCCTATAGCTACATTCTTCATGCATCAAGCACATCGTAGCCTAGCGTTGGCTGCGTTGTGTTGTACAGTCATCGACATGATGTGATCTTGAAGCAGCTGAGTAATGAATATTCATAATGATCTGGAACTTCCCATCGTGATGAACCTTGTGCATATTGAAACAACCGTTACATTTACAACCACGATTTGTTTAAAACAACCTTTCACTTTCGTAAATGTCTTTTTCTCCAACAAATCATTTCTCTGGTTATGTTTGGGTTTAAGTAACCTTAAGCACCACTCATTTCTCTTATCCAAATTCGTATACAAAGTCGTACTGGGACTTTAAGTATTATAGGTATGTGTTTTTCATAAGCCATACTGACTTTTCAGTACAAATGAGAAGAACAAGGTACAGTCTTCTTTCATGCCCAAATCCAAGGTGTGTGTTTTCCTGTACTGTATATTCTGAAACGTTTGGTGGTTATAATATGACCCAATTTTAATGAAAACATATCCATACAAACTTGACTCTACCTCATCAAATAATACAAATGTACTGCAATACTTAATCTGCCATGTTGAATCACAAAGGTTTTCTATTTTGGGCGAGAGGCAGAATGTATACTTAGTCATATATCAGCAAAGATCAAACAGGAAATTTTGGAAGTAGCACAAATGTGAGCATTTTGTTCATGAAGTTTGGTAAAAAAATGTGGGCAAATTAGTCATCACTACTAGCAGATATCACTACTTTATCCTGATGCAGCAGAGTGAATTTTTAGCTTGGCCTCTTCGATCAATTGGTGGACAAAATTATGGCTCAAGGTACATGCAGTATCACTGTACTTAAAAAGGCTGTTTGCAAACCCTGCCATTCTGTTTTTCAGTGGGGTGTGTCAAGTTACCAACCAGATAGACATTATGCTGTTGTAAATGCAGGGAGCTCTGAAATGCAATTTGTGGAAGACATTTGTCAATCATTTTTGTCTTGAGCTCATTGCTTCACCTGAACTGTACCCCAGTGGGTAATTTTAGGAAGGTAATGTTGGTACCCATTTTACTGAGGAGAATATTTGCCATGTAGATTAATTGAACCATTTCTTGAGTGAAGAAAACAGTATTAAGTTGTTTACTCTTATGCATGCTGATTACAGAAAGAAATCAAATTTAGAGCTTAAAATTGGTAAAACATTAGCTATATAACTTTTAAAGTTCTTAAGTTTTCAAGCAAGACCACAAAAGCCACATTATATCTGAAGGTGTTTTAAACTGGAATAACAAGGTGTTGCAGCTGCTGTTCACTGTCATGAGTCTAAATAATTTATAAATAATCTTTCCATTTCAGCTCCTCCAACTCACGTTTTTTGAAGGAAGAAAATTGTGTAAGAATCCACAGCTTTGAGTTCAAAATGGGGGTAAGCTTACAGCTATTTACTGTACCCTAAGCTCTTCCATATCAGTACAGTTGTGTTTTGCGAGAGTCTAGAGATGAATCAGTCCTGTGGATAGCTCAAAATTAAACAGAACTGGAGTTAGACAGACAGCCAATCTCTACTCCTATGCTGTTTCAGCCCCCCTCCTCACAAAACATGAAAAAAGAAAAAACTTAAAGGCTCAGCTTTATTGGAAACCTATAGCAAAATGATGTGAATAGCTTCATGGATGTTATGCCTGTATTTAGCTGTTGAGTTGGGCAACCTGTATTTGCTAGTCTGAAGGACAAAAATTGCTTCCAGCTTCCTCAGGTGTAAAGGGTGGGCATAAGTCCCTTAAACTTCTGCCATACCACCTAAAATTTATGTCATGTATGAACCTTTGCAAAAATGCAATTGGTACTATAGGACAGTGGTAGCATTGGGGAAAACTTGGTTCATGTGCTACAAGCTCATCAGGGGCTATGGATTGTTTACAAATTTCTTCAAAAATGAATTCATTTTGTAGGCACAATGTTCAATTGATGACCCACTCTAGAAGATATCTAAAACAAAATTCAATTTAAAGGTCATGTGACATGCCACCAAAAAAAGCTGTTTCACTTGTCAGTTAAAGAATTAAGTGTTCCAGTGAAAAATCTGTTGGAATTATTTCAATGTCTTTTACTGTTCTCAAAATACTGTACATGTCTTCAAAGTTTGATGGTTTCTGAAGTAACTCATTGCCTGTGCAAAAATAATGTTGTGGAGTGTTGCACAGTGTTAAGATTTCTTTTGTTAACCCTATATGAATTACCTCTTAACTACTGATCAGATAGTTAACAGTTCGGTGGGTGAGATCAATATTTCTCAAGGAAACAATTTTAACTTTCATACTGTACTTAACCCCTCAGGGGATAACAATGCTACCAGTGCCCTTGAAATTAAGGTTGAAAAACAAAGGCTAACACTGGAAATATATGGTATGTCCATCTTTTGATGTCACATATTTGCATATTGAAGCTTATGTTTTTATCCATGATACAAATGTGAAATAGAAATTAAACCATTATATATGGTCAATATTTGATGGATTTTAATGGGAATTGTGGCTATTTTCTGGATTTGTAATGCTTTTTACGTCACATATCCAACTATGTTATTTTCATGTCAGAGTGAAGTCAGATTGGTTTGTTTGTATTGTAGTAACCTGTAGTTTTTTTTTTATTTTTCAGTCCTTACCAAGAAATTTTAATGCACGGGTCAAATGCATGGTGCAAGAGATCATGCGGAAGAATGAAGAAATTGTTGCACTGGAGGATACTGTATATGATCTTATGTGGCCCATCTCGAGAGATGGTATTCTACGCTGGCAGGTAAAACTCGGTCCATTACTACAGGCAATCTTCACTGGACCCAGTTGTGGTAGAGTCTTTCCCTCCCGAGACTTTTATACTCTAGAAGGCCACAGGATGGCAGCACAACTACAGCTCAATGGTCAGTATTTGTCGTTGTATGTGAAACTAAAAGAAGGGCTTCATGACGCTAGCATTGAGTGGCCTTTTCCCTTTTCCACTGTCAGTTTTCAGATGCGTCGTCATGATGGTGAGGAGCCCTGGGAGAAGGTATATCAGGTTGATGATATTGACCAGAAATTCAGCCGTCCTACTGGAGGTGAGAATGAGAAGTTTGGTTTTGTCAACTTCATATCATGGGATGATTTGTTGTGCCCTGAAAATAAGTTGATAGAAGAGGATGTTGTGTCAATAATGATATCTGTTAATGGTTAGTACTTAAGCAGGGAGGGGTAAGGTTCATTCCAGGTGCTTAAAACTTCCATTAAAGACCATTTTGATAACAGTAGGAATAGAGTATTGTATTTACTTGTATGCTGTTAGGGGCTTGTGTAATTGACTAAGATATTCTTGATTTGCAAAACACATTAAAATTCAGCCATGTAGCTGTTTTTTAAGAGATACCTGTAGGAATGTGTAGCGAGAAGGGGCTAAGGCAGGGCTTGTAATGGGCTTATCAAAGGGGCTTTGACATGTACATGTATGTTCTGTGCACATCTTTTAATGTGATCAAATTCCAACATTATTCTGTAAAAGTGAAACACATTCCATGCAGTACGTCTTGCCAAAATTTTGTTTTGGTTGGCACAGACTTGGAAAAAGTGCCAATTATGTTGACTTAAGGACGATATGTATTCTAATAAATGTGTACTGAAATACAAAGAGGCACTTCAATTCTGCTTCCTAGGTACATGAGGTAGCAAGTTTCTGTAATTTCTAATTGGCTGATTATGATTACTGTGTCAGGCCACTTTTGCCTAAAGCTTCTAACCTTTATTTAGTTTTGTAAGGACAACTTGTAGTTTTTGTTTTTTTATTTTTTACATTTTGTTATATTTTTACACTGCTAATTATTCAGTGTGTGATATACATGAATTTGTAAACAAAAGGTTTTTTTTTCCAATTTTGCCATTTCTCCAAGAACATGTCATTGCAACATGTACTCCTATGTTGTCATAAGGTATTAAAAGTACCATCATTACTACAAATTTTAACCCCTCAGCCTTGGTTTGGCTCAGGTCCCTCGCCTCTCATACTGCAGTGATAAATTTTTATCTATGTTTTATAGCTCAACTGATTTAAAAGATTGATCAAGATGGATACAGAATTCACTAGCCTCTTAGTCAATTTTTTTCAGTCAATTTTTTTTTTTTTTGGGGGGGGGGGGCCTGGTGAAAAGACATGTGCCACAAAGGTTAAATATACATTGTACTTTTGGGGAGTTGATTAGCCTTTCCTGAGTGTCCACCCTGAAGGTCAGGTTTATCTTTTGATAGTCTTCCCAAGCTAGCAATAGAGGTCTTTATGTCATGTCAGCCAAAAACTTAAGAGTAGATGAACTCCAGTGCTTGTGTGATGGTGTCCACTGATGACATCAATGTATTGACCGTTATACTTTCCCCACAACAAATGCCATTTCAAGAATGACTTCATGTTTCTCAGCATTTACGTAGTGTAAGTATATTGAGACTTCTTGTACCGAGTGTGCTGTTTGGAGGCCCATTTAGTTGAAGTAACTTTGGATGGGACTTTTAATGTAAAAGTTGTCTGACGTTTACACAATTAAGTATGTGATATCTTACATCATAATTGTTGGCAAAATGACAGTAAAAGGAAGGACAAGTGGCCATTACTGTGAGATTTCACAAAAAGCAGCATTACTTTCAGTATGGGCATTATATAACACTGACAAAAGACCATCTTGCAGCCGTGACCTGACAGAATTATGGTTCGACCAGAACTCCCTACTTTTAGCATGTTTTACATTAACTTTAATGAAGGCTTCACTCTAGAATGGTCATATTCCTGATTGGGAGAGAATGTTTTAAAGTATGAAGTTATATTTTTCACCCATACTTTGATACTTTCTAGACATTTTTGGTAAAGTTTCCCAAATTTTACCTGCAACATTGTGTAATAGGCATGTTGTACTTCAAGAGGTTGTCTGTTTCATATTGTGTTGTATAGTAGGATATGTTAATTGTCATTAGAGTTGTTGTACTGTAGTACTGCAAGATGACGTGAGCTATAATTTTTTTTTTTTTATTTATGAGAGCTTGATTTTAGGAGTGAAATACGTTTTTCACATTTGTGAAAGTATTCTATTCGAGGATTCTGAAGAAAGACAACATTTTTGGTACGGTTGTGAGAAAAAAAAAAGGGAAAGGAATGACCCCTCATTGTTCATTAGCACATTGTAAATTAGGAAATGTGTCACACATTTTGTTTATTATTACAAAAAAATAGAGTAACCTGCTGCAAAAGTGTGTCATTACTCAGGAAGCTCTCAGGGTTTTGCATAACAGGGGCTGAATATTTTATATTTGTATCACATCTTATATGGAGACCATAACAGTAATGTGCTGGGGTACTTGTCTGTGAGCTCAAAGGTACAGGGTGAACCAGTTTTTATGTTTTTTTTTTTGGTTGCTGATGATTTTGTTTTATTTTTTTTTTTTGCAAGTTGGCAGTGGGGTAGCATGGGGGTTGAAGGTGTCATAAGTTAAGGGCATTGTAGCATTGCTGATAAAATGTATACAGTAGGATCCTGTGTTTGTCATTTTGTACTATGAATGGGAAGAGTAGTGGATGCATCTCTTGAACACAGAAAGTAGAAAGTCAAAATTGTCATCAAAATTTTCCCAGCACCTAGTTTCTGTTATTGTTTTAGGGGGCCACTATCCCAAACCATTTGTGTGTGTGGAATTAACATATTTTGAGGTATTCTTCATCCAAGTATTCTCATTTAAGAAGAATGTCATGCATTTGTCATGAAATTCAGAGGTGTGCAATTTTTCATATTCATGTAAATCAGCTTGAGTATTGCACAAAGATATAATTTGTATTTCCCTAGACTTTTAATTTCCCTTTCATCATTACTCCTGCTAAATTATTTTTGTTTGCATTGTGAAGGAGGAAATAATAAATGTGGGGTTACTGCCACAGCTGGTTACTAATCCACAAACTTAGCAGGCATTATTGGTAAATAAGAGGAGTAATGTGTTTTAAGAGTGCAGTATTAAGTTATAAAGGATGACTATACTTGTAAAAAGTTTAATTAATCAATGTTTAGTCTAAGTAAACAATATCAGGAATAGGTATATTCTCTAAGTGAATCAAATGTTCACCATTCGCCTCACAAAATGATTTTATGGAGTGAATCAGTTAAAGGGCAAACTTGTTTTTGTAAAATGTCAGCGACTATGTACACGGTATTATGATTAAGGTTTCATTGCTGTTCACAGTCATGTGTTGTTTTGAACTCATATATATCCTTTAAGTAATTTAAGTATACATTCCATTTGTGTTAGGTCAAAGTTGTTAGTAGAGTTGTTCAGTGCCTTAACAATATCTGCTGCTATTTTCGTGGATGCGGATATTACAAGAAGTGAGCTGACAAACTTTTTGTCAGTATACAGCACCACCATTAGTGGAAATAGTATTACCTGCATCTGACAACTAATTGGACCCTTTTCAATTATTTGTATTTTTATACTGTTTGTGTTTTTGGTTTGCCAATGACATCGTGAATCAGAGTAAGACATTTGTCAATAAATATTGAAAAAAATTTGTCATTCAGGTATGCGATTCAGGTTACGTAATGGGACCACTTGTGGACAGATCAGTCTTGGTTTTGTGAGGGAAAGGTTAAGACAAATCAGATTTTCAATATGTCTTGGAATTTTGTACTTCATTTATGCATACAGTATTTTCACTGAAAGCTACCATACACCTTTGTGATAATGACATGGGTATAGCTTAGGGCCCTAGAGGTATGTGTGAGTTGGAATTAAAGACCCCATGCATGCAGATTTCTGCCATTGACATCACACCCAATCCCTCTTCTTAAATGATACTTCATTGAAGTTCCAATAAAGATGACTAATAATTAACCCAAAGCTGTCATAGTCTAATGAAATCTGAAGCAGGTTAATGTTTATGTATCCATGGGTAGAAGTTGCACAAAACACAAAAGTGGGTTTCATCTTACTGCCTACTCTGATGCTTGCAAGAGTGGTTACTGAACATTTTGCCATGCCACAGCCTATTCAAGTAATGTCAAGGATCCTAGGTCCTATAGTGGTCATACCAATTGGGAGGGGAGGGAGGTACCAGGCAGATATGCAGGGTTTTATTTACCCAGGGGACACAACTTGGAGAAAATTTTGAAGTTGCCAAAAATGCATGCCCCAAGGTGGATTGCCAAAAATGGCTCTTCCCAGTTCTTGTAAGCGGTAAGTGTGTTGCAGCTGGAAATTCTATTTTCTTCTGAGGTCTCATGTTGTAGAAGCTTTGTTTGTGTTACTTTTTACTGGCTGTTCATGGTAAACATGGACCTATGTGGGCAGGGAAGATGAATAGGGCAGATGATTAGGTAGAGAACTTGGGTGCTCCCTGGAAGGTGTAAGGTCTGTAGGTCCCCATAGCCCCCATTGGGCAGTTGTAGTGGTAACACCGCATTTGTCAGTGGGTTCCAGGCGGCAAAACCCCTGGAAGCTCTGTGAGTACTTACAAAACTGGACACACTGTCATAAAAGTTTTCTATCTGACACAAAAAGGCACTTGAGGTTTTCGGATGGCCTGATATATACTTCCTCGCCCAGCGTGTATTTCTCCTGCACCTTTTATTGCTTTATAACAATAGAGTAGAAATAGAGTACTATGTGAAAAAGGCGTTTTCCTTTCCCTGTTCTTTTTGTCATCCTCTTGTAAAGTCAGCCAGACTCCATCCAACGTCCCTGCTCTACCCCCTTCACTCTTTAAGGCTCCTTCCCCTCCCCTTTTGTATTTCCCAGCATCTCTAGACCATAGCATTAAGCCTTTCGATATTTCCTTCCTTTATAAAGCCCATTTTGTACTCGCCCGCCTTCCACAGTGGCGTAGCTGTGATTCGCACAACTGACTGACGGACTGGTCTTAGAAATGGTGGCCAGAATGTGTACGCGTGGCACGGCGAGCGCGAAACACAAACCCATATCGAGTACGGGTGGGGTACAAAGTCCCCTCATATGTATGGCTCCTAGTAGGGTTCAGGAGGTCAAAGCCCAGTTTGGGTCTCTGGGTGAAGTCCCTGGAACTGGAAGCTCGATCGAATCGTTTTAGTGTTTCATGTGCTCGAGGAAGATTGTTTCAAGGGAAATTTTAACGATGCAAATTTCAAGCTATCTGTCGGGAGTATATTTGCGTATTTTACAGCCATAGCAGGATAACCTCAGGAAGTTGCTCAGTATGCACTTGTACGTGCTCCAAGAGTGTCAAAATTCCCCCTGCCTAATGACAGTTTTCTCTTTGTCTTGCCATACAGAGGGGTTCGTAGAACATCTTTCACAAGTGAGTGGAAGAACTGTCTATACGGCCCTAGGGTGGTCCAGGAGTAACACTACGGTGGAATCCAGGAGCCTCCCCTGGAAGCTGAGTTATTAAAAAAACCGGGGATACGAATCCAGGAGTACACTTCCCTGGAAGCTGACTTATTAAGAAAAACGGGGATACGAATGCAGGAGGAAAATTCCCTGGAAGCTGAGTTAATAGCAAAAAAAGAAAAAAAGGGGGGGGGGGGGCGGGTACTTCCATAGAGCTTTCCAGCTGACCTGCAAAGTACATCGAGAGCACACCAAAAAACTCTTCAAAGTCACTGAATCTTTACAAACTTTGAACGAAAATTTTTCAAAAATTTTTTAAAGGGGAGGGGCTTCCCCTTAGACCCCTCCCCCCAGGCCGGCGATCAACGACTCCCGCCAAAATTAAAACCAATAACAAGGTACTGGGTGACACGACAAATTATTAGCTTACGATAGTATCGTAAGCTTATGCAGCCGTATGAGCTTTTGGAGCTCTATGACGTCATCAAACAATAAAATACAAAAGATATCGCGGATTTTCCCTTCACACCCTGTCGAAGAATGTTACTACGACAAAAGAAAAAATAGCACCAAATGTGAGTCCCAATTGACAGTGCCCATTATGGAACTTGCAGTGCCCTTTTGCAAGAAAGAATTGATCATTTAAAAGGAAGGTAGGAAGAAATTGTTAAAATCTTTCACAATTTCGCTGAAAACACAACTTAGGACGCCTTAAAAAGGACATTTAATGTATTATTCCGCTAACGATCTGCAGTTGTTTCACTAGGGCAATACGTAAACATGTTAGTAACAGTATGCAGCAGGTATATGGTATATTATTCTCAGCGCGCGTGAAGTTGTGTCACATGATTTGTACGTAGCTTATGTTTGAGGCGACCGACGACCACCAAGAGCAAAAAATTTAGAGTCCAAATCTATTCAAATTGAAGCCATCTCTGCAACATTCTGACAAATTTATGGTTGGAATGTTCAATTACGTCTAAAAGAGCCATATAATGATAAAGCACCTGATATTAGCACCTGACCTTTCATGACGCTAGAAACGAATAGCAAGTTTTTGCCATCTCTAGTTGACCACTCTTAATCCAGAATCTATCAGAGAACTTCCTGTTCAGGTATCCTGAGATCAATAAAGTTAAAGGGGTTTGAACCCCATTAAAGAATGTTTGGTCAATAGAGCAAAATTGTTTGTAAAAGGGATTAACGGTTGCAATTATAGAGATAAGCTTCACCCGGGAAAAAGCCTTTTTCTCGGGTAATATTGGCTAAAATGTCCCATTCAATTCTAGCAGCATGATTGTGTATGTTATGGGATGTTTTGGTTTCGAATTTTGAGATCGTAGCGAGAATGTTTACATACTGAAGGCACTGCAGATATTGCAGTGCTTCCACACTCTAAATTCATTTTTCCTGAAATGGTATCTAAAATTTCCTGAACTCGGCTTGGTATTTCCTGATATTTTCAATAACGCTTCTTTTATGCTACTTTAATGGCTGATCCAGGATTTCAACCTATCAAGCCATACGCCATTTCCAGATTTCCCGAAATTTCCCCAAATTATCCACCTTCCCGAAAATTTCCCGAAAAGTACCCAGATTTCCCGAATTTCGGGTAATTTCGGGAAGACTGGAAACACTGAGATATTGTGTGCTACAATGCCGCAAGTTTCCCGCGGCCGATTTCTGTACAGCATATTCCTTATTCAGTCACATCCCAGTTTTGGAGCTCTTAATTTAAAGGGTCCGAACAGAGTCCGCTCCGCGAGGAAACTATTCTTTGTTACCGAACTGTGTCAAAATATCTGAATATGGTAACTTTACTCCTTTGTATTCTTGTGCTTTTTTCAAAATACAAATGCCTCCACAAATTACAAGCTGTTCCTACAATCAGGGAGATGGATTACCAGCTCCTTGCCGCTAGGAACTTCTTGAACTTTGCGGCGTGCGAGTTCTCATACTGTCATATAGTGACTATCGTAAGCCTGGAAGCCAATGGCTTTTGATTATATGTAATTGACATGCGGTGTGATAGCCAGTGCATTCCTACACCTATATGTTATGTACATTAACATGTCGAACGAGCGTGGAGCGCGGAAATTTGGGGTTATATTTTTCAGGCAAGTCGTTCCACCCCCCCCCCCCCCTCCAATCAACTTGGGCTCCTACGCCCATGTATACAACGAAAAACTGAGCGATCCAAGATGTACTTCGCACATTTGTAGCCACCAGTCTCGCCATCACCAAGTACTTCAGTCATTACTGGATTTAGGTGATTTTAACTAGAAGCACCATCACGTACCTATAATCCACACAAAATATATTATACACATATGCTTCCCCATGTAGCCCATTTCGTTGAGGAGCCTTGATGGGTACGATAAAATATGTATAACTCCCCGTGGCGAAGTGGATGTTGCCTCTACGGTTTATTTCAGTGAATCTGTATTTTGCATTATTTAATTGGTAAAACTCCAACAATTTCCTCTACAAAAAGTCCAGTTTTGACAGAAATCCAAATTTTTCAAATTTGTCTCAACATAATGTTAATTTTTCAAACTTTCTTTACCTTAGTCGGTACTTATGCCTGCTTCTCCCCGTCTAGGAGCTTGCACGCCCGGTCGGGCAAACCCTGCAGCGCCAGCCCTAGGGGAGAGGCTAGCATCGGACCCATATAAATCTGCACGTAGTGCGCGTCAAGCCGTCTGCTTCCAATTTGCAGTATAACAAATTACCTTCACCGAAATAACCGAAAATGAAATGTAAGACTTATTGATGATTCCCGCACCTACAATGACGGTGATAACCGATCGGCCAATTATTCAAGTCGAAACCCTGAAACATCATGAAAGTCTGTTGTCATTAATGTTTGTATTCACTCCTCCCGTGGCAGTCTTAATTTTTCAAAAGGATGGGACAAAACGATTTGATCACTTCCGACATTTCCCAGTGATGAGGAATCGAAGTTCTGTATATATGGCATCGATCTCCCAAACATTTAGGATTAGACCTGTAGTTTCGTTTAGATCGCCCCTTCCGTTTGGTTACGTAGCAGGCTGTACGGCGCATTCCTTGTTCAGTCATATCAGGGAGGTGTTACCTTGACAAGGTAAAACCTCCCTGGTCATATCCTGTGCAAACAGAGTCCCCTCCGGGGCTTCTGTTACCAATAAAAAATTATGTTAGGCTGTTCCGTTCATTTTCTGTCAAAAATCGGTCGCAAATTAACTACCGAATTTTCGTAAATCCTTCGCAAACTATTAAAATTTTGGCGCTCCCTCTGGACTTTAATCTTGGGTTCTATTTTTTTTTATTTAATGACATGCTAATCGCATTTTTTCAAAGGTACGAATACGGATTTTGCAACTGTACAAATTCTTGTGTGAAATTTCGGTGCCATTCTCCCATAATCGCCACGGTTTACCCTTCATTTCTAATGACTATGAGGACGATACTGCATCATGGAATTGTTCCAGCGATTGACCAGGGGCTGGCCCGGCGGGAATTTGGTGTCTGAAAGTAGGGGCAGAGCCAAGGCACCAGGGATTGCAAAGTGTTCCATGCAAGGTGTGGAGTTCCAGGGGCCGTGGTCATGGGCGTCCGGAGGGGGCATATTTTTGGTATTTTTTTAAAGTTTATATTTACGATATTGCTAGTGTTTCCCCTTTTTATATGCGGTAAACAGGCCTTGGAAGTGCCATTTCCAGCGATCTGGGAAGCATTTTGGGCAAAAATTTCTTGCGCTCCGCGCCAACCAATGGTGGCGCGGAGCGCTGAGAGTCTGTCTATGGGCTTAGCCTCTCCCCCCCCCCTTGACAAATTCCTGGTTACGCCTTTGTCAACACTGTGTGAAAAGTAGCATCTAAACTCTTTTCTGGGAGTAAAATATTTCGCATGAAAAAAGTTGGCCCCCTAAAAAATTTTGCCCCCCTTGATTTTTTTCTGCGGACGCCCATGGCCGTGGTGGTGTTCAGGGGCAACGCCCGGTGGTGGTCCAGGGGGCAATGCACCCGGCATCCCTGAGATATTAGAAAATTTAAACCATTATAGAATAAAGTATTAGGGTATCTAAAAACTCATCGGATGAGCACTAAAAAGATCAGAAGAATCCGGAGGCCGGAGGCTGTGGGTCCCGCCTCCCCAAAATTCTTCTTAAATTGAAATTCTTGCCTGCATTCTTGACCATTTGTAGAGAAACTCATGAGTCCCCATGTATAATTTGAAATGTTAATGAAGTTCGTTTCTTATCATGATTTCAAATTTCAGTAAGCATTTGTCAATTTTATGAGGATGGTGGTAGGCTAGTTGATGGGGAAAGTGAGCAGCATGGCAGGCTACGTTGCAAGGGCTTTGAAATTTCGAGTCCAGTATATTGTAGTCCTGATTCCGAGCCAATTCCGATTCTAGGTCCTCCAATTCCGGGACAATTCCGAGTACGGCGATTTGACAATGTAAGTTTCTACTAAAAATGGTTTTTGTACTATTTTACAATTACACTCAATTGAAATGAGCATTTTTAGGAGTCAGTTTCATTCCCTACATGTAGTCACCGTGTTACAGGGCTGTAGTCAAGTCCACCAAGCTCGGGTCCAAGTCCGAGTCCAAGTCCATGAGGTCAAGTCCGAGTCCAAATCCAAGTCCGAGGGTTCGAGTCCAAGTCCGAGTCCAGTGTTCTCGAGTCCAAGTCCAAAATTGTGAGAACAAGTTAAGTACAGTATTTTCCGGTACTTGGCTTTGAAAGCTAGCACTTAGCTCAATATGCTACGACAAACTGACCAGACAAATTAGAAAAACCTCATGGCAAACTGAATGAAATTATAGTAAGAAACTGATCAATTACATGTTCACAACTGCAGTACCTTAACACTGCAGCTTATGATATCCTTCATAGACCTAACCCGGGTAACACAATGTATATAAGTCTGAATTGTTGCCTGTTTAAGAGGAGCTTTCTGTAGTAGTCCCTTGTATTGGACCCAATCACGCCTTTGCTAAATTGAATCCATCTAAACAACGCCCCCCCCCCCAGAAAAAAAAAAATACAAAAACCAGTGTTCTCCGCAGATTTTCAAGAGAGGGGCGGCTACGCACATGCAAAGAGCGTAGGCGAATCATGTCATGTGCTTATGTGAGGCACTCCGCTGACCAGCTGTCTTTTTGACAGATCCTACTCAGTACAAATAGGTAAAATTTTACAAATTTGTGACTTCTTTTGTTTAAGAATATGTACCGTTCGGCATGCATTTGAAAAAAAGCAGTAGCCTATTGTCAACTTTTTTCGGAGGCGGGGGCGGAGCTTGGTGGGGGTGGTATTTGTAGGGGTCGCTATTTCAGGGGTCGGGAATTTCCACTCAGGGCGGGCCGCCCCCTAAAACCCCTCATGGGGAGCACTGAAGACATTCTACCAGATACCAGCAACCTCACCTCTCTCACCTCATTTCCACAAAAAGACACATATACACACATATAAGAGTCAGCAACAATCCAGTTTTCTGAGCCTACCAATGTTTTATCATAATGGTATGCACATGCCTGCAATTTCTTCCCGATGCCGCCCCTAAATACTGTATCAAAGACCAAATTAATTGGTTTTAAAGGTGCTGATAACTTGATAAGTAACTGAGAAATTTTCCTAAAACTAACATCTTTTCATGGTTCAAGTACCCATAACCTACAGTACAGTGGACTTACTACATCAAAGAAAACTATCGGCTTTATTTCAGGCACATACCATTTCTTTGGGAGAAATTATGAAATTAAAAATAATAGGATGGAGAAAAAGGCTGGACTTGATGGACTCGACTTCAAGTCCAAGCCAAAGTCCGAGTCCAGAGTGCCCGAGTCCGAGTCCAAGTCCGAGTCCAAGTCCAAGTCCAGAGAGCGCGAGTCCAAGTCAAAGTCCGAGTCCAAAAAAAGCGGTTTTAAGTCCGGACTTGAGGTCGAGTCCGGACTCGAGTCCTCCAGCCCTGCCGTGTAATTCAGTTGACTGTATATATCTGATTATTTACGTGTTGAACTGTGAACCAGTGGGCCTAACAACATTGCCTTAAATAACATTAATGATTATTTCATTTTTGTGGACTCTGCTCGAATCGGTTCCGTGTTCGAGCCGGCAAGCTGTCCCCCATGCTGGACCAAGTCCGATTCCTGGACTTCCGACCAATTCCGGGCCAGTCCCGAGTTTGACGAAAAACGGACTCGTGTCCGGAATCGAGTCCGAGTCCGGACTCGGACGTTACGGCCCTGCCAATGCCAGTGGCGCCGCCAGGGTTTGGTGATGGGGGGGGGGGGCACAACAGATGATGTCATAATGCCACCTCAGTTTTCCCCTCAAGTCTGCTTAAATTGTACCATTTTTGTGCGTCCCTGCGATTGCACACAGCAATGTGGAGTCCTTTTTGGCACTACATAAAGGTGCCGTTCTGGGGGAGGGGGTGTCCCCCTCCCCTTTGAGAAATTTTTGTTAATTTAAGGTTGCCTAGATGCAAAATGGTGCTATCTTTGGAGTCTTTTTGGAAGTGATCTTATATGATTGGAAAATATCCTTATTTAGTGAATTCTAATTTTTGGTTAGGAGAAAGAAGAGAGTGTGCGTCCCTGCGAGGGTATACGGCAGTGTGAAATCCTTTTTGTCACTACATAAAGGTACCGTCTTGGGGGAGGGGTTTAAGGGGAGGGGGTGTCCCCCTCCCCTTTGAGAAATTTTGGTAATTTAAAGTTGCTCAGATGCAAAATGGTGCTATCTTTAGGATATTTTTGGAACTGATCATACATGGCTGGAAAATATCCATAACTTAGTGAATTCTAATTTTTGGTTAGGTGAAAGAGGAGAGTGTGTAGTCTTAGAGAAGGGTATGTTGTCAACAAACCTCGCCAAGCCCCCTTTTTGGCTAGGCTTTAATGCGTTCTATTCTTGGAAAGTTTTTACTACAAAATACGTGGATGGAGTCCACAGAAACATTCTTGGACCATTACGAAAATTTTCCTTTGTCTCATTGTGCATTATAAAAGGGTATGTAATACTAACAGACACCTGTATAGTGCCTCCTGGAAGCTGTGGATTAATTATATAAAATGGGGCACTGATATGATATTACCTGGCATCCAAATGGTACTATAGAGTATAATGCCGAGCACGTTACAACAATAGTATTTTGACTAAGTTTGAAAGAAAATCCAGACGAACATCTTCCATCAATGGGTGAATGAGAGAGAGAGAGAGAGAGAGAGAGAGAGAGAGAGAGAGAGAGAGAGAGAGAGAGAGAGAGAGAGAGAGAGAGAGAGAGAGTATAGGTGCAGGGAAGTGATATTAGACCGGTTAAGGACTAAAAGGCGCTTTTCAGAATATTTTTTTCGTCGTAAGTGTCTTAACAATCACCATCTATACAGGTAGAGGCTGCGCGCGAAGCGCTGGGTAAAAAATGTATAACGGCAAATACGCACTTTCAACCTTCCACATCATGCTACAAATTAGACTGAAAGATCCCATAGGCCCCTACAGATGTTGGGGATGTACTTCTGTTTTTCGGAAAGTGTTGTGATCAGAATAGTTGCATGTGTTATAACCTTAATAATGTTCGTGAGTTGGAGTAAAAACAGTGATGAATGCGCGCGTAGCGCGCAGAAATTTTTCATTAAATAAGGTAAGCATGACAAAACCTGCATTTGTGCTCTGCATCGAGACACTTTCAATTCCCCAACAAACCTATTTGCCAATCACAAAGCCAGTCCGAGTTTACCTGAGAATTCGTAAAGAGCTTTCAGTTTCTGTTGCTGTGCTTCTGTGGGAGTTGCTACCGGAAATTATTGGTAATTAGAACAATATTGAGGTTAGATTTGAAGCGCGCGGAGCGCGCGAAAATTTTGAAAGTTTGCGAAGGATTTACGATAATTCTGATAGTTTGAGAACCATTTGTGATGGAAAATAGTTACAATAGATCCATCACTTGGTTGAAAACACACCTCACCCTACCCCATACAGAAATCTATAGCTTAAACGCCTTTTGGTATCATTTAAAAATTTTCAAATTTTTTTTTCTGAAATCGATTGGGGGGCACGCGCCCCCCATGCCCCCCGTGCCGACGCCACTGGCCAATGCCATCGTTCTTCAACCCACCATGCAGGCGGCGTTGCAGGGGTTTTGAAATTTCGAGTGCAGTATCGAACCCCCGATTCCGAGTCCTTCATATTCGGCACGAGAGTTAATAGGGGTAACTAATAGGCCTATTCCACAATATCCCATCTACGCTGTTACTGATTCATATTTAAAAACGACGTACAATTTCATAGATAAATGCCAGTCTAATGAATTTTGAACCTCATCATAGTTTTAACAATTTAACATAACATGTAGCATAACAAGTTAAGGGCAAACTAGGGTGGCCCCATAAGATGCAGGGTCTTTTTAACATATGGCCTACATACTATGGGCCATAACCCCTAGTCCCATGGACAGACCCCCCACTCATCTCATTTGGACCCCCAGTCGGTCTCTTTTTGTCATGTAAAACACATAATGATGATAAAAGATAATGAAAGATAACAACCTAATTTACTTGTAAGCCATGGGAAGTGCAATTTCTGGCAATCTGGATAGGCAATTTCTGAAAAATTTCTTCATAGACTACGCGCCAACCAACGGTGGCTCTCGATCCGCTTAGATGGTCCCTTTCGTTAAATGGCCCCCACTAAAAATTCTTAATAAAGCCCTGATAAGATGTCCTGTAATCCATACTCAAAACAAAGCCCAAACCAAACCTAATATACCCAACAACTGAAGCCCAGCACGCTAAGATTCTGCCACAGTCACAATAAAACTTTGTCAATGTTTATTTTGAAGCAATTGACTGAAGTGGAATTAACACGCACCCCGTTGTAAAAGCTGGTGAAATGTTTCTCTAGGCTTGACATTATAGAACTTTATAGACGAAGTTCAGCTTCTCGCATCGAGGTGTTAATGAGTATAGAACAGTCCGCCTGAGTGCATGCCGCGATCAAGCGGGAGTTACCACAAATATCTAAGTATAGTTACAACTTAGAGAATTTACACCAGGAAAGAATTTTGAAACCTGCAGAATAACCCCCCCCCCCTCCCAATCCAACTCAAGAGTAGTAAGTCCCAGCCTATCACAGGGGCGGATCCAGGATTTCTGAAAAGGGGGGGGGGGCGAAGTTGTTCGACCTGTAATTGACGGCACTATACCATCTAAGCGGAGCGCCACCATCAGTTGGCGCGGTGCGTACAAGAAAATTTTTGACAAAATAGACCTCCCAGATCGCCGGAAATAGCATTTCCCATGTCTTATTTTTGCATTTTCTGCTTCATATAATTTCATGTCTCAACTCTCAAAACATTAATTTTTTTCCACAAGTTATTAACAGAAGACAGTTATCATAGGCACTGTGCCTTACTACAATGCATCCTGTTCAAGGCGTTGAATCAGATCTTTAGTAGCCATGTTCTAACTTGGTGAATATTATTGAGGGACTTCCTTGAGAAATTTGTGACCGATATCTTAGTTCGACTTGATGCCAGGACCCAGGTACCTTGCATTGACATGTGGGCGTAAATGCACGTTTTATCACGTGCATGTTCCTCTCTGCCTAATTTCTTGTTTTGCGTGGACTCAGTGAGAAAGTGAAAATAACTGAAAATGCACGAGACTTGGTAGCCCTGTCATTGTTTTGGGGAACCTCCAGGCAGTGTAATCATGGTATTATTGTAGGCCTTGCATAGTATCAAAACTGAATGACCGAATTGTAATGATTCCGACCACTGTATTTCTAAATAAAATTTTTTTGGTGACGTGCACTGTAGGCCAATCTTAACGTCTTTCAGAGAAAAATCAAGGGATTAATTAACTGACAGAACAGCATTTGGTCATTTAGTTTGTCATTGATTATGGTTATACTTGTTGATTGCTGATTTTTACTTAATTTATAATTCCTCATATCTCTCCTTAGGAATTTATTTATGGAGGGACGTTAATTCCCCTCACTGAAAATGTTAGGGAGGGACGTGTCCTCCCCCCGTCCCCACACTTCCGCCGCCTATGCGTAGCATACCAGAAAATTTGGGTAAAAGCACATCCCAGATAGCCGGAAAAGACACTTTAAAGGCGTTGTAATTCGCATGATTTTCCATTTTAATTTTCTTGCAGTGGCATAGCTAGGATTTTTTGTTTGGGGGGCTCCCGTTTACTATCTAAGCGGAGCGCCACCATGTGTTGGCGCGGAGCATACCAAGAAAATTTCAGATTTTAATACATCCCAGATCGCCGGAAATGGCACTTGCCAGGCTTGATAACAGCCATCAAGAAGTGGTGAACAAAATGTAAAGTTTGATTTTATTTTATTACACATTTCTGTAAGACGGATTAGCTCAGCTGGTGGGACTTTTGGTCCAAGGGTTGCAAGTTTGAATCCCGTTTTACTCAGTGGATTCCTCTCACGGGGTCATGCAGTGTGTTGTGTGATCGCCGGCCTGGGGGGAGTGGTCTAAGGGTGTCCCCCTCTCCTTTGAAAATTTTTGAAAAATTAGGTGTCCTTACATGCAATCTGGTGCCACATATGCTACCTTTTGAAGTAAAATTTGTGTTAAAAATTTTACGTGTTTTTAGGAACTAAAAAAGAAATCGGCATCAGTGAGGGGGGGGGGGGTGGCCAAATGGCCTCCCCCTAGTGTACGCCACAGCGTTTACTATCTAAGCGGAGCGCCACCATAGGTTGGCGCGGAGAGTTCCAAGAAAATTTGAGGTTTTAATACATCCCAGATGGCCGTAAATGGCACTTGCCAGGCTTGATAGCAGCCCATCCCAACTGATGCGCACTGCCTCGTAAGGTGTTTTCCGATGGTATTGTATGGTACTGACTGTATCCAACCATGTGTAGTAAGACAGCATGCGTGTAAACGTCCCAATCGACGTTCAAACTGATCTGTTGTGCGCTATGACTCCCATGCTTCGAGGCTCCTAATTGCACCTTCATCAGTTCATTCTCTATCACTCCACTCTCTGTCCTTCTCTCTGTCTCTTCTCCTTTCGCTTTTTTTCTCTCTTTTTTCCTTTTTTTTTTTTGCATTTTCAAAAAATGGGGCAGGGGCCGGGTCGGCCCCCCTAGATCCGCGCCTGTATCATGATAATTAAGGGAGACTACGCACTTCGGTAATAAGCCGAGTGGCCCTCCTCTGAACCTGCTCTAAAAGAAACTTGTCCTTTTCATAAAAGGGACTCCAAGCCTGCACAATATACCCAGGAGACAATTTCAGTCAAGAACAGGATCGAGTATGTGTTGGGTTTTAACAGTTACGTACCCGACAAAATCAGTTTAAACCAGTAGCAAATTCCAGTCAAGAAACTCGTATTTGGTGTCGGGATTTAACAAGTACCTGATCAAATACCCGTTAAAGCCAGCTAAAACCAGTAAAAACAGTTAAAACCCGACAACATAGGCGTACGAGGCGGGGGCGGGGGCGGGGGCGGGGGGGGGGCTGCAGCTCTCCCAGAGCAGGGAAAATAATGCTTATTTCGGGGCACTGACACTTGCATTTTCAGGGCAAGGGGGCAGTGCAGTGGGCAGTGCGGCGGACAGAGGCGTTTGCCAACAGGGCAAAATGCTTATTAGTTGCGCAACGCATATAATGTTGAATATAGGCCTATGGAGTAGAAAATGTAAGTTGATCATAAGCGATACTCAGCTCACACAGCAGGGCACCAACCAAGGTTCTGTTTCACTTGACTGTTCTTTCCTCTTGTTTGAGGGGGGGGGGGTTATCCGTCCTGAGTGCTATCGTGGTAAAAGGGGAAAATCAGGGCAATTTGTAAAATTTTCAGGGCAAACACCCTCCGCCCGTCTTCCCGTACGCCTAGCTATGCCCGACAAAACCCGACACCAATTACCCGTTGATTTGGAACTTTCCTCTTGGTAATTTGTGGCGAAACCAACTGCTTGTACAAATTCAACGCAATATCTTTACTAATTTCTGAAATTCTCTTGATTAATCCACTGAGCATCCGGGCTATATGCCCCAGCCGGCAGCAGCAGCAGCAGCACTTCAGCATGCAGCAGCAGTAGCCGCTGCACAGTAGCTAAGGCAAGGGTGGGGAACCTTTTTATCTCTGAAGTGCCGTTAAGGTCATAATCCACTCGCGGGCCTCACAGAGAGAGTGCAATAAGCCTTTCCCATAGGGCGCAGGCCAATGGGCCCCAAACAGTCCGTGGTCGGAGGCTAGAAAACTTGAAAGTCTAGGCAAGAACTGGGGCCGGCGAAGCCTCGGAAGAATTTGTATTAATATGTAGGCAATGGAGTATTCATCCACTGTCTTTAAATTACATTGAATGTGCAAGGCTTTACAGACCAGAAGCATCACAAAAGGGCCTATGGCCATTTGTCTTTTACGTATGTGTGGAGTAATAACAGGGACCGCGGAGACGGGGGCTACGGGTGCTTTAGCCACTCACTTTTTCTGCCGCCTTTAACTGATGGGATGATAGGCGGCCTTTACTTTCTTGAACATATTGGGCCGCTTCGATGATTAGCCCTCTCACTTCGAAATTGGCTTCGCTGTTGCTGAATAATGAATGAGCGCATATGAAAAGTGCGCGCAAAGCGCGCCGAAAAAAATGCGTATTTTAAACCAACTCATTTTTCCTTATTTTACATTGCAAAATTGCCCACGTTCTAACGTTTACTTCACTCTTCCGTCTAAGGGACAGTTCTAACCTCCCCCCATCCCCCTTCCCGAATCTACCGGAATAGATTGCCCACTGAGTTTCATACTTGAATAGGTAGACCTACACATGTGATAGTGTAATTCTATACAATGTTATTTAGCCAATCTGCCACGCTTGAAGCTTGCGTTACTTCCTGAGATAAAAGGATTCTGCGCCTGATTAATATCTAACGAAACGGTTGGCATGTTACATTGTGCATGCAGGGATTTTAGTAATATACACTGGTAGTGTTTTGCAGCAGATTAAAGTGAAATACCCGGAAAGTGGTACTGTATAACCAGGATAAGCGGTTAGCACCGTATGCTTAAAGATATTATTGCCAATTATCTTTCAAGTGATTCTGAATTTACATTTATGAATAACCTCGATCGCAGGCAGGACATATCAATTTGTTTGTTACTTAAACCCATACAGCTTGTGTTAGCGTCTCCCACGCAACGAAAATGCGCTCTGTGGAAAACAGTACGGATACGAACTTTCGATCGCTCGTGCTCTGTTGCATAGCAAAATTACAGTAATGTTCATTCAGTTTCATGTTCTACTATGTCTCAGCTTCTGAATGACATAAAAATATATCGATATTATTTGACTTTTACATAGGGACCTGGACAGATTTCGAAGGCATCTTTTTGCATGGCAAGCAATAGCTATGAACTTTTGACCTACTGCTGTTTGTACAAATAAGCTTGGATCGTCGATGTTCATGCATTGCTGGATTGGTTATCATGTAAACTTTCCAATGGTAACCTTTGTTTTCAAATTTTCAACACTCCCCCATAGGGACAAGGCCAAAATACGTACAAACAGACACAAATATGAATATGCATAAGTCTTGCACCAATGAAAAGACCCCAAGCGATGTGTGAACAACGCGACCGTTACCCGCCACAGACTTCTACACCGTGCGCGCGTTGTACAGTATGTACAGCGAACACGTGCGTGCAGTGGTAAACAAAACATTTGGTCACCCCCACACGACCAATCAAGTGTACGGGATGAGTGTGTGTATGAATTATACATAGCCATGACGTCTCACTCACCCAATCCTCAGTTTAGACAGAAAAGTGTATTGACAGGAAAGTGTTTTGAACAAATTGATATGTGAAATTGTCTCGCGGGCCGCATCTGGCCCGCGGACCGGAGGTTCCCCACCCCTGCTATAAAGCATCACTTGTAGGCTAATGGCAACACCGGTGGTCTTTTTCTGAAGTCACATTACTCAAAATACTACCAGCCATGGCACATAACTCAAATTTTTCAAGATCCCGGAGTGCATGAAGAGCATTTATCAGCATTAGGGGCCTATAACGATGATTTGCCAAGTCTTAGACCAGTGTACGTAAGTAACCCACGGCATCTATAATTCCTTTTGCAACAGCATCGATCTCATCATTTACTTTCCTATAATGTCATCAGCAAACTTATTAACTCTCAGCCTATATGTGAGACAGCTATCAATGTCGTTGATTAAGAAAAGAATTGGAGCACGGGTACTCGACCCGCTTCTGACTTCTTCCAAGATGAGCATGGGCGTAGTAGCCCAAGTTGATGGGGGGGGGGGGAGGGGGCTGGAATGAATTGACCGAAAAATATAACCCCAAATTTCGCCCTCCATGCACGCACGTTAATTCGACATGTTAATGTACATAACAAATAGCTACCTTTGAAATAAAATTTGTGTTAGAAACAAACCTACATACATGCCACTCAAAAAGCCAGTCTTTTATCTGTTAATTCGTAAACAGATTTTCAAAAAAATTTTGAAAAAAAGATTTTGAAAAAAAAAAAATCAAAAAATGTTCATGGGGGGGGGGGGGGGGTGCAGGAGCCCCCCATGCCCCGTGCCGGCGCCACTGATAGCAAGCCTTGTTTGTTACAAACCAATGATCCTCAGAGAAAACAACAGCATCCGATCCATGCGAATTGCTGTTGGAACCTCTACAAAATCCTCCTATACAGAAGACTCCTTGCATGGTAAAGATCATAAATAACAAATTAAAAAATAATCATACAACAAATTAACTGCCATATATCCTGATGGTCACTGATATGATGTAAGTACCCCAGCTATTACCTTGGAAAGGCTCAACACCCTCTTTACATTTATGCTATAGACCTTTTGGCATATACTCCCACTACCTTTGATCTGTTACAGACCTAAGATAAGCATGAAATGATTTAGGAATTACTGTGAACCTCCTTATTAGCCAATTACTTCCTCTCAAACTTCATCTTATATAATAGTGTCTCATTGAACCAAATATACTGAGGAGTTCCTGGTTCTTAACTATCATAAACTGCAAAGTCTGAAGAAGTCTGTGGACTGATTCTACATTAAGTCTAGCTACTATAGACTTACTAGGTTATTCATGTTGTTATTGTTTACGGCATATTGAAATTTAGTTCAGGTGTTTTTCCTAAATAATGTCTAACAGTTGGCATCTAACTTCCTTGAATTCTAAATGGAGTAGGCTACGTACATTATAAGCCACTGTATACGGTGCATATTACGTAATAACGTCGACGCATAAAGTGTATCCGGAAATTTTGTGTTGCGACTCAGAGATTTTGACAGGCTGATTGTGACTAAACTAGTGGTAATGATATTAATATTTGTGTTGTATAAAGGTCACATCATTTTTAATGTTGTGACCTCCTTTGGGATACTTCGCATGTGTCCAGCATAATTAGGGGATCCCCCGTGGAACGTCTACAAATGGCGTTCCGCGCACGGACGCCGTGCTTTACGTTTGTTATACGGGTAGTCCAGTATATAAAGCCTAGCCTTGGTAATTAGACTATGTACGGTAGGCACCATAGGTGATATGCAGTTTATATGATGCTGTGATGTGATGTTTTTACTGTCAGACTGTCGGGATGCAGGGGCATAGTACAGTAGGCCCCTATTGTAGGCTACAACTGTAGCAGGCCACAATGTTATACAACTTAGAGTAAAAATCCTTGACCACAGACTCATGACTTTTACACACTATTCACTGGTTATACTATAATTGCAAGGCAAGTTCCGGTCCTCTTTCATAGGAGTATAAACATTTATCAAGTTGCAACCTGCCAGTCTTGATCAGCAGGAACGATATAGCTAATTAATTGCCATGAATCTACATTTCTGCAGTGAAAAATAATGCATAGGCAAAGATCGAGTCCGATCTGCGCTAATTAATGCACTTATCAATTGAATGGCGCACCCCATGCACTCCCTGGCATTGTCAGTCAAATGTGGGTCATTGATCATTGACAGTGTGATGCACATGTCCGTCATTGAACTGGCCACTATTGTCAGCCACCAGCATGATTGAGGGGTGAGTCACATTACTTCAATTTGTCAGTCACTGTTGTGACCCAGGGGCAGATCATCGTGAGTCAATTGTAACACTTTGTAAATTGGGGATACCAATTGCTATTCTCATTTTTCAGTAATCATATGGTGACCCACATATCAGTCAAAATTGCGTTCATCAATTATGTGACTGAGGTGTGGGCCATGTTACTTCACAGAAGTGACTGATGGGTGTCATTGTAAGTTTTGTCAACACTGTTGTGGACAATGACTGACCATGTCTAGGGGTAGTGAGGTATGTCATTCAATTGATAAGTGCATAAGTGAGACTAAACTAGATCTAGACTAAACCTACATGACAAAAAAGACTTGTGAAATTTGGTGCACACAGTCATATTTTTATGTCACTGCTGTATATTAATAGTGATGCCAGACAAAACAAAAACTACCCACATATACTGTACTGTCTGAGGATCGAGGGGCTGTGGCCCATGTACTGGAAAATTCATACTGTATGCTGTACGCCACAGAATTATGCCAGATTTTGGCTTGCAACATTTGACTACAGGAGCCCAAATTCTTTAGTTTAAACCCCAGTCTCAGAGAGTATAAAGCCTTTATAGTGCGGTACTGTTTGTTGCTGCAGGCTAATGTCCATTGCTTAGGATGTAGGCTTGGCTAATGTTAATATTACGCCACAATGGTATCGTAAATGTGCACCATACCAATACAGCAAAGTTGTTTAAATTTGGCGAAAGTGCCATACGCCAAAAAGTTTGGCACACATTTTCATACACCACAGATCTGTATAAAAACTGTTGAACTTTCCAGTATGTGCTGTGACAGGATTTGCCCAAAGCTACTGTACACCATAAGGGATACAATGTATGGGAAGGAAGGCATACCACAACAGAAGGGAAGGTGATACTATACAGGCAATAGATGACGAGAAGGACTAGGTCCCACACACTGTCAGACACACTTGTCAAGTTGGGCAAGCAACCACTGAAATTCACTTGCCCTGGCATTTTTTACTTGAAACCAAGCAAACATGTTTCAGAGATACAAGTATATAACACTAAAAGCTTACAAAACACTTGGCATTTTAATTAAAATTCTGATTTGTGAGGAAGGAGAGAATGTGCTGCCACTCTATACAGTAAGTCTTTATTTTGTTCTCTGGTAGAGTATTGTAATTTGTAGTTCAGTATGCCTATCTAGTTAGGCAAGATATTGATCTGATTGTTCAAAAAGGTTCGGAGGTTTTCATGCATGCATGATACCACTGCAGACACACAGCATTTGTCATGTGAGCATACGTAGACTCGATGATCTGGGCCTTAATTATGTCTTTAAAAATGAGAAGGTTTAGGGTGGATCTTATTGATCAAAACTTATTGTATCTATTAGAGGTTTGGAGGATACAGATTCTGGAAGTCTCTTTGAAGTGAGGTATGGATTCACCATAGGACACAGCCATATGATATGCAAGGGTCACTACATTCATGACTCTCTTCCCTGACAGCCACTTGCTTAGTCAGGTGGTACACAGGTGAACAACAACAGAGACTGCATGTGGAAGACAGACAGTTTGTATAATCATGCACAATTTTCGAGTTTGATATTAATCATTTCTCTTGACATAAATGATCAAAGGGAATTTCCTATGGAAGAAAAAGTTCTCTTGGACCAAAAACTGAAGGTTGGACAGTGTGACAGTAAATTTAAGACAAGAAACAGTCATTTGAAGCCTTTGTGTCACTTTCAAAATACCCATGGACTTGATCTGGTGTACAGCAAAATCTAGTTTCACAGTTTCCAAACTCGTCTATTGATAGGTCAGACATCATAGACCTGAAGGCAATGGGTTGCATGAAAAATGTGCTAGATAGTCCTGGCTTTAGGAGTGGATCTCAAAAAACCTTGGTAAATAAAATACCACTGTTTTCTGTGTAGGGCAATAGTACAGTAAGTTGCATTTTATACTCCTAATAATGATAGTGCACGGTGGGCCTGAAATTGATGCTGCTAGCCCATAAGATTTCGTTGCTGATATTTTTTTGGAAGATCTCACCAGGATGCCTTTTTTGGTCGTGCTGAACATTGGCCTATCACCCAAACAATATTTTGCTGTGGAAGTTATTATCAAATATGAAACAATACAAAATTAGCCAAAATTTAACCAAATAAATTGAGAGCTAAGACAAATAGGGGGTGGGTGGGGGGTGGGGTGGGGGGGCAACTCCCCTTTGTTGGAGACTATACATACTGCACTGAATTGTAAACACAGATTAGTGCACCCTGACAAAATTTGAAAAATCGGTGCTCATGGAGACATGGTTATTATGGTGTATGTTACTGTATGGTAATGGTACTGTACAGTATGTATTTACCATAGAAATAAAAGTAAGGGAGAACGCTAACACAATGCATCCTTGCATGTTTAAGCGGTGAAGCGAAAATGGTGAGGGCGCTTTCGTTGTACGGCAAAAGACCGGTTGATTGATGTGTCTCCGTACGTACAGTGTGCATTCTGCTGCAGAAGTTATATATAGCTTATTTTATGCGTTTTTCGAAAGATTTGGAGTAATTTTCACAACAGAAATAAGTCATGGTGCCTTAAGTATTTTGTTTTATACTCCTAACTTGAAAACTTGTAGTTTCTTTGTCAATACTTGGGGTAAAAGCAATGACGTGATATTTGTATTACGAGCAGGTGCTCTGTTGCCATACAAACTGGCCAAATCAATGGCTTCAGTCCTGATCGGCTAACGTCATTCTCCCTTACTTTTATTTCTATGGTATTTACTCAACCAATGGTAAAAGGGATAATGTGACCACACAAGTTCCATGAACAGTACAAAACTGTTTAATGAAACATTAGTTAAAACAAAATACTGTACATGCCTGTGTAGCATTCATGTAGTGAGTCATACAGTAGATGGACCTGCTCTCTTTAGTCAAGTGTGGGGAGTACAATGTGGATAGTGCCTTCATGGTTTGTAAATCTGCATGAATGTATGAGGGAGTCAGTAAGTGGGATTTGTTCATAAACATAGTAAACCAGTGCTGTGTGATGTGAAGTGTCATGGATAAATATAACAGTAGCTACGGTAGCATCAAAACACTGTACTGTCGACTACTATACTGTAGGCCTAAATTATTCAGCCTTACAACAAACTTATTCAGGCTGAGCCCACAGGATGGAAACTTACTGTACAGTATGGGCCTACAGTTCTTTTTTCCAGCAACTTGTCCAATTGGTTCTCAGGAGAAAAGTCTGTTTTGTTTACAAGTATGAACTGTAAATGAACTATTTATGGTACCTGTCAGCATGTTTCAACAGGTACAGTATACTACATTCAGTACATTTTACGTAGAATGAACAGGTCCCTGCTAAAATCCTGTTGAACCTTGTTGATACATTACAGTACAGTATGTTTCCAATTATCCACATGCTCACATGTGTTCATTCTGGTTTCAACAGTTTTTCTCTGAGTGAAATACTGTAGCACCAGTTCAGAAATTTATAGCCTGTGCAAGGTGAAGCTGACAGAGCTTACTGTGTGGTTTAGCCAGGTATTTAGCTGCACTAAACATTACAATGCATTGCAAGGTACTGTAAGGCCACACACAGAGCAAGTGGCCATTCATGGCTACTTCCTTGGCAAATGATCATGAAATCTCAAACTTAATCAGTACCATACAGTATATGCTGTATACTGTACATGTACCAACATTATCTACAGCACTGAGAACAGTACAAAAATCTATCTAGGTTTGCAACTTGCATCAGATTAGGTACTGTACAAAGGGCACAAGTATTTGAACACTGGTCCTATATAGGGATTTCATGTGACGTCACGTGCGTGGGATTCGCAGGCACTGAAGGGCAAAACACCCACGCAGTAAACGTATTTATAGCACACGCGCATGGCATAACCATAGATACTATTGTGACACAATGGACGGGTGCCCGTCAAAACAAAAAAGACGCGCGATCTTGCCCTTCAAAATTGCGTCTAGTTGGTTAAAGTCACGTGACTGAAATCTCTCTATTGAAGCCAATCAAAATTAAATTGTGAAATGTGAGTCATGGTTACAGAGTTTATAAATCACAAGGCCTGCATAACAGAAAACTTTGCAGTCAATCTAGCTTTATATTTAGCATCCAGGAAATTTTCTGCAAGTTGTACACATTGTGATGATTCACTTGCCTTGTGATATGGTGGGATTGATACTGAGCCAACATTGTAAACTTATGATGTATAGTAAAGTAAATAGGGACCTACAGGGTATATTACTGCTAGTTATGTAACTTTTTGATGTTCCATCCATGCATAACTTCAGATACTGTACAGTAAATTATGCCCTTGCCCACTGGTAGTGTAGGTAAGTGTGAAAAGAAAAAAAAAACAAAACAGTTGCCCATGAATTTGTCGAAACTTCACAACGTAATTTGTTTTAAATGTTTAGTATGCAAGTAAAAATACTGCTCTTTGTGGGAGCCAAAAGAAAGCCAGTGAGGAGAGGAGTGCAGTCGTATGTTTGCAAAAGAAGTGCAGGGATTGATGCTATGCCATATACATGGTATGCATGGAAAAAACATATGCAGGCAAAAAATGCAGTTGATGTGTTAATTACAGTCTGTTTTAATACAGTACAGTATTTTGAATAGCTTGTGACCCTCATGGTACTCCATCCCCTTTGCCCAGCACAAATTTCTTAACATTTTTCCTTGAAAGAAGCATCTCTCATTCGTAAAAGGACCTTTTGCATGACAGCACTTCCTTACCGTTCTGTACAGTACTTCATTTTAGCCTACTGTAGGAAAGCATTGGGAAGCCTGTCCTGTAGCAAGCTGCTTTACTGTAGTTTTAAGTGGGGTCAGTACAGTACATCATGAGAGTATGTAAAGGAAACCATCTCTAGCAAAACAGGGGGCATACTTGAAATCCACCTTCTGGGCTAAGGGCCTAACTTTGGAACGTTCATGGGATGTATAAAAGTCACATTCTGGTCAATTACAGTAGATCTTGGTGTTATATACAGTACTGTATGGTCCCTAAGTTCAGAGGAAATGTGTACACAGTCACCCAAGGGAATAAAATAAACCTTTAACACTACAGTATTTCATGTGTTTTTTGTTTATCATGTGACATTATTTTTTATGAATTGTTAAACTCATGTATAGTTTTGACTCCTTGCTTTTCCTTGACGCAGTATTTTTGTTTTGAAACATCTTGACAGATTCTTGTACAGTATAAGGGAAATCAGAGCAGACTTTGAAGATTTAGAGCTCTCATGTTTAAAAGAAACAGCAATCTGAATATATAGCAGTGTAATGGACCTTTGACTCGATCATCTGAATCTGGTGTGGTAAAAATATATTCCCCTCAGACTTCAGCACCTTTCCAAACTTTCTGGCAGAGGAAGATAAAAAAAATACTAAATTATTTTCACGTTTTCTTGTTTTTCAGATTTATTGAGTTAGTTTGAGAAAAGATACACCACGAGCAAGTTTGGCAAGTGCTATGAATAACCACATGACAAAATCTGCTTCAAACATGTCTAACATGGAACAAAGCATCAGGTGCATTTAGGAAGGCAGATGAGAACTGTGGCCTTGTCGCAAAAAATTAATATTTTACATAGAAAAGTTCATCGTAGGAAAGGTGAAGTTTACACCAAAAAAAGTCGTTTTGCATTAACTTTCAATAAATTTAGGAAATTCCTCTTATACCTTGCTTCAAGAAAAAAGAAAAAAAGAAGTGGATGATTAAAACCTGTTGTCTTTCAATATCAGTATTCAAAATTCAGTATACATTTACAGTTCCTTTAAAAAGTTATAATTATATTCACATTCTGAGGCAATCTTGAAAATGGCTGCTATGCCAACCGACCAGTCAGATAGTGGAAATGGAGAAATAAGGTAAGATATTAAAATTGGTTTATGTTCAGTTTCTGTAAATTTTTAAGTGTACTTATAAACACTTTGAATGTCCAAATTTTTGTATGAAAACTACAGTGATATCATTGCTATTTGCCAACTTCAGTTAGACATGAGCATACTTTGTAAGAGGAGGTGCGTATGGGGGTGGGTGGGAGTGGGGGGGGGGTGACTTCATGGAAACCTCATTGCATTTTTGCATTCTGGTTTGTTTTTTTCATGCTTAAACAAAAAATGTTGGCAAGTAATCAGATTGAGTACCTGGGAGGGCAGTGTAGAAGGCTGGTGTTCAAACCTTGCTGATATGTTAAAAAAGAGCCCCAAATTTTGATGTGTGTCCCAGTTGAGTCACTTTTACAGTAGGTGCTCTCACAGTATGCCCCATTTTTTAACTCATGTATCCATTGTGATTGTACTCTTCATGATGACAGAAATTTAAGTAGGCCTACCATTATAAAATAAAAAATTTGAGATGCAGTTAGCTGGAAATAACATTAAAGTCGTTGTCAGTTATGGATTAATGTCATCTGTGAACTGGTCAAGTCCACCATTCAAATGCATTCTGCAATCCTTCTCCAGTATTTTTTAACCCATAGATGTCTTTTTTAGGATTAGATGGGGGAAAGCTTGGGGGAAGGGGATTAAGACATTTGGCTTAAATATTTCACTTGACAAGCCTTACAGTACTACTTTAAAACTTAAGCAAAGCCTGTCAAATTTCCTTTTACTTCCTTTTCTTTTTCCATCCATATATTTTACAACAGAAATATTTCACTCCTTTGCACAGTATCACAGGGAAACCTGGGAGTGCATCTTCTGTGAAGTTAAACAATTTGTAACAAAGTAGAGGTATTTGTCTTGTGGTGTGATGAGCTTAAGTATCCAGTAGGGATTGAGCAACACCCACAAGTTCAAACTACTGGTGTACAGGTCTGTATATGTACTTGTAGGCAAATGCAAATCAAAGCCCGTGAAGATGGTATTAAATGAACTTGAAACTAGAGCTTAGGCATTGTTACCACCTGATTTTTGGTTTCAATGAAAGAGAAATATATGCAGTCATGATGGCGTGTGTATGTATGTGTGTGTTTGTGACACTTAGCTCCTTAACACAGTCATCTGGGCTCACCAGGGGTCAAACTCTGAAAACCTTGTTAACACGATATCTCAAGGTACTATAGGAAGCTTTGACAAATTTCATATGTAGTGTGCAGATGCTTATGGTAAGAGGAAGAACCCTTTTCTTTTTGGTGGAGGGCAGAGGCCATTTGGGGTCACCAGGGGTCTAACTGAAAACCTTGTTAACACGATATCTCGAGATAACAAACTTCTATAAATTTCATAGGTAGTATGTAGATGAGTTATGGTAAGAGGAAGAACCCTGTTGTTTTGATGGTATTCAAAGGTCACTTGGGGTCACCAGGGGTCAAAGCCTGAAAACCTTGTTAATACCATAATTCAAGTTAAAGCTTGGATAGATTTCGTATGTAGTATGTAGATGCCTTACGGTAAGAGGAATAACACTATTATTTTTGATGGAGGTCAAAGGTCATTTGGGGTCACTGGGGTCAAACTCTGAAAACCTTGTTAACACGATATCTGGAGTTAGGAAGCTTGGATAAATTTCACACTTAGTGTGTACAGTACTGTAGATGCATTATGGTGAGACAAAGAACCCTATCGTTTTGGTGGGGGTTAAGGTCATGTGGGGTCACAGGGGGTCAAACTCTGAAAACCTTGTTAATACCATATTTCAAGATAGGAAGCTTTGGTAAAATTAATACTTAGTTTGTAGATGGGTTATGGTGAGACGAAGAACCCTATTGTTTTTGGTAGGGTTCAAAGGTCATGTGGGGTCACAGGGGGTCATACTCTGAAAACCTTGTAAGCATGATATCTGGTAGTAGGAAGCTTTGACAAATTCCATACTTACAGTATGTAGATGCCTTATGGTAAGAGGAAATACCCTCTCGTTGTTGATGGAGTTCAAAGGTCATCTGGGGTGACAGGGACCAGACACTGAAAACCTTGTTAACATGATATCTAAAGGTACGGAGCTTTGATAAATTTCAAACATAGATTGTAGATGCCTTATGGTAAGAGGAAGAACCCTATTGTTTTTGGTGAAAACCAAAGGTCACTTGGGGTCTCTGGGGTCAAACTCTGAAAAAGTTAACACCATATCTCGAAGTATGAAACTTGGATAAATTTCATACTTACAGTAGTGTGTAGATGCGTTATAGTGAGAGGTATAACCCTATTGTTTTTGGTGGAGGTCAAGGTCATCTGGAGTCACAGGGGGTCAAATTCTGAAAACCTGGTTAACATGATATATTGAGGTAGCAAGCTTGGATAGATTTCGTGCAATACGCTTTTCGCCGGATTGTCTGGTTTTTGGCCAGCCTGTCATCTGTCCGGCGTTACTTGACGCCGGACGTTGACTTGTCCTCCTTTTGGAGGTCTGCAGAGTCACAGTGACAAACCTTATAAAATAGGAACGAAAAAACCAATCACGAATGATTTCATTACAATCACATGCAATATGATGTGAAAAAAGTCTGCAAATACATCTCAAAATATAAGCGGCACTCATCAGTCACATTCGGAGATGATCATAAATTACAATCTTGCAAGCGCAGTCAGTTTGATTAGTTAACGCGCACGATATGTAGCCCGTTTGGGCATGAGTCGTATATCGCAATATCTGCGTACACAACGCCGGTTTTAAGCAATGGCCCAGACATGGCTGCGGACGGTCATGTCCTCCTTTTTGGGTATTTGGATATGGTCACCCTATGTGGATGCCTTATGGTAATGGGCAGAAACCTGTTGCTTTATAGTGAGGGTCAAAAAGCAAAAATTCCCAAGAATTCCCAAGATCATCACAGGGGTCACCAGAGGTCAAAAAGCAAAATTTCCCAAGAATTCCCAAGATCGTCATCTGGGGTCACCAGAGGTCAAAACACAAAATTTGCTTAGAATTCCTGAGATCAATTATAAACACACAACAGTATTTTTCAAACAAGTTAAGGTAGCATTTAACCGGTTACTGAATTAAAGAAATGGGACATCATGGCATATTTGGACTGAAACATATCATCCGAACCTCAGTGCATTTTTGCATTCTGGTTGTTTATGTAATAGTTTGTGACTAGGTAGAAGAAGGGCAGAATATGCATTAAAAGGGCCCTCACCTGCTGTGAGAGTGAAATACTTGACATCTGTCCCATAGCCAGGCAAGGTACTGGAGGGTGCAAAGTATTTCCGGGGGGTTGGGGGGTTGGGGTTGGCAAGACATACTTAAAAGCATTGGGCTCATTTTTTTTTTAATTTCCAGGAGCAGGGGAAATTATTTGGGGAGAGGGCCCCCGACCCCCTTGGCTTTGGGATTGCATATATGACATGATTTCACTGCTTTTTGTTTGCCACTGACCCGCCCGTCATGTTTACACTTTTGCAAGCCGCAGTATAATGTATTGTTCCATATTTAGGCCAAGAAGACCTTTTTAACGCAATGCTAGAAACGAATCGCCCAATGTTTAACTCGGCGGTTTTTTAAATTACAGCGGCGTGCGTTTTTTAGTTGCAAAGCAACTTCCCTTTGGCATGCAGAAGTTTTTAACCGACGTCACTGCGTTTCGCGTCTCTGTTTGTTGGACACTTTGACGTCTATGCGTTCATTGCATTGCAATTGAATTCAGGGTACTAGTGTGCATACATATTAATAGCCAACCTGAGGAAGAGCTGTGACAGGCAGCGTGCCAAATTGAAAGGCACTGCCGTTACGTGTAAAACCTCTAGAACCAATCATCGACATGGCAAACGTTCGTTGCAAAGTTGGCTGTTTGCCAAGGATGAATGTATTGTTTTTTTGAGAGAGCGCCAGTGGTACTGGGTAGAACTACCTGAATCAGGGCCTGAGTCTGCAGTTTGCATACAGTCAGGAAGCTATTACGGTAGGAACAGCTCCTTGTTACAATCCTTGCTCATGGACAGCTGAAAAAACTTTATTAACAGGCCTCATTATGCAGTAAAATTTAAGCGAAAATTCCGCGAATTGTACTGTTGGTATGGACATCTGCCAGGACTTGGTCATGCGCCCAGTGCCTAAGCTAGCCTGCGTAGCGGCTTTCAATTCTGGAAATATTTGTCTACGACCCCCACGCTTTGTTTCAGTCAATCAAACTGCGTGCTATTTCCTAATCCGAGGTAAGGTTTTGTTACATCCAACGCCCGCTATTAAGCCTGTTGCAAACTGCACGTACGCAATGCAATACCACACGATACTATGTGACACAATGAAAATGTCGCCAGCCCTGTCCCACTACAGGTGACCTTTGCTTCCGCTCTCGGCAGTATTCGAACGACCGCGAGATGATACCACGCGATACGATACGACACGATAAAAATTTCGCCAGCCCTTTCGCAGTACAGGCGACTTTTCCTTCCTCTGACAACGATATTCCAACTACTGGTTATAGTCATGTGATCTAACAAAACAGCAATTCATCATCGGTCGCAAAAAATATCGCTCGGCCACAAGTGGGTGAAGGTTGAAATTATTTCAACTCAGTTTTATTGCACCGCGTCGCGTCGTGTCGCATCGCGTCTTATCGCGTCTAGTGTGAAACGGTCTAAGTTAAATTGTTTTCATCGTATCGTATCGCGTCGCGTCGTGCCTAGTTTAAAAGGGACCGCTAAGTAGCCGAAATAAGGGAAATGTCCAGAAATGTCAGTTGCGTAGCAGATATTGTATTCGTGTTGCTCGGACAATTCGTGTTTTCATCATTTTGTATCACAATGAAAGTAATCATACGCCGAGCACAATTTAACCACTCGGCAAATTTGCAATTGCAGCCATCGAAGCTGCGGGCTCGGCGATTATTAAATGTTACAATCAGTTACCGCTGTGAGAATTTGCTCCTGTAGCTTGGTCGCCTTATATGCAGTATCAGCTAGGCAAAGACGTGGGGAGCGGGGCTGGGGGTGTCAATGTCACCTTGTCAAAAAAGGTGGCGGGGAAACCCCCCTCCACACACACACCAACACCCCCCCCACACACACACACACAATTTAAGGTCGAAAACCTTACTGAATTTGTTTCCTCTGTAAAAATGTAAAAAAAGTTACAGTTATTTCCTTAAATTTTACACAAAAATGACCCAAAAAATTGCATCTGTAGGACCCTCAAATATAGAAAAATTAGTGGAGGAGTGACCCCTCTCTTTAGACTTCCTCCCCGGCCTGCGGTCCAAAACAGCCTTCGTCCCCCAACTGAGAACATCTGCCTACACCTGTGCAGCTATGGAATAGTTCCCCTCACCCGCTGACATGGGCGTCCGGAAGGGGGGTAAGGCACTTACCCCCTGGAAAATAAAAAAAAAAAAACTAAAAAAAACTTGAAGAAAAAGTAACATCAACTTTTTTGTATGATATCTGTAGAAAATTTCCAGAACATGAGCTTTCAAAATAGAAAATGATTAGATGCAACTCACAAGGCCTGGGAAGTGCCATTTCAATGTTTCAGCGATCGGGAGACATTTCGGTTAAAACTTTCGTGGTACTTTGCGCCAAACTTATAGTGGCGTTACGCCTAGATAGTTTGCCTACAGATTTCGCCCCCTGCAAATTCCTGGCTACGTCCCTGTAAAAGGCACCAACAGTTAACAATTAAGCTCTTTTCTGGGAGTAAAAATTTCCCCTGATTTGATCAATTAAAAGTTTTGCCCCCCTAATTTTTTTCCGGTGGACGCCCATGCCCATTGAACATTTTTTTTTTGTCCAGTTAACAGGCCAATGTTTAGTCGCGCAATCGGTGATTTAACACGCTGATTTTCCTGAAACATATGTTATGTGACACATTATTAATCAAAGCAGGGAGCTGAAAATCTGTAAGCCCTGTCTTAGAGTAGATCTTATTTGAAAAATGTTTGTAAGTTTATATGTTGCAATCAGTAAAGAAAGTAGCTACAAATCTCGTAGCCTACTACATGGTTTGTAGCATGCATGGTTGTTCGGTTGAAATGAGCAGTGACGTGTTTACTCTCGGTCGATTGTTCACCGAAGGAACTGTTGCAACCAATCACAGAGGACGATGTATTGCGAAACGTGTCAAGCAAAGGGGGAAGTCCCGTAAGCAACTACGGGAGCCGCTAAAGGTCATAGTGTGTAGGCGCTTCTACGTGTCCCGCGTTTTAAGGGAGTTACAGTTACACTTAAGAGTGTTGATACTTGCACTGAAGCAGATACGCTGAAGTTGGCGTTCCATGTCCCAGTTTTAAATACGTTAATGCAAAGTGGTTGTACTGTATGGTTATTCTCGGTTTTGAAACTTTTGATACATGATGTTCCCTAAAAGATGTGTTCGGTATGTAGGCTAGAGGGTCTGTAATTTGTGCTTTGGGGTTTTTTACGTCTTTTACACTTTTTATTCCTGATGGATGCATGTTTGTTTATAGGCCTACACTTATATGGAAAGAAAGAGAAACAATCGCAATATTGGCAGATGTTTTTCATCTACTTATGAAGTCACTTTCTGTGCCTTCCTTATTTATCGTTGACTGTCTCTCCAATCTTTCAAGTACGTGTTCGGAATCGTCAGGAAAAACAGTAGTGAAGTAAGGAGGGAGAGGGAGGGGGACGGGGAGGGGGAGGAGGAGGAGGAGGGGGAGGAGGAGGAGGAGGAGGGGGAGGAGGATGAGGGGTCTACCGAAACCCTTACTGGAGGCGCGCGTGTATTAGGTGTGGGACCAATTATTTGACAGACATCGCATATATCAGTACAGTAGGTGATAAATGTAGGTTGTAACAGGGCTCGACTTAAGGGTAAAAATTCACTGGCCAGCAGGGCCAGTAACTTTTAAACTCTACTGGCCCTACCATTTTTTCACAGGCCCAGTTTGTACGACAAATGCTAATGTTAAGTTTGAAAAAATACATCAAAGACAAGAATATAATGTTTCTGTTATGATGGCATGTATTATTTACATAAGGGACAACAAGTTAGAATAAGCATCATGATCTTCAGCAAGAGATGCAGCAGTATCATCATAATCATCATCATCATCATCATAAATTTTTCGTTTTAAGTCTTGATGCTTTTCACAGCCACTACTGTGGAATCCTCTCCTTTTTGCAGCCTGGAACCAGTGGTCCACTGCAGCATCAGGGTTGTATTCAGTGACCTCTGGTGACTCGATGAGGATGACCAGCAAGTCACTCAAGTGAGAATCAGACAGATTGCTCCTCCAGTCTGTTTTGGTTGTTTTAAGACGGCTAAAGCCTCTCTCAGCATCTGCAGATGACGATGGAATTGTTAAGAGCAGATCTACCAAACTCAAGATGTTGGGACAGGCTTCACCCATCTTTTCATTGACATTTGCCCATGTCCATTTTCCCCAAGAAGACTGATCATACCTGCAGACAAAAATCAAATGAAACATGTTTATCATATTAAGTGATATTATTAACAGATCAGACTTGTACATAGTGTGGGTACACTGTCATGACTACAAAATGTTGCATTAGCCACAGTGCATCACTTTCCAAATCTGTGAGTATGAGTACAAATACAAACCCATTCTCATGAGTATGAGTAACGGCAACTGTACAAAACCATTCATATGAGTTTAAACTCACTACATGTCTGTAATATATTGACATAATTATAAGGTTGATTATTCATGCAAAAGAAGCAGTTACCTGCTGAATAAGTTAAATTTCAGCTTGGTCCATTCAGTCTCACATTCATCCGATTTTACTCCAGCTGCATCCAGTCCAGGCTTGAAGAAGTCTACCAGAGAGGCAATCTCCTTATCCCCATAATCTGCAAATTAATTTTAAAACAAATAAAATATACTTCAATGATAGAATAAATACTTCCTGTTTGTTCTTTTCCACGAACACAACATGCTTCTGCCCATGCACATGATAAATTTACACTAACTTATAAATTCTCACCTTTAGCCTCTTCTTTGGTCTTTGGAAACGTCTTCAAGTTTATCACAGAGCTGTGACGCAAAATCTTGTCTGTGTCCCCACCAGGAAACTCAGTGAAACGCTTCCTCAGTGCCACTAATAGCTGCTCAATAAATTGCACACGTGCTGAGTCAAATGATGTGGTGTTGCCTGTCAAAGAGTTTGGTGGCATTTGTCTTGCTTTGCGTAGGTTAGGACCATCACTGAAAAGTTAAGATCAAACCATGGGTGCATACTATTGAAATTACTCCCTACAATTGTATTGTGCACCTCTTGGTAGGCATAATTATTACTCAGAGGGCACTGGGCAGCAAATAAAAACAAATAAATACAGTGTTTCATTGAGGAAGAGTCATGGCTACTAACTGCCAGCTACAGAATTGCACTGGTTAACTATTGCAAAGGACCTTGAAGTATAGGCATGACCTCCCTCTTTGATAATGACCTTCAACTAACTTAGTTATGACTCTGGTTGAAACTAAAACATACCTTGTTTGCAGCTTCTTAAGATTCACAATGGCCATCTCTATCTCTTCAATAATCTCGGCTATAGTAGCTTGTTGATCCTGGAACTTAGTGCTCACACTTGTGAGTATTGAAAGTGCATCCTGCAGGAAGTGCAGCATTAACCACGCATCTTTGGTTGATAGAATCTTGTGGAAGTTCTTAGCTTTGCAAGCTTTTTCTGTACCAAATGATGGACCATCTGGATTTTGAAGCTGTAAAGCAGATATTCTATTACTGCCGAGTGACCGTACAATGCGCAGAATATTCTGAATGCAGATGTAGCCAAATATTTGCTTGGAGAACAAGGGTATGTTTTACCAATGCCGGTAACAGAAATTATTCAAACACTGGGTGGGCAATTTGTGGCACTCAAATAAGACCTTGCTTATCCCGACATCAACAGGGAAGGAATGTCATGTGGAAAAAATTGCATATGAACAGGTTTTTGAGTGCTAGTTTCAAAAACATTCATGAACAACATCCCCCAAAAGTTTGTCAAACATCTCTGACTTTAATATTTAATTCAACATGTGTAGTAATTTTTCACAAGTCTCAGTGTAATACATGAACAATTTCTTCTGAAGCATACCCTACTGTAAGAAAGTTATCCCCGGCATTCAAGCATGGCCTGGTAACTTCTTTCAACACATCATGACTTGAAATAATCATTTGACAGAAATATCTACCACCAAGTCCTGGCAGTATTTTCTTAAGCTCTACTTTCATTAATTTTAGGTACGAAGTCGACACCGGTACACTTCCTTCTTTAAAGTTACTTTTACACTATCCTAACGTGTATAATGTATGGTATAGCGAGCCTTTACTACTGTAGTCCTTGATCAGAGCCGAGTACTACAGTATGTTTCACAAGCCTCCGTACTACGGCCCTTGCGCACCCCATTGAAAAACAGATGCACCTGCCTTTTACAGTGGAAACTCTCACGAAAGTAAATAGCAGTATTCGTTGTAATAAAATTACACATAAAAATGTAAAATTACCTAATGCATCTTCTGCGCTAGTTTTAGTTTTATCCTAGCCCATGATGTTATTTTTTCGGCATTTGAAGTTTCAAATGGTTACACTGTAGGTTAAAATGTTCATGGTCGGTACATACTGTAATTATGGGGGGCAGTGTATGTACAGACATATCTTACGTTCACGAGAGTTGTATATTGCAGACTTACAGTATATTATATTGCCGCACGTAATGACGTCATAGCATAGCTCCAACATGGTTATGGTGGTATGAAGGTTTGTGAAACGTACCGTAATACACGATCCTGAAAAAGGATGATGCGAAACCTACTTAACAGTTCTGACATAATTTTAACCAACCCCTCCTTGTTACACAAATGATAGCTTTACCTGA
Organism: Holothuria leucospilota; assembly: GCA_029531755.1. Classification (NCBI taxonomy): domain Eukaryota; kingdom Metazoa; phylum Echinodermata; class Holothuroidea; order Aspidochirotida; family Holothuriidae; genus Holothuria; species Holothuria leucospilota. Next base: position 5,350,445 of record CM055967.1, on the reverse strand, counting down.
TCGAAGTGTTGCAACAGGGCTTCGTATCCAGAGAGGATATTGTCGATTGCTAACTTCAGATGGCCAATCCACCGTGTGCCACCAACACGTGTGGGTAGAATAACCTTTTGGTTTAAGGTTGCAAAGGATTCCTTTAGAAGAGCTCTGTTTAGGTTGCTGTTTCTGTAGAAGTAGTAAATGTTTAACAGCAATGACTCCAGCTTATCGTAGAGAGGAATTTTCTGCTTCACCATGTCCTTGTATGCCAATTCTAGTTTGTGTCCTGAGCAATGTACCCCAACAAGCCATGGCCGAGCTACCCTTTCCCGGATTCTTTGAACTGCTCCAGTTTTGTGCCCGGTCATAACGCTCGCTCCATCCGTTCCAAGTGCTACCAGTTTGTTCTCAAAATTTGTAACCAGGTTTTCAATTCCTTCAACAATCACTTCAGAAATTGTTTGTGCATCTGCCTTCATCGTGTTTTTAACTAGAGAAAAGTTCACTTTGATTTTTTCCTGCTTGACAATGCCTTACATAGACAATCTCAGTTTCTTGGAAAGAACTGTCTGTTGTCCCATCTGAGATAGCTGCTATAAATTTAGCTGTAGAGAAGTCCTTTCTCATTCTTTCCCGCTCTGCTTCTGCAATGCTGGTGGCAAATTCTGCGGCCTTTTTGTCGGTTCGGTATTGTTTTCCAATGTCCATACCTTTAGCTTCATCTAGATCACAGAGCAAGGTATAATCTGTATATGGCCTACCTTTTTTGCATAGACCGTGAACATTGCGAAACTGAAGTGCAAGACGCGATAGGACCTGTTTGTTAAGCATTTTAAGTGCACGTGATGCCTCGGTTTGCCCCGGGTCTTTTCGGGCCTGTTCTCGCCTCATGTTTGTTTTGTGCCCATCTGATTTCTCGTGGCATTTTATTGAGTCTTTTTTGTAGTTTTTGCATCCTGTCACGAAGCTGCCAACCTCTTCATAGGACTCACATACCTTGCAAACCATACCATGATCTGTTTTCGCAAGCCATGTAAACTCGTTTTCCCACTGTTTCAGGTAGTCCCGATGTCTAGACTCTTTCTCATACTCTTGCCGCTTTTGAGCTTTTTCTCTCTCTGTTTTTGTCTTTTTTGGAGGTGGTTGGTAGTTTCGCAAAAACCTTTCCATTTTCTACTTTTAACCAATGGGCGTTCGTGTTTGAATTTGAACTCCCATGCACGAACCGGAAATGCTAGCATTAATTGCGTCTACTTATTTCCCGGCCCAACTTTCCCGCTTATAATCAGTGTTTTATATTCTAATGTGTGAGCATTGCGCAAGTAGGGCTAGGGACCAAACACACACTGCAGAAGCACACACGAGGAAGCAGCCAGCCAGACATGCCTCCGTAGTAACAGTTCTCTTGCAAACTTAAGCCAATCAGCGAACATAACTGCCAACGGTATTTATGTTACGTTTTAGTCATGTACGAAAGTGGGATCCCCGAGGCCATGTCAGTACATTACTGTGCACTGCGCAGAACGTCGTTCTGTAGTACACAGTATAATATAGAACGTCCACTCGATCCTGTCAGTTGAGCAGAGCAGCAACGTTCATATCGCGGAACTGGGGTTTATGATTTTGAATGCAAATCGTTGTAAAAACGATCGGCATTTGTTGACGAGAAAATGTGCTCAAATTTTGACGTTACAATTTTTACCCATAAAAATTTTCAGGGGCACAGTTTGAAAGTTTTATTTTGGACATTGTGTTGGTTTACGTACGGTGACAAAATTCAAGTGGCCCGGAGGACTAGCTTGTCAATAGTTTAACTATCCCGACGATGAAATCACTGGCCTCGGGCCAGCGGGCCAGCGCTTACGTCGAGCCCTGTTGTAAACTTGTCACATAGCAGCCCCTGTGTGTCTCTTAGTGAAATGTGGAGTGAGAATGTATGTAATAAAATTCAGAGTATGAAAGTAGTAGCCTATGCTTCAAGCAATGCCACATAGCGCCCAAAATTCTCAGTGTATTTGGTGTAGTATTTGCGACCAGACTTGTAGCCAAGCTCGTCGTAAGCTCGGATGGTGTGGGGTGTATCACCTTCCAACTTGTTAAAATTAGTTCAGCCCACCCGGAAATAAAGTTCTTCCCGCGAGGCTTATCATGCGCATGTACCAAACATTTCTGCCCACCCCTCCCCCACACCACCACAAAGGAAACCGATAGCAGCGTGCTGCATATGGAAGATACACACCCTTATCGCGCGGGAAGATATTAACTAGACCACCATTGGTGTAAAATTCGACTTCGGCGGATTCAGGATTTCAAGAACGAAAGGGAGGGGACTAACTCCATAAGGGCAAATTCAGCAGCTACGAGCACCAATTGTACCGGCGAAGCCTCGGAAGAGGGAATGGGGTGGTCTAAGGGAAAAAAACTTGAAATTTCTGCACTTGATTGGTATTTCTGACATCTGGCAATTAAAGTAAATACCACATATTGTCAAGCAGCTTCAGGACCGTCTAAAAAAGGTGGTGTCGAAAAGGAGTCCGCTACAGCCGGGAAAGCCCCCTCTGGATCTGCGTCTCAGTGTAAGTGCACTTTTGGTATAAATAAACATATTGGAAGGTGATTGGACAACATCTGGACAGTTCTAACTTGGTGACATTAGAAAACAGGACCATATATTCTTAGCACGGAAACTTTTGCTTGGACAATCCACCCAATATGCCTACCTTTGAAAATACTACTTGTCAACAGTCATTTACTGCCCTTCAATGGCATCACATTCAAGCTGAGTTCTTAACAAGAGAAGGGTTGATCTTTGGGTAGTGATTTTTCAGGCAGTCCAAAACCCTGGGTTTATGAAAATATGTCGTGTCTTTTGTAATCCCTGATTTGATTGTATAAATTACATACTGAAAGAAAAATTACACGCAAGTGTCATAAAAATCCCTATGTTTTAAATCGATACAGCGTTTAAAAGCAAAGACAATATTCGAAAGGAAACTGAATCGTTTATAAGCAACCGGGGCAACGAAATAGCTCCCTTCATTATCGACTATTGCCATTGACTACGTAGCATGCTGCACCGCATATTCGTTGTTCAGTCAATTATGTTTGGGAAGCCCGAAAGAGAAGATGAACAAACAAAGTACGCTCAATGGGGTACTATTTTCATTATTGGAACAGGGAGCTGCTACTCTGTGTAGCAGCTCCCTGGTTCGAATTACCCTGTGCAGGGAGTTGTTACGTAACAACTCCCTGTCTTGTGCGACCAATAGCGAAATTGCAAACAACGCATACTTTGTGTAGCTTTGCCTTGTATGTAAACAGATGGATTACTCCAGCGAGTCCTGTGTTTTTATCATGGGTACATTGACAGCGAAGATGCTCGTTTGGCAAATTCGTGCGCGAAATATACAGCGAAACTGAATGCCAAATTATTTCACTTGGCGTTGTCTTGGCGGTCTTGGCTTCAAAACGCCAAACAAATGTTTCACTTAGCAGAATCGATTCATTTGGACGATAAGAAGGCAAATTAATTTCGGATTATCTCCAGTGTACCTCCGTAAAATGAAATGAAATATGCAGAGAAGATTACTGATAAGATTTAAAAGCAACTGGCACCAGTTAATTTTTTATTTTTTGTTCCAATCAGGAGTAAATCCTACCAACGCGGAACGGTCAATTTTCAGTTCAAATTGCCCCCTAAAAACATGCATGGTTTCCCGTGATATCGATTATTCCTGAAGAAGATATGAACATGGGCGACTCATGAACTAGTGTGTAAACTTTCGGGCACCAATATCAAAATCCCTCGAAGAAGATAGGTTTAATGGCCAAACATTGAAAAATAAGCTCTAGAGACGTCATATAACCATCGATGAACACAAAATTTTATTGGTAAAATTCACGTAACACTTTACACATCCTTCCTAAATTTCAGATCCATAGCTTACAAAACTGCCATGAAAACAAAATTCAAAGAAAAAATCTCTGAGTCGCCAAAAACCGCTGTGGCGATCGCATTACAGCACTTCGACTAGAAGTCTTCTAGTCGAAGTAAAAAGGGAATTTTCTACATTAAGCGTGCCCTTGGTTTGGTCGAGGGCGCTGGAGGGTCGGTCGGCTGGGATACTAAAGTAGGCATAGAAAGCTCTTAGGTGATAATAATGGAATTCCCGTTAGGGGTCGTTATACCCCATGCAAAGAAAACCCCTTAGTTTGATCAGTTCAAGAACCATTCATTCGAAGAGGATGGATTACTGGCATAATTGTTTACTGGGGTTACTTGTTGAGAGTGTAAATTTACCTGAAAACATTTGCGTAAATGACCTGACTCTCATATTGCATTTTGTTTGTTTTAAACTCGAAATGACGAAACGAGGACTTCTTAGTATAATTAGGTGGTGATGTCATTAGGTGTCCCCGCCTAGTGCTTGTGCATTAAATTCTGTTTGCAAAAGTGACCAGTTGGGGATAAGGAATGAAGAATATGTTTTCTTCAGATGCCAACAACCAGTGACCGTAGTAGTTTTGAAGCAATTTCGGTAGTTAACAAACAAGGGAAATTTGCCGTTAGAGATCTACAACTAGTTACATGCTGTTTATATACTTTCGAATCTCAACGCTTTTTCTTTTGGTCTACAATTTGTAATCAACATGCGTAAGCGTATGGGACGTCTTTCAATGGGAGGGGGTAGCAGCCCCAGCCCCTTTCCTCGTAAGCCTCTTTTTACATATGATATATTGGCACTTACTAATAAACATTAACTCAGTAGTAAGGGAGACGGTCAGAGCAGGGAGTTGCTATCCGGAAATCTGATAACAAGCTCCTTGTCAGAATTCACACGTTTCGTAGTTTGTAATGAAACAAGTGAAGCTGTTTGAAAGACACCTTCACACAACAAAAGATCAGTGTGCTCAAAGCGCCGGAAAAAGTCTTTGTAGACTTAAGTCAATGTTAGGAAGACAAACGCTGTTGTCGTGCCCGGTGGAAAGGAGAAAGACTGTAGACAGAAGAAAATGAACAGTGCTCCCTCGCTTCTTAAATAGAAAAAACACTGAAATCACAAAAGTACGTGACAAAAGTTTCAAAAGTAAAGTGCAGTGCTTGCCGATCATTACTCAAGTTGCCGATGCAGTGGCGCCAGGCATTGGTGATTGGGGGGGGGGGGGGGGGCACAACAGATTATGTCATAATGGCACTTCAGTTAACCTCCCAAGTCTGCGCAAAATGCGTTTTTTTTTCGTGTGCTCCCTACGTTCGTATACACAGTGGGGATCCTTCCTTTGTCAGGTGTCACTGCACTAAGGTGCCGTCCTGGGGGAGGGGTCTAAGGGGAGGGGGACCCCCGCCTCTTTGAGAAATTTTTGTTTATTTAAAGTTGCTTAGGTGCAAAATGGTGCTATCTTTATGATATTTTTGGAGCTGTTCACATACCTGTACGGCTGGAAAATGTCCATAGTTTAGTGAATTCTAATTTTTCCGACTGGCTGGATGTTTTTTTCCAACTGAGTGGCGACGCTTAAGTATTCGTTTTTTTTTTATGCGGCCTGCGTTTGGAATACAGCAGTGAGGATCTTTCCTTTGTCACTACATAAAGGTGCCGTCCTGGGGGAGGGGGTGTCCCCCTCCCCTTTGAGAAATTTTTGCTTATTTAAGGTTTCTTAGATGCAAAATGGTGCTATCTTTTGGAATATTTTTGGAGCTGATCATACATAGCTGGAAAATGTCCATAATCTAGTGAATTCTAAGTTTGGTTAGATGAAAAAGGAGAGCATGTTAAAGAGAAGAATATGTTGTCAACAAACCTCCTGAAGGCTCCCTTTTGGCTACTTTACCTCCTTCTATTGGCAAAGTTTTTACTCAAAAATACGTGCGTGGAGTCCACAGAAACATTGTTGGACTATAACAAATTTTTTCCTCCCCTTCATTGTGCATTATAAAAAGGCATCTAAGGCTGGCAGATACCTGTATAGGGTCTTCCGGAAGCTCTGGATAAAGTACATAAAATGGAGCAATGACGTAATGCTTATTACTTGACATCCAAATGATAATATAGAGTAGAGCACTCTACAACTATCGTATTTTTACTAATTTTGAACGAAAATCCAGATGAACAGCTTCCAGCAATGGGGAACGGCCGGGAGGGAGACTATTGGTGCAGAAAGGTGATATTAGACCTCCCTGATAGGTGAAGGACTAACAGAGGCGTTTTCAGAATGCTTTTTTGTCGTAAGTGTATTAAAAATCACCATCTTTCAAGGGCGTAACCAGGAATTTGTCAAGGGGGCGAAGCCCATAGACAGACTCTTAGCGCTTTGTGCCACCATGGGTTGGCGCAAAGCGCAAGAAAATTTTGGCCCAAAGTGCCTCCCAGATCGCTGGAAATAGCACTTCCCAAGCCTAGTTTACAGCATATAAATAGGGGAAACACTACCAATATTTTAAAAAAAGCATTAAAAAACCAAAATGCTCAAGGGGGCGGCTGCCCCCTTCACCCCCTTGGCTACGTGTCTGCCATCTATACCGATAATGGCTGCGCGAAAAGCGCTCTGTAAAATTTTTTGGAAAATATATAACGGCAAATACGTAATTTCAACTTTCCAAATCATGCTACAACAACTTAGATTGAGAGATCCCATATTGATGCTAGGCCCCTACAGTTGTTGTGATGATAGTTCCATGTATTATTATGTTAATAATGGTCATGAGATGGAGTGCAAACCGTAAAGCATGCGCGCAAAGCGCGCGAAATTTTTCGTTAAGTGAGATTTCCATGACAAAACCTGCATTCAGAATCTGCATCAAGACACTTTCAATTGCCCAACAAACCTACATGCCACTCAAAAGCCAGTCTTTTACCTGTTAATTAGTGAACAGCTTTCAACTTTTGCTGCTGTGCTTCTCCGGGAGTTGCTATCACAAGATATTGATAATAAGAACATAGTGGTAAGGTTTGAAGCGCGCGGAGCGCGAGAAATTTTTGATAGTTTGCGAAAATTCTGATACTTTGAGAAACATTTGTGATAGAAAATGATTAAATAGATCTATCACTCGGTTGAAGTACACCTCACCCTACCCCCTACAGAAATCTATAGCTTAATCGCCTTTTGGGATCATTTTAAAATTTTCAAAAAATTTTCATGGGGGGGGCACGCGCCCCCCCCCCATGCCCCCCGTGCCGGCGCCACTGTGCCGATGTACACGTTCGATCACAAACGACATCTGCTAACGCAATAAGCAGTCTGGGATTCTATACGACTATAGCGAAGACTGTGTTTTTGGGCGGGAGGGGGGTAGGAGGTGCTAGGAAGTTCGTGAAGTTGTGAACATAATACCAAGCGGCTTAACGACAGTTTTGTGTGCGATTCTGTTAAGAAAAATGATTCTCCGAAATATTTGTGGCGATCAAAAGTGCTAAGTGTCACTCGCCATTGGTAGGTGGAACAAATGAAATGGTCTCATCGACGAAAACCGGACGTCGTCAACGACCATAGCAGCAACAATGTACAACGACCATAGCAGCAACAATGTACAGCCTCAGAAGAGGGTTGTGAGTGAAGTAGTTCCGGTGGCGCTAGGGGAAGAAAGGGGGCTACAGTTAGCCGATGGGGAATAGCCCTTTAGGGGATAAAAGGAATTTGCCGGGAGCCCAAAATGATTTGTTGTCTTTATCAGTCTTATGTAATTAATAATGTTATGCCGAACTAGCCGGTAGTTCTTGCGGACTGATATAATACTTAATTTCGTTGGGTACGACAAAGGGTTAACCTAAACAATAATCAATTGTCCAGACGATTTGTTTTTGTTCTCAATGAATAAAAATTCTTCAACATGATCCCTAGAATTTTCGGCTCCGCGCTCTTTAGAGTTTCGTTGTGTGTTTCTTCATATTTTCGTTGTGTTTCTTTACAAAAGTAAACCCGGCATACCAAGATAGGCATGGCTTACACGGTTTTCTGTAAAGATCTGGAATTCCATACTCAATCGTATACATAGTTGGTCTCTTGTATTTGTCAAGCCATGGAGCTGTTATTTGGACAGAAAACAGCTCCCTGGTCAAGCCTTCAGTAAATGACTCGAGAAACATGCCTGAGAGAGACCGGCAGACACAATGCAGTGCACGTTATTTCAGGGGTGGCGCCACTAGGTGTGCATGGGCAGGGGCGGCATGACCTACCCACCTTAGTCGGCGCGATAAAGAATGTAATCGCCGACCGTCAGCAATCTCCTTGAATTCAGGGCTCGACGTAAGCGCTGGCCCGCTGGCCCGAGGCCAGTGATTTCATCGTCGGGATAGTTAAACTATTGACAAGCTAGTCCTCCGGGCCACTTGAATTTTGTCACCGTACGTAAACCAACACAATGTCCAAAATAAAACTTTCAAACTGTGCCCCTGAAAATTTTTATGGGTAAAAATTGTAACGTCAAAATTTGAGCACATTTTCTCGTCAACAAATGCCGATCGTTTTTACAACGATTTGCATTCAAAATCATAAACCCCAGTTCCGCGATATGAACGTTGCTGCTCTGCTCAACTGACAGGATCGAGTGGACGTTCTATATTATACTGTGTACTACAGAACGACGTTCTGCGCAGTGCACAGTAATGTACTGACATGGCCTCGGGGATCCCACTTTCGTACATGACTAAACGTAACATAAATACTGTCGGCAGTTATGTCCACTCATTGGCTTAATTTTACAAGGGAACTGTCACTATGGAGGCATGTCAGGCTGACAGCACAGGCTGCTTCCTCATGTGTGCTTCTGCACTGTGTCTTGCCCCTAGCCCTGCTTGCGCAATGCTCGCACATTAGAAACTAAACATTGATTATAAGGGGGAAAGTCAGGCCAGGAAATAAATAGACGCAATTAATGGTAGCTTGTGCGGCTCTTGTATGGAAGTTCAAATCCAAACACAAACGTCCATTGGTTAAAAGTAGAAAATAGAACGGTTCTTGCGAAACTACCAACCACCTCCAAAAAGGGCAAAAACAAATAGAGGAAAGGCTCAGAAGTGGCAAGAGTATGAGAAAGAGTCTAGGCATCTGGACCTGAAACAGCGGGAGAACAAGTTTTGGCTTGTAAAAACAGATCATGGTATACTTTGCAAGGTAAGTTAGTCCTATGAAGAGGTTGGCAGCTTCGTGACAAAATGCAGAAACTACAAAAAGGACTCAATAAAAAGCCACAAGAGATGGGCAAAAAACTAACATGAGGAGAGAACAGGCCCGTAAAAACTAATAGGGCAAACCAAGGCATCACATGCACTTAAAATGCTTAACAAACAGGTCCTATTGCATCTTGCACTACAGTTTCGCAATGTTCACGGTCTATGCCAAAAAAGTAGGCCATATAGAGATTACTGTACACCTTACTCTGTGATCTAGTTAAAGCTAAAGGTATGGACATTGGAAAGCAATACTGAACAGACAAAGAGGCCGCAGAATTTGCCACCAGCATTGCAGAAGCAGAGCGGGAAAGAATGAGAAAGGACTTCTCTACAAGCTTAAATTTATAGCAGCTATCTCAGATGGGACAACAGACAGTTCTTTCCAAGAAACTGAGATTGTCTATGTAAGGCATTGTCAAGCAGGAAAAATCAAAGTGAACTTTTCTCTAGTTAAAACACGATGAAGGCAGATGCACAAACAATTCTGAAGTGATTGTTTGAAGGAATTGAAAACCTGGTTACAAAATTTTGAGAACAAACTGGTAGCACTTGGAACGGATGGAGCGAGCGTTATGACCGGGCACAAAAACTGGAGCAGTTCAAAGAATCCGGGAAAGGGTAGCTCGGCCATGGCTTGTTGGGGTACATTGCTCAGGACACAAAACTAGAATTGGCATACAAGGACATGGTGAAGCAGAAAATTCCTCTCTACGATAAGCTGGAGTCATTGCGTGTTAAAACATTTACTACTTCTACAGAAACAGCAACCTAAACAGAGCTCTTCTTAAAGGAATCCTTTGCAACCTTAAACCAAAAGGTTATTCTACCCACACGTGTTGGTGGCACACGGTGGATTGGCCATCTGAAAGTTAGCAATCGACAATATCCTCTCTGGATACGAAGCCCTGTTGCAACACTTCGATCAGGTAAGCTATCATTTGTGTAACAAGGAGGGGGTTGGTTAAAATTATGTCAGAACTGTTAAGTAGGTTTCGCATCATCCTTTTTCAGGATCGTGTATTACGGTACGTTTCACAAACCTTTCATACCACCATAACCATGTTGGAGCTATGCTATGACGTCATTACGTGCGGCAATATAATATACTGTAAGTCTGCAATATACAACTCTCGTGAACGTAAGATATGTCTGTACATACACTGCCCCCCATAATTACAGTATGTACCGACCATGAACATTTTAACCTACAGTGTAACCATTTGAAACTTCAAATGCCGAAAAAAAACATCATGGCTAGGATAAAACTAAAACTAGCGCAGAAGATGCATTAGGTAAATTTTACATTTTTATGTGTAATTTTATTACAACGAATACTGCTATTTACTTTCGTGGAGAGTTTCCACTGTAAAAGGCAGGTGCATCTGTTTTCAATGGGGTGCGCAAGGGCCGTAGTACGGAGGCTTGTGAAACATACTGTAGTACTCGGCTCTGATCAAGGACTACAGTAGTAAAGGCTCGCTATACCATACATTATACACGTTTAGGATAGTGTAAAAGTAACTTTAAAGAAGGAAGTGTACGTGTCGACTTCGTACCTAAAATTAATGAAAGTAGAGCTTAAGAAAATACTGCCAGGACTTGGTGGTAGATATTTCTGTCAAATGATTATTTCAAGTCATGATGTGTTGAAAGAAGTTACCAGGCCATGCTTGAATGCCGGGGATAACTTTCTTACAGTAGGGTATGCTTCAGAAGAAATTGTTCATGTATTACACTGAGACTTGTGAAAAATTACTACACATGTTGAATTAAATATTAAAGTCAAGATGTTTGACAAACTTTTTGGGGGATGTTGTTCATGAATGTTTTTTGAAACTAGCACTCAAAAACCTGTTCATATGCAATTTTTTCCACATGACATTCCTTCCCTGTTGATGTCGGGATAAGCAAGGTCTTATTTGAGTGCCACAAATTGCCCACCCAGTGTTTGAATAATTTCTGTTACCGGCATTGGTAAAACATACCCTTGTTCTCCAAGCAAATATTGGCTACATCTGCATTCAGAATATTCTGCGCATTGTACGGTCACTCGGCAGTAATAGAATATCTGCTTTACAGCTTCAAAATCCAGATGGTCCATCATTTGGTACAGAAAAAGCTTGCAAAGCTAAGAACTTCCACAAGATTCTATCAACCAAAGATGCGTGGTTAATGCTGCACTTCCTGCAGGAAGCACTTTCAATACTCACAAGTGTGAGCACTAAGTTCCAGATCAACAAGCTACTATAGCCGAGATTATTGAAGAGATAGAGATGGCCATTGTGAATCTTAAGAAGCTGCAAACAAGGTATGTTTTAGTTTCAACCAGAGTCATAACTAAGTTAGTTGAAGGTCATTATCAAAGAGGGAGGTCATGCCTATACTTCAAGGTCCTTGCAATAGTTAACCAGTGCAATTCTGTAGCTGGCAGTTAGTAGCCATGACTCTTCCTCAATGAAACACTGTATTTATTTGTTTTTATTTGCTGCCCAGTGCCCTTCTGAGTAATAATTATGCCTACCAAGAGGTGCACAATACAATTGTAGGGAGTAATTTCAATAGTATGCACCCATGGTTTGATCTTAACTTTCAGTGATGGTCCTAACCTACGCAAAGCAAGACAAATGCCACCAAACTCTTTGACAGGCAACACCACATCATTTGACTCAGCACGTGTGCAATTTATTGAGCAGCTATTAGTGGCACTGAGGAAGCGTTTCACTGAGTTTCCTGGTGGGGACACAGACAAGATTTTGCGTCACAGCTCTGTGATAAACTTGAAGACGTTTCCAAAGACCAAAAGAAGAGGCTAAAGGTGAGAATTTCTAAAGTTAGTGTAAATTTATCATGTGCATGGGCAGAAGCATGTTGTGTTCGTGGAAAAGAACAAACAGGAAGTATTTATTCTATCATTGAAGTATATTTTATTTGTTTTTAAAATTAATTTGCAGATTATGGGGATTAAGGAGATTGCCTCTCTGGTAGACTTCTTCAAGCCTGGACTGGATGCAGCTGGAGTAAAATCGGATGAATGTGAGACTGAATGGACCAAGCTGAAATTTAACTTATTCAGCAGGTAACTGCTTCTTTTGCATGAATAATCAACCTTATAATTATGTCAATATATTACAGACATGTAGTGAGTTTAAACTCATATGAATGGTTTTGTACAGTTGCCGTTACTCATACTCATGAGAATGGGTTTGTATTTGTACTCATACTCACAGATTTGGAAAGTGATGCACTGTGGCTAATGCAACATTTTGTAGTCATGACAGTGTACCCACACTATGTACAAGTCTGATCTGTTAATAATATCACTTAATATGATAAACATGTTTCATTTGATTTTTGTCTGCAGGTATGATCAGTCTTCTTGGGGAAAATGGACATGGGCAAATGTCAATGAAAAGATGGGTGAAGCCTGTCCCAACATCTTGAGTTTGGTAGATCTGCTCTTAACAATTCCATCGTCATCTGCAGATGCTGAGAGAGGCTTTAGCCGTCTTAAAACAACCAAAACAGACTGGAGGAGCAATCTGTCTGATTCTCACTTGAGTGACTTGCTGGTCATCCTCATCGAGTCACCAGAGGTCACTGAATACAACCCTGATGCTGCAGTGGACCACTGGTTCCAGGCTGCAAAAAGGAGAGGATTCCACAGTAGTGGCTGTGAAAAGCATCAAGACTTAAAACGAAAAATTTATGATGATGATGATGATGATTATGATGATACTGCTGCATCTCTTGCTGAAGATCATGATGCTTATTCTAACTTGTTGTCCCTTATGTAAATAATACATGCCATCATAACAGAAACATTATATTCTTGTCTTTGATGTATTTTTTCAAACTTAACATTAGCATTTGTCGTACAAACTGGGCCTGTGAAAAAATGGTAGGGCCAGTAGAGTTTAAAAGTTACTGGCCCTGCTGGCCAGTGAATTTTTACCCTTAAGTCGAGCCCTGCTATGGTAGTGTTGGAACGATTATCGGTATTCACCATCGGTATTGGCCGATATTCCCCATTTTTCGTCCAGTATCGGTATCGGTAAAATTTACCTGAAATGCCAATATCATCAGACCGATATAATTGCCCTATATGTCATAAAAATGGGACACTGTTTGAGTACTTCTTAATGCAAGGTCTAATATTTTACCTCATCAAGATGAAACGACACCTAGTTGTGATGCCCAGGGGCTTATAACTAGTACGCAGAATGCTTTTTTTTCAAATATCGGTATCGGATCGGTATCGGCCTGTGTTGAGAACTAAAGTATCGATATCGGTAATATCGGCTACTTGCAGTACAACATTACTTGATGGTGCATCTGTCATTGCTGGAGGGTAGTTTCCTCAACAGGAACACAAAAGTTTAGGGGAGTTTGACGCACTGTAAAATTTCGTCGTGTTTCTTTCATATTTTGGTTTCATATAGCAATAGCCTGTGCAAGTGGTGTAAAAAGACATAGTGTAGGTAGTTTTAAATAGAAAATATCTCTAAAGGTCGGGAAACGTTTTCGTGGGACAGACGGATGGATACGAAAACAAAAAAATACTAGCTTCCCCGTAACAGGCCATCCGCCGCCTGGACATGACTGGTCAGGTAGGCTGGTTTTTGTTGGCTCTCAATGGCGGCAGATTTCTCATGTTTCCCAGAAAATGTCCTAGCACTATGCGCCCTTCACAACTGTGCAATTTGGACTTTCTGACAAAACGGCAAATTAGCATTGAACCGGGCACATCAGGTTTGTACTGGGATGTGTTGGGGTATTGTGCAGAATGTACTAGTTGCAGTAATTCTTAGTCATGCCGTAACGTCATGCAGATATTACATCTTGATTGGTCAAATGTTGTATGAAGGCTTGCCTTGCACGTATGCTTGTCATATTTGGGACTACTGTCGTGAAAGTATTTTAGCCCCATCCCCGTCGGAAAACCAGCCACCTGTCGGGCAAATCCTGGGGTAAAACCCCGGAAGTAATTATTCCAACCGTTGCAGCCAGCTTTACAGGAGAATTGTGCTTTGCCCAATGATTGATAAATTGGAGGATGCCCAGTCTGTTTTCTCATCAGTATTTCCCTGACTCAAATTACAGTGTATCATCCCAGGGATAAGTTTCAGGGGGACTCACCCCACAGGGGCTCCCACAATGCAATCTGATCTAAGTGGAGATATATGATTGAAAGAAACCTTGAAGTCAGATTGAATGTATGGGTGCAAAAGAATGGAACATTCGGTTGCTAGGTCGGCAGCTGCAGCAAAGAGGCATTTTGCAGAAATTTTTGATAGGTGTGCTGTGGGAATTGGAATATTAAAAAAGTTGGAGCGTGGGGAGGATGAATTCAGAAGGTGCGTTTTCTAATTACTGTAGGAAAATGATTTTAACCAGCAACCTCATAGAAAGGAAGGGCATGTTCAAGCAACGTGCTAGGAAGATGAAAGGATGCGTTCTGTAGCTGTTCTCTTATGATTTTCTTGCCAGTGCCATGTTTGAGTAAACGTTAAACGTCAGTATCCCCACACGGTAGAATTGAACACTTGCTGCAGCAGTACTTTGTGTACAGAAGAAGTTGTACTATAAAACAGCAGAATTGGACATGATGTTGGTTGATTACCTTATGAACTGAAAGATTGGATTTGTCTGTTAAATTAGAAATGCGCTAACAGTTTCGTATTAAGCCCGCAGGACATTTCATTAAAAGCAACACCCATTAATAAGAGCCGTTTTATGCCGTGAACTATCTAAATTATTGTGAGTCCTTGTGCCAGATATCCAAAGTGATTAACCAATGTGATATTTGTTTCTTTTATCAGGCTTGACTGTGCTGTGTCAGAAACTGTGAGTAAGCCACCGTATATCATTTTCAAAATTTTAGATGAGAATGTTGTTTCCATTTCTAATTAATTAATTAATTACTGGATTAGGTGACCTTCTTCATCCTTTTACTACTCTGGTATCCGCACTTCACTATTTTGGTTGTTTGTACAGTGATTGTACTATGTGAGATGAAATACCTGATTTTGTTAATGTCATCATTACTATTTCTGTGAAGTAGTCACGACAAATGTATGCTTAGCTTATGTGCTGGCCTCTCGTGTATATTAAAGAAGAGCCGGGAGTTCGATCAAGGGAAGTGTCAGTCCTTTGCTTTGTGCTAATATTACAATAATTCTAACTTATGGGATTTACTGAATAGAACCTTATGGAATATCAAAACTGAAGCGCAAACAGTTGTACAATGTACCTCAATCTTTTCATTCACAGTAAGGACTTTCGGACTCGAATGTTCTTCGGGAGTGTACAAACAATCTGTGGTTCGGTTTTGATTAAAGTTAACACCATTTCGGTTATGTCTTCATTTCCACGGGAATATTGAACTCTCTCTGCCCTGTTAAAAAATAACTCGATAAATACAGTTATCAAATTTTACTTACTCATTTGTTTATTTACTGTATGCAGAGTTTCGAAAAAAATGCATCATCGAGAGCTGATGATATTTCAAGACTCCAGGTAAGTCGCTTTCGCATTTTTCTGACACCGTATGCCCATGTATAAGTTTTAACAGCGAAAAGCCAGTGCAGGAGAGGGAGACCTTAATTTAGCGTTCACCATGGAGTTGTCCAGGCCTGTAGCCAGGAATTCTGATATAGTGGGGCACCGACACCGCATAGAGGGGCACTGAAGAAGATTATGTTTGTTACAGTAGTGCCACTATATGATTGCAGTTTGCGGGAACTACAGGGATAATATCTCAAGCTTTAAACCACAGATAGCTTAAAGGTATCCGTTTCACGTGTGCACATACGGGCGAAGCGCGCGAAAATTTCACTTTTCCGATGGAAATTTTCCACTCCTTTTGCAATACAGAGACGTGAAAAGTCACAAGTGAAGGGAACAAGAATATGATCACGATCATAGGCCAAGTTGATTTGGGGGGGGGGGGGGCGGGGGGGGGGACTGTAACGACTTGCCCCAAAAATATAAAATTTCCGCGCGCTCCACGCGACGCGTTCAAATGTTTATGTACATATCATATAGGGATGCATCGGTTTTCATACCGCATGCCAATCACATACAATCATTATTCCATATTGATTATAGTTTGGGGGGTTTCTCTCATGAGGTTGGGGGTGGGGTATGCATTATGTTGCGTGATCGCCGGCCTGGGGGAGGGGTGTCCTTCCCTTTGAAAATTTTTGAATACTTAGGTGTCCTTACATACAATCTGGTGCCACATATGCTACCTTTGAAGTAAAATTTGTGCTAAAAAACTTACGTTATTTTAGGTACTAAAAAATCGGCATCAGTGAAGGGGATGGCATGGCCCTATAGCCCTCCTAAATACACCACTGGTAATCATAACATAAGTTTAACCATTAAAAAACACACTCGTGAATTAATACGGAATATATAGGTGCTGGTGCAATTCAAATCAGAACTTTATTTTAATTATCAACGAAGTTTTTTAAACTATTGATTACCTTTAGCTACATCATTGCATTATTTTTCTTTCAGTAGGTGCCCAAAAAATTCTCAGCATACTGCCCGAATTTTCAGAATAATATTTGGTTGGTGCTGCAGCCCCCAGGCCTTCCCCCGCCTCCTACGCCTATGATCACGATGATGCTTCTTCAGCTCTGCAAGCGCAGGTGAAGAGTTGAGTACTTTGCAAACGGCGAGGTTACCAGCGACTGCCATTTGGCAGGCTTGGTGTGGTCCAGTATGATTTTATTAGGACCCAGAGGGAAATTCCCCTCATGTCTGGCGAATTAACAAATGGGAACACTAGCATGGAGCTTTGAGCAGGATTTTGAATGACAGTGAGCGCACACAAATCTCTTCACAGTTCACAATTCAGATGGTTATTATCGTTGTGGAATAAATTTGTGGTACGAGTAAATCTAGCTTCAAACCATATAATCGTCGCGTTACGAATGTTTCTCAAGGTACTAGATTACTACATGAAAGCCCCTTGATTTCCGGCATCTTAACTTTGAGTTTTCACCTAGCTTTGGCTAGAATAGTTCACTGCAATTTTTTGTGCTAATAATGTTCATGGATGAGGGTGATATAACTTCGCTTATGAGAATTGCGCGCGAAGCGCGCCGAAATTTTGCGGGAAAATTATTTACCACGGTAAACCCTGTGTACAGACACAGCAAGGGGTGGTGGAAAGATAAGCCCGACGAAGGGACCCAGATCCCCAAAGGTCCAGCAACCCGAAGCCCCGCCAGTAGCAATGGGTTACAGAAAGGATCCCGAACGCGAAATTTTTCGCGCTGGGCGAAAAAATTTGGGGTTCTCTTGAAGAAAAATTGAAAATATTTGGTTCTTAGGAAGTTATAAAATTTGGGTTTCTATGGAAAAATCTGCCCCTCCTCGTCCGAGACAATTCCAATTCTTCCGACTAAGTTACACCTTCCAAAACTGTCTTGAGCCCCTCCTTGTGAAGACACCCTTGTGCAGACACAAACCTGCTGTAGTTTATTGCTTAAGATCATATTGGGCATACAAGGCCATAATATGTAACCAGAACATTCTCTGCGTATGCTGTGTAATGTGAGCTACTCTACACTTTGATGTCAATCAAAGAGTATTCACCATTGACCAATTGAGAATTTTGCTTTCTCCCAGCCAAAATGTATTTGGGGTGATGAGTGTCCGTCATTAAGAGCAAAAACAAGACGCCGGGCAACTGGTCGCGGGGGATGTCCCCTTCCACCACCCCTGGACATTGAGACACTTTACTTTTCTTACAAAAATGTTTATCATGATGTTGAGACTTCAAGATCGTAAGAGAAAGAGGATGGAGCTTCTCATGGATTCAATTTTGTGTTTTTCCGGGAATCACCTCTACATGAAAGAACAATAGCTCAATTGTGTAACCTGTACCTTTATAAATTAAGCCAACATATCTGAAACGGGTGTTAAAGCTATATGTATCTGAAGATGAAAGCGTGCCTAGCGCGCGAAAGTTCAGAAACAAAATGCGTTCATTATTAAGCTCCTTTTGGCATCATTTTCGGTCAAAAATCACCTGGTGTCATACCAGGGCCACCGTTTACATGTACTAAAATTTTATTTTCGATCGATTTTCTTTTCTGTATGGGGGGGGGGCACAGTGGTCCGCACGGGGGGGGGGGGGACGGCCCCTCCGTGCCCCGGCCTGGCAACGGGCCTGGAGTTGTCACATGCGTGAAAATTGTGTGGGTTGTGCAGTTCTGCTGGTAATGTGTTCGCGATATTTTAAAACTGGGAAGTCATTTGGAACAGGGAGCTGTTATTTGATGAAACGATAGCTCTCTCCTTTGTTCACACCTAGTTGCTTACAAGGTCACTAACTTTGTCTAGCACTTGAAGATGCAGTGGGCTTAAAACTATTGTTAGTATCAAACAGAAAGATTCATCTCTGCTACGCTGGGAAGAAATATCAAAAAGTTTTGTTTATATGCTATAGCATTGCCAGTCGCTTTCCGTGAAAATTAATATGCAGCTCCCAACGCTTCTCACAATAGGCCTGTTAAATTTTATGTGACATGTTGGTCATGCACGCACCTTTCGGAAATTGTGAAAGTGTGAGGAAATTAATATACTATTACCTTAATTTATAGTCTTATACACCATTCTTAATAATTTACGCATTGTACCATAGTATAAGGGCTCTCTTCAAACTCCTTTAAGATTACACTAGCGATCGTCTTGATCAGTGGCGTAGCTAGAGGGGGTGGGGGCAGGGGGCAGTCGCCCCCCTCCCACAAAGCCTCCGAATGCCTCTGTCGGAAATTTCTAGTCCCTGTCGGAAATAAATAAAAACAATTCATTTGAAACACTTACAACACTTGTTATGTTTTTAAGCAGAATTACACATCTAAATGTCAACGTGAAAATCAAAAGTCGGTCCCAAATTGCCGCG
The DNA here is from genome assembly GCA_029531755.1 of Holothuria leucospilota. Taxonomy (NCBI): domain Eukaryota; kingdom Metazoa; phylum Echinodermata; class Holothuroidea; order Aspidochirotida; family Holothuriidae; genus Holothuria; species Holothuria leucospilota. The sequence continues at coordinate 5,331,380 of CM055967.1, read as the reverse complement.
AAAGCAAAAAAAAAATGGGCCCCAGAATTTGGAATCGTACAACTATGGGCAGTGGGAGTCGAAAATCTGTGATGATCTGTCGGAATTTTTTGGCTTTTGCCCCTCCACAAAAAAATATCTAGCTACGCCACTGGTATTGATGTATCAGACAGTGTTTCTTGGGTGGCTGTCGGTACGTTTGGATCAAAGCACTGTTCTTCCTAATCTTATATGGTATAAGTAAAACGATGGTAATAAGATTACCATAAATTAAAGTTTCCAATGTATCTCCTTCTAAATAGCAACGCCCTGTTTGGAACAAGTTGTGATCCCTCACATGAAATTTATAAGGGTATTTCATGTCATATCCAACGAAGACGCATTACATTGCATACAGTGCCAAAATCGTCATAATGACAAATGCTACTGAAGGCAATATACCTTTTGCATGATTTCTGTGAATTCGTATTTCAGCAGGAGACATCTGGAGCGAACTTATCCTATTTTAACTACTTTTCAAAAAGTTGTGAGTGCCGGGGGTATTGATATATCTAACTTTCTTTATCTATGAAATTTTGCACACTGTAAAAGACAGTCATGTTACTTTGTACTCTATGTAGCAGGTAATTTTAACTCGTTGAAAGCCTAACTGTACACCTAGAATAACTTTCCGTGTTTCAGAGCAACTTACCCGACGGATCTACATGCCTTTTAAGGAATGAGAAAGCTGGCTTTTATCCAAAATATTTCGTAATAATTATGGGTTGCAAAAATTGCAAAATTTAGATTAAAATCACCCAAATATACTCAGTTCATACGATGAGGATATGTTGCGCTTGCCTAACATGCTTTGTTTGCTTTGAAACAATCTCTCCTTATTCATGCCTTTCCAGAAGCTTGGTTACAATAGTACGTGATAACTCGGTGCTTAAATCGAATCTCAGCAATGTCGCCTATATGTCATAAGGTACTGAAAGCACTGAACTTAGTATAGGTCTACAGTATGGTGTAGAGGGAACAACGACATAAGCTTTCCACCTTTTGATGAACAATTAAAGAAACAGACAAACAAAAATAAGATCTTGAGCGGAAAATCCATACTTTTCTCGGCCTTGTTTGTGTACTCAGTACAGTAAACCATAACGTTCAAGTTGTGTGTTAGTATACAAAATTACAAATATTCGCCTCGTTGAATAGAACGTTCAATCTTTAAACTCATGAAATTATTCATACTATCGCACTCAAAAACATTCATTATTTGTTTTATATAACACCTTACAATTTTGCTAGTAGTTGGTTAAATTTGTGTTTTGGCGGTCACTATGGATTCGTGTTTGTCCGTGTAGTAGCTCCATGGTTTGTCGTTTTCTAACAACGCGTTTATGTAGGCCTGCCTGATACAGAGGGATTCTTTGTGACGTCAAGCGCGTTCGATTCTCAGGCACTGAAGGTAAAAAAACACACATACGCAGGAAGCGTATTTACAGCACACGCGCACGGCATTACCATAGATACTTCTTTGACACAATGGACGCCAAAGAGAGGCGCGATCACTTGACGTCGGTGAAACAATGTACGATCCCGGATCCCCAGTGCTTCAGTGATTTATTGAGACGCGGTATAGCTTGTACGTAGCGCGCTCAGTGCATCGCTGACTCATTGCCGTGGGTTAGTATACAAATAATGAATGTTTATGAGTGCAATAGTATGAATAATTTCATGAGTTGAAAGATTGAACGTTCTATTCAACAAGGCGAAGCCGAGTTGAATAGAACGTTAAATCTTTCAACGAATGAAATTATTCATACTATCGCACGAATGAAAAACATTCATTATTTGTTTTATATAACACCTTATAACTATCTACCGTTACCTTTATCTAGTCGTTGGTTAAAGTTGTGTTTTGGCGGTTGTCCGTATAGTAGCTCCATGGTTTGTCGTTTGCTAGCTACGCGTCTACTACGTACGGTTTGCAATGTGCGATCCCCAAAGCTGCGTTGATTGAGTTGCGGCATAGTTTGTACGTACGCGCAGTGATTGTGACGTCACAGCCGTGTGTTATACTAGACTATTGCACGACCGTGTGTTATACTAGACTATTGCACGATGGATAGCACACGACCGTGATGATAGTGCCGAATCACCTATGGCATGTGACCACCAATCCTCCAATCAAATGTAGAGAAATTAATAAGGTGTTATGTAATATATACTAACCAACGACCGTGGGTTAGTATTACTAACCAACGGTCGAGGACCGCAATCTTGATGATAGTGCCGAATCACGCATGGCATGTGACCACTAATCTTCAAATCAGATGTAGAGAAATTAAGGTGTTATATTAAGGACTGATAACTCAGCAGGTTTTTTCAAAAAATATTTACCATGGGGAAAGAAAGAAACTTTCTTCTGCCGATTTTGTGTCATGGACGGGCATTGTTGCGTCATGCATAAACAACCATTTGAAATGATTGTTATAGCCCAAGTTTTTCCATGTTAATTCCGTATGATTATGGAATGAAGTCCCCTCTAAATGTATTTCAAACAAAACTTAAAAGTAGTTCATGATCACTAAAATAATCACTTTTAATGAATGTGATTAGTTAGGAATGAACCCGTCCATGACATGCCTTTTAAAACCCCATAAATAAAATGGTACATTCCAAGATATTTGGACATCAAGTATTTTCTCCATTTATTGGTTTCGATGATAAGAGAAACCTATGCATTCATGATGGTGGATGTATGTATGTGTGCGTTTGTTTGACTGTCAGACTGAGGATCTAAACAGTGGATTTCAGGTCCTCAGAAGGTAATTCAATACATTTCTCAAGTCTTCGTAAGTTTCAACAATAGGCAGTCTATTCTTAAAATTTGGGTTAAGGAAGCAAACACAAAGGAGAAAACATTGAGGTTCTCGGTAAGTGTAGGAAAAGAAACCTGGGTGTGTGCGTGTGTGTATGTGTGTGCGTTTGTGACATTGCTCGTTAACACGATATGTCAAGAAGGGGAACTCTGACAGTTCTGAGACTTGGTACATAGATGCCCTATGTTGAGAGGAAGAACGGTATTGTTTTTGGTGGAGGTCAAAGGTCATATGGTGTCACCGGGGGTCAAACACTGAAAATCTTGTTAACACGATATCTCCGGATAGGAAGCTTGGATAGATTTCATACTTAGTTTGTGTATGCGTTATGGTAAGAAGATGAACCCCATTATTTTGGTGGGGTCAAAGGTCATCTGGGGTTACCGGGGGCCAAACACTGAAGACATTGTTAGCACGTTATCTCAAGGTAGGAAGCTTGGATAAATTTATTATTTGGTACGTTGATACGTTGTAGTGAGAAGACGAAACCTACTGTTTTTGGTAGGGTCAAAGGTAACCTGAGGTCACGGGCTCAAACAGTGAAGACGTTTTTAACACGCTGTCTCAAGGCAGGAAGCTTTGATAGATTTCAAACTTGGTATGTGGATGCGTTATGATGAGAAGATGGACTCTATTGTTTTTTTTTTGGGGGGGGGGTGAAAGACTCAAAGTTCATCTGGGGTCACTGGGGATCAAAGTCTGAAAACCTTGTTAACACGATATCTCTCGGTAGGAAGCTTTGATAGATTCCATACTTGCTAAGAAGATGCGCTATAGTAAGAAGATGAACCCTTTAGTTTATTGGTGGAGTTCAAATGTCATCTAGGGTTACTAGGGATCAATCACTGAAAACATTGTTAACACGATTTTTCAAGGCAGGAAGCTTTGACAGATTTCATACGTGGTATGTGGATGCGTTACGGTGAGAAGATGAAGGTTGGTGTTTGTGATGGAGTCAAAGGTCATCATGGGTCACCGGGGGTCAAACAGTAAAAACGTTGTTAACACGATGTCCCCATGTTGGAAGCTTGAATAGATTTCATACGTAGTATCTGGATGCGTTATGGTGAGAAGATAAACCCTAATGTTTTTGGTAGGGGCAAAGGTGATCTGGGATCACCGGGGTCAAACACTGAAAACCATGTTAACACGATATCTCTTAATATGAAGATGCGTTACAGTGAGAAGATGAACCCTAAGGTTTTTGGTGGAGGTCAAAGGTCATGTGGGGTCACCAGAGGTCAAAAAGAATATTTTCCAAGAGTTTCCAAGATTATTACATGGGCCTACCAGAGGTCAATAAGCGAGATTTCCCAAGAATACCCTAGATTGTCATCTGGGGTCCCCAGAGGTCAAAAAGCAAATTTCGCAAGAATTCCCAAGATCGCCATCTGGGGTCATCAGAGGTCAAAACGCTATATTTCACAAGAATTCCCAAGATTAAATAGGAACACAAAAACTGTATTTTTCCAACTTATTAAGACAGCATTTGACCAGTGACTGAAAGATGGGACATCATGGCATTATTTGGAATAGAACATATATCACCGAAACAATGCACTTTTGCATTCTGATTCCAGTAAGTAGTCATGTCTTTCAAAAGTATGGAACAAATTTCAATATTGTATCCCTAAATAAATATTCAGTGACACTCTGTTGAAGCCATTCGAGTCAGTTCTTGCTGTCTCTCTATTGCAAGACTCCGATGGCTTCTTATCGAGTCTTGTGTCAAGTCAGGGTTGTTACTCTTTTGGGGAGTACGTTCAGGTTTTAGATGTGCCTGAAGTGATAGGTAGTCGCAGGAGGGAGGTGATAAGACGTATCACCTTCCTGGTCGAAGGACTTTTAAGGAAGCAATTGGTGCCCAAACTGTGTTAGTTTGAAACTCCTGTAAGGTGAAGTACTTCAATATTTATAGGCAAGGGACGCTTTTTGACGTTTTGGTTATTTGCTATTGTCATGTTAATAACTTGATAAGTACTACACGAAATTTTATTGCAAGGATTACGTCAGCCTTTTCTTTAGTGTTGGATTAAAAAAGCATCGGAATTTGCCAGTATCTCTCACACTGTTAAGGTTTGTCTGACTCGCAGTAAGTTTGATGTCGTTTGTTTCGATGGGTGGTGCTCAGTGCCTAATATCTCGTCAGTGCTGTCACGGATCAGTTTCATAAATTATCTTGAAGGAAGTGGTGAGGGACTGTGGGTGAATGGTGTAAAATGTTACAAATAAAATCTCATAGCAAGAAAGGTCAGATAGGCACCATAATTTGCAGAATAGTTTAGATACTCGGTCTGGGATTCTGTCATATAACTTTTGTCGTCAGTTTCGTGCATATTTCGTACTTAACATGGCTTAAAGTTTAAATGTAAAATTCAATACGGTATATACTGTAAAGAAACGATTATTCTGAAAAATTTGGCTATTGGTGTGTCATTTTTTATGGATTTTCTTCATTATATATGACTTGATTAATCTAAGTGTGACAATCGTCGAAGAAGTGAGAATAGGAAAGGGAATGTACAGTGGGATTGTTAGATATGTTGACTACATAGTATGCAACGGCGGTCCAGCTGCGTGCTGGCATTGCAGTGTTTGTGAAATGAAAAACATTTTCTTATTTTCCCTCTATATGCATTTGAAATTAAAGTGGCGTTCCAGCCCGTCCCGAGTAGCTTGTTAATTGGTTTATTTTCTTTTACCCAATTTAGCAATTGTTATCGCCAACTGCTGAGAAATCCACTTTGCAGGAAGTAATGTGTATCCTGGAGCGAAATAGCAGGGCGTTAGCGTCAGAGCACGAGAGATCTAAGATCTTTTGGGAGGCTCTCGTGAAATTGCTGGAGATGTACAAGAAACTGGAGGAGGACAAACAAAGGCTGACCTCTGAGGTCTCCCAGGTAGGCGAATTGATTCGAGCCAAGGAGATCATTTTCCATCAGTTGCAAGGACGAATATCTGTGCAAGACACCACTATTGCTCGTTTGGAGATGAATGTCCAAGAACTGCAGAAAGTTTCGTACGATGGAATCCTCTTTGTTGAGATACCAAACTACAGTCAGAAGAAAGCTGCAGCAATGACTGGTACCCCGTCATTTTACTCTGATGATTTTTACACAGATCGCCATGGTTACAGAATGTGTGCACGAGTTTATCTTAATGGTGATGGTGTAGGGAAAGGCTCCCACTTGTCAATTTTTTTTGCCCTGAAGAAAGGACCCTATGACAACTACCTGTCATGGCCCTTTCAACGGCGTGTGACCTTTACCCTACTTAACCAGGCTGGAAAGGATCACTTGAGTGATGCTTTTAGACCTGACCCTACCAGCTCCTCCTTTCAAAAGCCCGTCAAGGAGATGAATATTGCATCAGGTTGCCCCATGTTTGTGGCTCACAAAGTGATTGAGAACGTTGGGGAAGGTTTTTTGAGAAATAATACGATTTGCTTACGAGTTAAAGTAGACCCGCCAAATCCTCGCTGATGTGTTTTGGGGGATTATGAAGGGGCTAAAATTTTCAAGGGTGATGTATCCGTTCGATATAATTGCCAACCATCACCTTCTTTGCATGCAGTCCTACATACAGATGGACCCGGTGGTGTATTCTGAACAGCATCGCAGGTGATATTGGCTCTCAAGTAGAACTGTCAGTGTGAACAGTGCATAAGGCAGTTAAGTGAACACAGAGTTACCAACATCCATGTACAGTATCTACTCCCTATTCCCATAATGGTCACCATATTTCCCCATATGGTCAATATTATGTTATTTTCCGTAATTTTCCAGGTAAATTGTGTGAATTTGAATGTTTTTGCTAGTAAGAAGGCTTCAGAAACCGTAAAGCTATTGCAGCTTAGTATTTAGAGCACTGCTATTTCCCGGTGCCTGTTCAAGCAAGCAGAACGTTCAGTTACCACACCTGTTGACTGAAGGCCCTTTCACACAAGGCGTCACGTGACGCTATACCACACGATAAAAAAAGTTGGGACATTTTTATTGCTCACTACATGCTTTCACATCAGGCAAATTTTGACGTAAAGCGATAACACTGAGTTCAGTAATGCCATCTGTTATCACTTGTCGCCAAGCCATGTGGGTTTGACCAGTTATGAGGCAGAATTGTTGTTTTTATAAGATCACATAACTAGGCAAACCGCTGATTGATGAAGAAAAAGTCGCTTGTATTGTGAAAGCGTGGGCAGCATTTTATGACGTTGAAGTGTGCAGTGCGAAATGGGCTTCAGATGTAAACAGGGGTTCTTTTCCCCATGAAACCCCAGTTTGGGTGCAGCATTGATTGTAAGACTTCTCTGTAGTATAGAGTATTAAATAACTTTTGTAAACAGAAGTTGAAAGTTGAAACCCACTGGTTCAACCGCCATGATTATCAAACCTTATTCCATTTTAGAGGTGTAAAATGTTGAAACGAGCAATTTAAAACGTAGATTACGTCATTCTTGCCTTTCATACATTGCATTCTTTTTGTTTTGATCCATTTCTTATGAAGCAAATTGTGAGAAGTGGGCTGTTAAACCTACACAATCTATCATTCACCTTGTTATGGACGTTGGATTCACTTGAAATAAAAAGTGTACAGGTAATTTTAAAAACAGCGACCACAAGTTGTATGATTTGGGAGGTACGAGAGTGATACCGTCATTAGTTTGTAATCAACAGGTTTAAATCTTGTGAATTAATTTCAACATTTTATATCTCAGCATAGTTGTGTCTCGTGCTCATAGATAATCGCAGGTAAGTGGAAGACTAAAGGTGGAAATAGTGTAAACAGAAAGACTTGGTATCATTAAGTGTGACCAATGTTAGATTCCGAATACACATGTGCGCCAGCGAGTTCTTACGGTAGGTGGTTTTGCTGTGGTTTGACTCTACGGTCATGATCAGTGGAGAATGGTTTGGAAAGGTCCGAAAATTCCTGCAACAAACGACTGTAACTGTGACAGCTCATTGTAAGTTCAGTTACATAAATGTGTTTACTGACTAAAATATGTCATGACCCCTCCATTCTCTATTTCTGCATTTATTCTGCACTGTTTGTTTAAGTTGGGTTGAAACTGAAAGCAGAGATCTTGTTTTATGATCTAGTGATGTCTCAGCAACCAGTTACAATAGAGGGTCATTTGAAGTAAAGGTGCCCACTGTTGCCCTAAGTTTCCTTAAACCAGTGAAGTAGAAGTAAATTCTTCATTATTGAGCAGCAAAAGCAGGTAAGTCAGAAAATTTCGTACTGGAACGCAAGACCTGCTGGTCTTAAATCCTTGTAAGAAACAACATGCCATTGTATGGCTGTATTCACACAAAAATCTACCCATATTGATGAAAGAAGTCCCTAGGTTGATTAGTCATCCCACCTTTTTTCTTGTTTATTTTTGGGAGTCCTTTTGTAAAATGCTTACGCAAATTTTACCAGTGTGTGTTCGGGGTATCATAGCCAAATGTCCAATAAAAGGGTAATGTGTTTTTCTTTCGACTGTCAGGGTTCTTGACGGAATAAGTTGGAATACTAATTTACACTGATTTATTGGTTTCGATGATAAGAGAAACCTATGCATTCATGATGGCGTGTGTGTGTATGTATGTGTGTGTGTGTATGTGTGTGTGTTTGTGACACTTTGCTCGTTAACGCGATATCTCAAGAAGAGAAACTCTGACAGTTCTCAAACTTGGTACATAGATGCCCCATATTGAGAGGAAGAACCCTATTGTTTTTGGTGGGGTTCAAAAGTCACCTGGGGTCACCAGGGGTCAAACTCTGAAAATCTTGTTAACACAATATCTTGAGTTAGGAAGCTTGGATAAATTTCATACTTTGTATGTAGATGTGTTATGGTATGAGGAAGAACCCCATCATTTTTGGTGGAGGTCAAAGGTCATCTGGGGTCACCGGGGGTCAAACCCTAAAAACTTCGTTAACACGATATCTCAAGAAGGGAAACTCTGACAGTTCTCAAACTTGGTACATAGATGCCCCATATTGAGAGGAAGAACCCTATTGTTTTTGGTGGGGGTCAAAGGTCACCTGGGGTCACCGGGGGTCAAACTCTGAAAACCTTGTTAACACAATATCTTGAGTTAGGAAGCTTGGATGAATTTCATACTTTGTATGTAGATGCGTTATGGTATGAGGGAGGACCCTATGATTTCTGGTGGAGGTCAAAGGTCATCTGGGGTCACCGGGGGTCAAACCGTGAAAACTTCATTAACACGATATCTCAAGAAGGGAAACTCTGACAGTTCTCAAACTTGGTATATAGATGCCCCATATTGAGAGGAAGAACCCTATTTATTTTTGGTGGGGGTCAAAAGTCACCTAGGGTCACCGGGGGTAAAACTCTGAAAACCTTGTTAACACAATATCTTGAGGTAGGAAGCTTGGATGAATTTCATACTTTGTATGTAAATGCGTTTTGGTATGAGAGATAATCCTATCATTTTTGGTGGAGGAGAAAGGTCATCTGGGGTCACCGGGGGTCAAACCCTGGAAACTTCGTTAACATGATATCTCAAGAAGGGAAACTCTGACAGTTCACAAACTTGGTACATAGATGCCCCATATTGAGAGGAAGAACCCTATTGTTTTTGGTGGGGGTCAAAGGTCACCTGGGGTCATCGGGGGTCAAACTCTGAAAACCTTGTTAACACAATATCTCGAGTTAGGAAGCTTGGATAAATTTCATACTTTGTATGTAGATGCGTTATGGTATAAGGGAGGACCCTATCATTTTTGGTGGAGGTCAAAGGTCATCTGGGGTCACCGGGGGTCAAACCGTGAAAACTTCGTTAGCACGATATCTCAAGAAGGGAAACTCTGACAGTTCTCAAACTTGGTACATAGATGCCCCATATTGAGAGGAAGAACCTTATTGTTTTTTGTGGGGGTCAAAAGTCACCTGGGGTCACCGGGGGTCAAACTTTGAAAACCTTATTAACACAATATCTCGAGGTAGGAAACTTGGATAGATTTCATACTTAGTATGTAGATGCGTTATAGTGAGAAGATGAATCCTATTGTTTTTGGTGGAGGTCAAAGGTCATCTGGGGTCACCAGAGGTCAATGTCTGAAAACCTTGTCAAGACGATATCTCCAGGTAGGAAGCTTGAATAGATTTCATACATGGTAAATTCGATGTGTTATAGTGAGAAGATGAATCCTATTGTTTTTGGTGGAGGTCAAAGGTCATCTGGGGTCACCAGGGGTCAATGTCTGAAAACCTTGTCAAGACGATATCTCCAGGTAGGAAGCTTGAATAGATTTCATACATGGTAAATTCGATGTGTTATAGTGAGAAGATGTACCCCATTGTTTTTGGTGGAGTTCAGAGGTCATCTAGGGTCACCGAGGGTCAAATACTGAAAACCTTGTCAACACAATATCTTAAGGGAGAAAGCTTGGACAGATTTTATACTTAGTATGTGGATGTGTTATGGTGAAAAGATGGCCCCGATTGTTTTTGGTGGAAGTCAAAGGTCATCAAAAAGCAAAATTTCCCAAGAATTCACAAGAATATTACATGGGTTCACCACAGGTCAAAGAGCAAAATTTCCCAAGAATTCCCAAGACTAAATAGGAATACAAAACTGTAGTTTTCCAACATGTTAAGATAGCATTTGACCATTGACTGAAAGGTATGGGACATCATGGCTTTATTTGGAATAGAACATATATCATCGAAACCTCAATGCATTTTTGCATTCTGGTTGGACATTTAACTTTGCGGTACGCGTTATGAAGTAGTTCAACGGTAAGTGGTGTGAAGGTCATTTATAATGTGCCTTTTTTGCCATCTTTTTACCTAATTACAGGAAAGGGCCACAGTCGGCCCTGGGAGACTGTTAAATGGCATATGGAATGGAGCCCAAGATGATGCACCTGAAGGGAACCGTATGACATTCTGTATGTCTGCATCTTAAAAAGTAAATCCTTTGGATGAAGTTGAATTTGTACATATTGAGGTGGAAGATAGTGATTACCTCTATGAAGTGTTTTGGAGTCCGACTCGTTTCTATTTCAATCCCTTTGGTATATTCCATGTAGGTAAGATGGGGTAACAATGTCATTTGATATTGTAACTCCTACAAGAATCAGTTTCTTGTGACGAAATTGTTGTGGCCATTGATTCCTCCCAAAAGCATGCGGGGTTTTATGAAATAGGAACATGAAATGTTGATAGAAATGAGAGAACATATTTGTCATTAACCAAAACGTTACTGTGAAAAGAATCGATCGAGGATGCAGTGTGCTTCTAGGCTGGTGTATATTTTTGTGTGTCTAACAACAGAATACCTTTACTAATTATATGTTTTGTTGTTGAACTCTATCAGTCATTTGTTCTGTAGAAAGGAAGATGGGTTAAAGTGAATCAGTTAGGCAGAATATTCACTGACCTTTTGAACGATTATGTTAGTAGTATCTCGGTGACTCATTGAATATTTAGAACCTTTGAAGCAAGCTTGTAAATTTAACGCTTAAATGTTCCTACGGGTGACAGACTTGTTCAGGATCATGGGAAGTATGGCGTATCGTAAAGAAATAAGTTTAAAAATGAAGAAAAATTCGCTTCCTTGTTCTCCAAGGTCATATTTGTGGTTGTACATTTGTTTTAAATTATTGTACGAGTGGAAGTAAGATTAAATAAGACACATTGCTTGATTGCGCTTAAGTGCTCAATTCCACTTGGTTATCTCTGCTCTGTGAACGTCAAACTCGGGTGGATCGTGTATCTGGCATACATGTTACAGGAGTAAAATTCACCTGCGAAGGGTCCATGTACAGAAGAAATTTCGAGCAAAGCAACCGATCGCAGGACCTGACTACGCTTTGACGTTGCAGAAGATCAGTTTGACAGAAGAGACTGTTTTTGAAACTTGGTTGTCGTTGGCGCATTTCAGCATTTTGCTTTCCATCATAAACTCTTTTGATAGGACACTGTTTGAATGTATATTTACGTTAGTTGAATCTTGCATTTGACTAATATATTTATTCAAAAAAAAAAAAAGAAAAAGGAAACGCACTGCTCTCATAAAGTGATAAAGTAAGCCGTTTTGAAATGATGTGTAGGAAGAAATTGTCATACTTTTCTTTTTTTTTCTTCGATATTAAAGTTGTTCATTTTGATATACTGTATGTATTGTGAATATACTAATTTTGTATGGTTGAGGTAGTGCATAATACAGTCTCATTCATTGTATTGTAAGTAGCTTGTTAGTAATCGTTAGTAGCTTGTTAGTATTGTAGCTCGTTTGCCGAAAGGTATTTTCCTTACCTTTATTCAGTTGTAAAACTAATAGAGCATAAATGGAACTTGAAAGAAAAATAGCATTGTAAATATTTTCGATTAAAAATGTGATCATTTTCCAAAGAAATGTTTCCAAGTTCGTTAATGATTTCGGCTCTTGGTTTATACATCTGGTAATGTTAGCCGAGCAGGTATCCTTTTTCAGTTTCGAAGATCGATGATTATCGATAAACTGCTGGATGTAAAAGTTCATGCTTTTATGTATGTTGTCAGTAGTTACCATAAAAGCAGTGGTCTGAAAATCCGAAAATTGAAAGTTTTGTAAGCACCATACTGTACAGTCTGATTGCTTTACCTATATCTGAATTTACATGACAGAAATTTCAATAGTAATGTCTGCGATACCTTCACTTCATGTTTTCGTTGCCTTACTCTATAGACTCAAAAAGTTGGTGATTAGATCTGTTTTATAACATGACTTGAAATATACTTTAAAAAAGTATAAACGACGACTGCTTTTCACTGATTCTGTTATGTTTCTCCGACATTCACTGTAAACTGCTTTTTGGGCACACCGTACAGCAGGTGACAATGGGTACCTTAAGTTTACGACAGCACCTGAACGATGAAAGGCTGTATCTACAGTATAGCCACGTAGTAAATTCAGTACATCGATCACTGGTTGCGAGAGAGAATTTCTTCGCTCACTTTTAATAGCCAAGGAGACAATACTATACATGATAGAGGCACAGGGTGTTGCGTTGGGTCCACAGCTCTGCCACTGGTAAAAAGTTATACCTTGTATTACAATGGAGCCATACAATATTGTTTGGCAAACTCTGCCAACTTAGCTACTACCAGACCAGACGAGGGATTTGAAGTCTGAAAGTGTGTGGTTGGCACAAGCTACGACCAGACGCAGGATTTGATGTCTGAAAGTGTGTGTGTATGGGGGGGGGGGGGGGGGCAAAGCTGGTCCGGGTTTGCCCGGCAAATCCGAGTGGACTGCCAAACGGCGCCGAAGTCCGGCGGAAACCGGCCGGGGTATTTAGGAAATTGTAGGCATTTAAATGATGCATTTTAGGTTCACCTTCAAATGTCAGTAGGGTGGTACTTAACAGACCACAAAAATTAATTTGACTTTTTTCAATTATATTCTTACTCCATATGACTAACAGTCGGCCGGGAGAGATAATGCAGAGGGCCCGAGGAAGGAGGGGAGAACGGATCATTTTGAGGGCTTCCTGGGGTTTTGGAACAATCATTTTAAGAATGGTGCGCCCGAAGCACGCTGAACAACTAGCATTTTTAAGCGATTTGAGTAATAGGAAAGCTACGGAATGCATCCTCAAGAAACCCCCTTTGCTAGGCACCTTTCCCGTGTTACTGTACCGAAAATCGCAGTTTCCGTGCCTTACAACCAGGATCTACAATCTTTAAGAAGTCGGTAAACTTACACACAGATCGATATGGTGGTAAAAAATTTCTGCGTATGACCATATGGGGCATTGGTGGTTTCAATGATAATGAAATAGGTTGTACGAAACCTATGACAAGCGGGATGTTCTACATAAGTGATGCTCAAACCTTTTGAGGGTTATGGCCAAATGCATAGGCTGGACTGAGAAGCTAGGGCCGCAGAGTAGTAGTGGTACGAATTTTTCATAGAGAGTGGTTTCTTAAAAAAGCAATCCGCACTTTCACAGTGTCTTACAGGACTACCCGACCTGCAGCCCCATCATAGTTAGGGCCGAGGTTAGAAAATTCGGCTTTCCAGACGATGTAGATTGCAGGAAATCGTTCTCTACCACAAATTTGTTTCTACAATCAGGGGAGACGCCTGGATTTGCCAAACAGGGCGACCAAGCTCCCCAACGGTGGCGGCAACAGGAAGCACTGACAAAAGGTGACCGGGTGGCCGAAAGGGTGACTTACTTGATATTCTGAGCGCCCGAAACGTGCCGTAAATATTTGGGTCTCCACTTAAAATTGGGGGGTTTTAATGGAAAAATCTGCCCGCCTTAAGAGCAAAACCAAGAAATTCGTCTGGCGGCTGGTCGTCATAAGGGTACTCGACGAAAATGGAAATTTTTGCCAGACTGCAGCAATGGCCCCTACCCCCACCTGGCTCCAACCTGTCTAAGGCTGGGGACTGAAGGTTCTCCCCGAGTAAGTTTTCTTAAATGACTGCTTTTGTCCTGGCGGCGCCACTGGTCTCAAGCCAGCTTGCAGGTCTTGTAATGATCTCCGAATTCAAATCCAGTTGTCTGGGATGATCCTATGTTGATCCCTGCTTTTTTAAGCTGAAGAGGACATTGTTGCTCTTGTACAATTTTAACCCAGTGCAGCTCATCAATGAGTTTTGTGCTCAAAATAGCATTCCCTAAATGTATATATATATATATATATATATATATATATATATATATATATATATATATATTTCTCTAATTCGGCACTTAGGGGGAAAGTTGTTGTTGAAAAGTCGACCTTAAGGGGAAAAAAAATTTTCGGGTGAAATATAAGTTTCGCCTTAACGTTTCCACACACTTTTTCTATAGGAATACGTAAACTTACAAGGGAGCCCTCTTAGATTTACAAACTAGATGCCATTACTTCAGAGTTATCAAATTTACAGACACCTAGCTGTTAACACGAACGGATGGCTGGCCATTGAAATAACGTTAATTATATGTTTAGACGTTAGGGCGAATTTATTTCTTATGTATTTTATTATCTTTTTTTCGCCCTATGTACAACAGATATAACAATTTCCGCTTAAGATGGGAATTAGCGTTATATATATATATATATATATATATATATATATATATATATATATATATATATATATATATATATATTTCTGTTAATACCCTATTAGGGAGACAGATTGCAGTTATAATTGGTATATTAAGGAGACATTTTCACTAGGGAGACAAATTCACGTCTCCCTAATTCTTTGCACCATTATTTTAACCCCTTCTCTACATTCTTTCTAAAAGATTTTTATTTCTATGGTAGCGTTTTAGCGCCCTCTTTATTATGCCACTGTGTAAGCTGCATAAATACATCATAGGCGCTATTATTTACCATAGAAATACAGGTGTGTCATGTGCTGCATGTAATTTATATGTATTATAGGGAGACAAATAAGTAAATACTTTATAATATTTTGTTTATTTAATTAAACCTTGTGTGTAAAAGATACAGTTAAAACAAACGTACCATAGGTTAAAGGCATTCATGAAGAATTATTGGTATTTTTGTGTGAATATTTGTATGCTTAGATATGGAAATATATTAAATTTTATGAATATAACCGATTGTCTCCCTAAGGAAGGATTTTATCCCAATGTCTCCCAAATGTTTAATTTAGTGTTATATATATATATATATATACACACACATATATTTAATATATATATATATATATATATATATATATATACCCAAAAGAACAATATCTAAGTCTGAAATTTACCCATTAAAACAGTCTTCCTGGCACTTCTGAGACATTAAAACCCAGGAGCCTGAGCTTCTGGGGATTTCACCCCTGGACCCTACCTGGGGCCCTAAGGCGGGCCTCCGGACCCCACCCGTCATGGGCTTCGCGCTCGCCGTGCGCGCTTCCCGTGCATATTTTCTACATTTGCGATAATTCAACCCATCCCTCCTAAAGCTGAAAAAAAATCTACGCCCCTGAACTCAATGAGCTGGTAAATAAACTTTTAATGTACAGGGCATAAGCAGTTGCCGCAAACTTATTTTGAAACAACACCTATATTAATGTTCTCTTATTTCACTATGAGTATCTTTCTTAATATGTTCGAGCATAAATATTGCCTATTCGAGGTAAACCAAGGATTAACCTCGTACATTTCACAAGTCGGAAATTTATTGTACATAATCCTCAAAAGCCTCTCTTAGGATACCCGGGTACACTCATCCAAATTGGGGTGGCCGCATTTTCCCCTTAAATTAGATCTAGCTTTTTTGGTTTCGATGAAAAGAGAAACCTATGCAGACATGATGGCGTGTGTCTGTATGTATGTGTGTGTGACGCTGCTTGGGTGTCTCAAGAGCGGTAACCCCGGGTAATCTCATACTTGGCATGTAGATTGCTCATATTGAGTAGATCAACCCTATTGTTTTTGGTGGAGGTCAAAGGTCATTTGGGGTCACCAGGGGTCAACCTCTGAAAAACTTATTTACATGATATCTCAAGGTAGGAATCTTGGGTAGATTTTATACT
The DNA here is from genome assembly GCA_029531755.1 of Holothuria leucospilota. Taxonomy (NCBI): domain Eukaryota; kingdom Metazoa; phylum Echinodermata; class Holothuroidea; order Aspidochirotida; family Holothuriidae; genus Holothuria; species Holothuria leucospilota. Next base: position 5,315,026 of record CM055967.1, on the reverse strand, counting down.
TGGCATGTGGATGCATAATATTCCGAGGTAGAAGCATATTGCTTTTGGTGGAGGTCAAAGGTCACTTTGGGTCACCGGGGGTCAAAGTCTGCACACCTTGTTTACACGATATCTCGAGGTAGGAAGTTTGGATAGATTTCATAGGTAGTAGTATGTGGATGCCTTATGGCCAGAGGTGGAACCATATCGTTGGTGGAGATCAAAGGCCAAATGGGTTTACTGGGGTTCAACCTCAGAAAAGCTTGTTAACATGGTACTGCAAGGGTGGGAAGCTTGGATAGATTTCGTACATAGTATGTGGATGACTTATGGTGAGAGAAGGTGAGAGAAAGTTCCCCTTTTATTTATGGTGGAGGTCAAAGGTCATCTGGGGTCAAACTCTGAAAACCTTATTTACAACATAACTCAAGTTAGGAACTTAAGTTGGATACTTACCATGGTGTTGCATTTAATCCATCAGAAAACCCCTACGAGTTTGTCAGAAATCAGAGGCCAGCTGAAATCACCAGAGGCCAAAAAGCAAAAATTCCAAAGAATTCCCAAGGTCAAATATGAACATGAAACTGCCATTTTCCAGCACTTCAAGATCACATTGAACCAATGACTGAAGAAACAGAACATCCTGGCATCATTTGGGATTTCACATTAAGTGTTATATTCATCAGAACCACAATGCATTTTCCATTCTGGTTCTTAGTTGAAATCTAAATTTTTTCCTAAACATGAAATCTTAAAGTAAATTTTTAGATGCAACTTCAAGGTCTAAACTGTACGTGTTTTTTCTACCCATCTGGGAGACCTTTCGACCAATATTTTCTTGCAGGCCTAAGCATCAACAGATCTGTGGTTCCCCTAGTGGCGCACTAAGAGAGCTAGGGAGAAGCCCGCACCTGTACCAGCCATGCAGGGATGCCATGCCAGAGCCGAAAAAACAGTAAATAATTAAAATTTCAGGATTACGTTATCAGTCTAAAGCTTTCCCGAAGATAACACCATTTCGAATCCAGGAAAACTTAGAGCAAGAAAAATTTCTCAAAGAGTAGAAGTGTCATCCCTCCCCTGAGGCAACATTGCCTTCAATTACACCCTATGAAACTAGGAAAACATTACTAAATAATGAGGATTCCTAAACATATCATCAATTCAACGCTTTACGAAGCTTTGAGTACCAAAGACAGCACCATGTTGCATTCCATCCACCTCGCAAAGACAAACAATCCCAAGGAGTGCAGTGTCACCCCCTTCTCTTAGACAGCACCTCTTGACTTACGATCAACCAAAAAATACGAAGAATATCACTAAATAAAGATATATCAGGTTAAGACTTTTCAAACGATAGATCAAATTTGCACCTAAGCCAGGCCTTACATGTACCCCTCCCCTCAGCACCCTCCCCTAGGATGACTTTCATGCACAGGTGAGAAAAGTAAGAGTCCTCCCGGGTGTCAACTATCTGTAGGTATGCCGCTTGGGAGTGATGGTTCGCTTAGCAAAAGTTTGTACAATTAATTAGAAATAGCACCATCAAATTTAAAAAAAAAAACATGGTGCCCCCTGTAAAATCAGCGTGTGCAAATTTGCTAACAGAATGACGCTGTAAATACTGATATAGTTTTTAATCAATTGGTAAGCTATGACTCTTTTCTTGGAATTCTGCCATGAAAGTAAGTTTAACGCTGTTTAATGACTCATGAGCTCCTAAGGAGACACTGAATGTTAAGGACCCCTGATACTGTTTGTAGCTTACCATGAACCTAGTGGTATTAGGAGCTATGTTCATCACAGAGCGTGCTGTCGTCGAGGACGATTTTGCATGTCGAACCTGGGTTAAGGCCAGGGTTGGGAAGTAACGAGTTACAAGTAACGCCGTTACTGTAACGAGTTACATTTTGTGTAACGGAACCCTGTAACGAGTTACATTTGCATTTCAGTAACGGAGCAAGTAACTAATTACAATTCTGTGTAAAAGTAACTGTAACGGCGTTACATTTGGGTCCCGTTACTTTCCCGTTACAAATAGTCAAAATGACCACAAATTGCATTTTCTTTGAGCTAATAACAGAATAACAGAAAATTTTCAAATTGATGACACTTTGGTAGTAAAATGTAAAATTATTTTCGATATAGGCTATTTATCATTCATCGCTATTATCGACGTCGCCCTCACCGACATCAAATTTTATTCACGATTAGAATCAGAAGTTGATATTAGATGCACACGCTGCAGGCTTACAGGCCGGGCCACTTGATTGTCTATTGAACCAGGGAGTTGTCAAATAGCAACTCCCTGATTGAAATAAGTTTAAAATTGATCTGTATGTCAAAATACTTATTAGACAGATCAATGCTTATTATCCATGAGACCGATTTGTGCGATTATTTGAAAAATACTGAACGGTCCTCTAAGGCTCAGCTGACTTTATGTATTCTAAGTAAAGTCAGCTGGGCCTTGGTTTACTCATATTGTCCTTTAGAGGACACAGTGGAGACAGTGTACCGTGAGAAACGGGTTGGCCCATGGGCATTCAAATACCAGCTTACTTTGAAAGTTTAATCATTGCCTCTTGAGACGTTAGGGCTGGACCCGTGTTCACCCTATCCGAGTCGGAGCTAACTGCGATTCTAGATTCCCGAATCTTTCCGAGCATGGTACTACTCAGGATCCTCAAATTTCTGCCAGTTTTGATTCCAATGGCACCAATTCCGAGACCAGTCTTTTTGCCAATGTATATCATATCACACATACAGATGTTTTAATTCTATCGTACATGTCCACCATTAATTAACAAAGTCATCGTTTGTACTCACTTCCATAGCCTGGCCTCCTGAGTAATTTAGTTGATTGTATGTGACAATACCTTAGATCTGTACATTGTGCACAAATGGAACTTTAAACACTTTTAATGTAACTTTCATATTTGAGAACTCGGCTGGAATGAACTCCGAGTCCGAGTCCAGTTACATCACATTCCGTAAAAATTTCGATTCCGGAACCTTCTATCCCGGGCAAATTCCTAATCTAGAAAAACGCTCTTGAGAACGGCATTAAGCTAACCGAATCCGGACTCTTGCGTTGGAGCCCAGTAAATCTATACGGTGCCAAGCGTTGGTAAACACCGTGCATCCATTTATGCATCTAATTTAACATGTATGGTATCTTTATTTGATGAATCAAACGTATGAATTTAGGCTATATCATATTCTTTTCAATGTCCGTAACTCCTTACACTGGAATAATAGTACGGTTAATATAAAAAAACAGCAGAATATTGAAATGGTCAATGGCGTTAAAAGTATCCTAACAAAGCTAATTGGAAAGAGAAGTGTCCGACTTAAAGCTTTACCTATTGTAAAGGGAAAGTGAATTATGTGCACATGATCTGCATGTATAAACTGCATAGTATCACCATTTCTATGCACTGTTTTATATCGACACAATGTGAAACTTGAAATTTATGGGGAAATATCACTTAGCCCAACCTTAGCGGTGAGGTTTTAAAATTTTACTGCTAACAAATGTATTCATCCTCTTATTATACCATATTTATGCCCTTGAGGGGTGAAGACTTTAATTACTGCTGAAACAACGCTCTTCCCCTTTCCGGCATAGCCGCTAACCTCTCTAAATTAGCCGACTGTGTGATGGGAGTATAAAGATTTCAACCCTCAAAGAAGTACTTTGGTAACTGGAAAAGTTTTGGTTATAACCATATTCCTCTAACAAATAGTTTGCGTAAGCTCCGACACAGTATCATGATTCGCTGCTTCATGTTGAGCATTAGGAGCCTCTGCGACAATGCCCATTGAAGATCAGCTAGCTTCATTGACTTTCTTTGGGGAACACCTAAGGATAACCGGCACAAATGAGGTGTCGGTCGTCTCATGTGCCCCCGTCTTACTATCTAATTATGCCCCCCCCCCCCCTCCATTTCAGGTACCGAGGTACCGTATATTCACCTTGAAGTAACGAGTTACTTTTGAAATGTAGCTAGTTACTTTTTAGTCAAAAGTAACTGTAACTAGTTACTTTTTCAACATTGTAACTAGTAACTGTAACGAGTTACAATTTTACGGAATTAACTGTAACTATAACGAGTTACTTTCAAAGCGTAACGGGAACAACCCTGGTTAAGGCCACAGTTTAAGAAGGTAAAATGCTAACGGAGTATAATGGGTTTATTTCATTAATCATTTAGCTAAGTAAACTTTTCTTTTTTTAATGAAAACAGATTGAATAAATACCGATACTGACGTTGACAGAATAAACCGGATATATAATCCAAAACAGTTCACGAGCTGACGTTCTTGCTTCAGTGATCCAAGTGTCATGAACTACCCCCCCCCCCCACCTGGATTTCTCCCAGGCTACAGCCCTGGCTTACTTAATTGCAGATGATGATCGCCTTTTTAAGTATTTGGTCAATTATACCTAAAAAATCAAGCGAAATTGAAAACAATGGAAATAATACAGCTAATATGAAAAAGTACAAACACACCTCTTAGACATGAATGCATAACCACGTGCCAGTCTGCCAGACTTATATTTTATACAATATTATACGCTATGACAAGTCTACTATGAGTCAAAACCCACATGACATTCATGCCAGTCAGTAGCAGCTGCCATGGTACATACCACCTAATAAAATTCACGAGATACCAAGTAACGGGCGTTACAGATTAGAAAATCAAGAACAATGCGACAGAGTCTATATTTTGTTAATAAGAAAGGGTAAGGATTTCTGTTTTATCTCAAAAGGAGATTTGGAAGCTGAACTAAAAAGGTGACTCGATTATGGAAATTTCGGGGCCCTAAAAGTCAAAATATCGGGGGCCCGTAGCCTATAGGTTGCCTCGATTATTGGTAAATCCGACCATGGACACTTTCCTCTCCCCCAGCCCAACCTTGGAGACGGATCCACGCCGGTGGTTGCTGGCAGAGGGCTTGAGTAGTAATTTCGTAAATACCTTATATGATATAACGTCTGCAGACGTGGTCAATCTTGTGTTCATCGCAAAAAGTGAATTGAGTTGGCCCCCTGGAAAGTCACCCTGCAGATGTACCACTGCATAGTTGTATCCGATTTGACAAGTCTTATAAATTACCTTGTATAGGTGGCATCTGCATTTCTGCATTATTCTGGTCATAATGTCCCATCCACCACCCTAATCAACCAGCGGACAGTTCTTTGTAGGCCTAGGAACCGGTATAATTGTACTAATATACTAATTCAAAATTGGTTACCTCTATAGTGAGTGCTCACATATGCAGCTGCTTACATATAGTTTGAATACTGTAATGTCCAGAATATTGAGTTTACATTGCTGATGATTATCCAGAAACTTCTCGTTCTGGAAAGCATCTGGGCGTGGTACCCATAAGCTGACGTATGGACGTAGGAAGCTGTTCTCAGCTGAGGGACTGAACTTTGTTTCGGACAGCAAACAATAATTGTTACTACTCCAGAGCTTCGGGGTTCTCCCACCCCCCAGAGGGTTGTGACCTGGACTCAAAGCACTCGGGGGTAACACCTCCACAATTAGTTTGAACAGCATGAAATGGTGACCATAATTTTAATTTTACCCCCGGACCGAATAGTCTGACTACGCGCCTGCATAAAATTATCATATTGCCCACCCCCAAATTCGAATTTTAAGTGCTCTCTGCAAGTGTTCCCCTCCTTGCCTTCAGAGTTCGGATTGCCGGTACCACACAGTTATAGAGAAAATGTGGGTACGAAAACAGGTTTAATTAATTAGTTTTCATAAAAACGCAATTAATATACTTTTTCAAAATGTGGAACAATACTTTTTAACAAGTTTGTAATTCCGTCATTTTCCTGAAGTGTTGAAGTGATTAGCTTTGATGAATACGTTACTTATCATTCTTTCTGCAAAATGTGGAATTGATTAGTTCTGGTAAACGCACAATTTATTATTTCTCTGCAACATGCCGTATTGAACCCGTTAAAAATGTTAGATGGCTATCTCCATCGCCGAGCCAGTTAATTATCTCTTTCCAACGAGCTGTGTCACATGTCATGATCTGGACGATGATAACGTCCAGCCTTGAGGCAATTGGTGTAACAGAGAAGAAGAAAGAGGTTTTTAGTAGTTTTAAAGAGACCAATACCTCATGAAATGTTGAAATGATAAGTTTTGACAACTGCCTAACTGGTCATTTCCCTGCGAGATGCATTGTTACGGTATGTTCGTATTTCCTCTTCATCTTTCTTGGGCAATTTTGGCTGTTGCGAGGCTGAGGGCGATCGACCTTTACTCCGTGGATTTTGTACGATTATTACCACCCCTGGTTGGGAAACAATGACCGTGACCTCCACCATACATTAACGATTAGTGTGACAATGTTTGACTAAACCTTCCTCTTACATCAGTAAAATCACAAAAATGACCCTTATCACTAGCATATCGGAGAGATAATGCCCCGGCGTTGTTTGAGCATTTTTTTCAATCTGGGCCTAAAAATAAAACAATAGAACCATGTTAACTGAAAACAATGTCAATAGTAGCGCAAGGGTAAAGTATGGTAATACACGAAAAGGACGCCGCGGGCGATTTGAGTCTGTTAGGGGACATCCCCCACCCTGAGTGTATGGAATCTCCACCGTCCACTGCTTAGATGTCAAATAGTGTATCTTTTTCATTTTCCCAACCAATGTTCATGCACCAGAAATAACGATTTTAATTTTCCTTTTAGTTTTTACCATTTTTTTTTTTAATTTTTAGGTGGCAATATAGGGAGGACACCTGTTATGCCCCCTTTGTAAACGCCACTGTATACTGATATTTCAATATTTTTAAATTTTAATTATAACTATAAATCCTCAACTACAAGTTGCAAAAACAAATTTTGATTGTTTCTAAGTTATTATTTGTGCAAAATTCGGTGAATTACTAACAAATGTACCTTATTTTGGTACTTGGCACCACAAATGTTTGTCACTGAAATTTTGAGGACGATCCTTTCCAGTCCTGTAGAGCATGTGTTTATTTTTCTTTATGTAGGCGAGCAGTTGGCACTTCGTGTTTTATTGTAACGTCCACCTCAGGTATAGGAAGGGCACTTTTCTACCACCTTATTGTACAATTCCCCCATGATTCATTGCTAAAAGCATTAACAATCACCAGCCAAACATTATTGCACCGTGGTTTGAAATTTACACAGTACCACAGTAAAGTTCCAGACTGTTTTTTCTCCCTTAATGTCCCTTCCGCTAAGAGCCGAAGGGCGAAAACCAAAAGTTGTCCTCGCAAGGGTTCTGTTCCCGAAGGGCCTACGTCCCCTGATGGGACGCTATGACTTAAATTGACCCAATCTCAGCAATCACATCTTTCATCTTAGGTAGGCCTTTGTCATGCGACGTGGTCCTTTCTAGAGTGGCTGAAAAAACAGGTAGTGCGCATGATCAAGCAGTCCTGTAAAGCCATGCACAGACATGGGTAGAAACTTTAAGATCCTTTGGCATTGACCAACACTTTTGTGAACCATTAATCACAGTACAAATAATCACAATTTTATCCCTGATACATCTTGTTAACAGTTGACTTTTAGTGACCTCTATTAACCTTTGACTTCCACAAAATCATTCGGGATGCTATTACACGATGTAAACTTGGGTATTTAGATACCAAGCATAATAGTCATCAAAGCTAATTCCCTTCTCGTTTTTACTGTACAAGGTTTTCACAGTTTTATTTCGTTTACTTCAAGTGACCTTTGACCACCCAGGAGAAAATTACAGTTGGAAATTACCAACTGGTTCCAAACTGGTCCGAACTGGAAACTTTCCAATATGGAAAATGAGACAGTTCCAAGTGGTCTTAACTGGTCCCAACCGGTCCCAACTGGTCCAAATAGTCCAATTCGTCTCATTTAGTCCAACTGGTCTTAACTGGTTCCAACTGGTCCAAACATTCCAGCTGGTCTCAACTGGCCCAACTGGTCCAGTTGATCTCATGTGGCCTAACTGGTTTGCAGTGCAACTGGTCCTTACGGTTTTGAGATATATGAACTTGTCATAACCTATGAGGAAGTTCAAGCCAATTCCAAGCATGGACCAATTTTAAATGCTGCCAAGTGCTTTTAATATTGTCTGAAAATTTAATATTATCATCATCACATTTAAATTAAAAAGAAACTTTTATCATTAGAAAAACATTAAAAACCTTAAATTTGTAAAAAGAAAGAAGAAAAAAAGAAAAAAAAAACGTGAAGTTTAAGTTAATTTACGTAAACTGTTTATTGTCAAGAAATTGAAGGCAACTTGCTGTATAATTCAAACTTGCACAATTGTAACTGTAAACTAAAGGAATGACTGCCAAAAATCATAGGCCCCATTTATTTCACATTTTCCCCATTAAAAACATGGTTTTGTCAAGAGAGAAAAGCCATAAGCTTTGTTCATTCCATATAAAGAGAAAGTTTTGTCCATGTTAAAAAATAAATTTCACGTTTGCCGTACTAAAATCAAAGTTCAGCCTGAGGATAAATATAAATTACTAAATAATTAAGCACAAATCATTTTACTTTTTCCAACTAAAAACAAGGTTTCTTCCATGGTAGAATAGTATTCCCAAGCTCCAAGGTTTTTCCACGGTGCAAATTTTATGGAGATATCCTAAGCACAAGGGACTTTCCTGTTTCCACACATTCCAATGTTACATATATGAAATGTTAACTACAGAGAAAAATGTTTTATCCGACTGTTGTATTCTTCTGTCCTTACATTGTCCACCATGTTAAAGGAAATGATTAAAATCAATGACAGTTGAACTCTCCCCACCCCAACCTTGTAGGTACTCTACTTAGTCCCTCCTAAACAATGTTAACTCCAATTTTGAACAGGAGTGTCCAGTTTCACGGATTACTTTTAAAGAAATACAAAGCTAGGCACCCAACATTCTCTTTTGCAAGTTGGTACAGTCTATAGCGATTGGTAGCGGACTTCTTGAAATGCTGTGAGTACATCATGTTCTAAAGTTGTCCTCCTAGGCTCCTACTGCTTCCCTTTACATCATCCATTTCAATACTGTAGCTCTTTTAATGTATGTACTCATCCACTTCGCAGTAAGCACATCAAGAGGTATAAAACTTGTTAACACTTGTCCTGAATTTCATGAATGAATTCAACAGTCAGCACTGCGCAATGTAATGTTACCAATGACAAACATTGCAGATCCAATCAAGCGTATTCGTTATTTGAACAGAAGTACATCACAAATGGAGACCCATTACATTTTGTAATACAGTACGCCCTATTTGCTGTCTCAGAAATATACTTTAAGCACTTCTGAGATAACAACAGCACAACAACTCAGTCAGTTAAAGAATCCATGTACAGTGTCTCCGTGTGTCTCAAGACTCTTCTACAGATTTCAATCTCTTGGTGGTCATAGCTTATTCCTCAAGGGCTAAAATGTTTATGCTTGACTGCAGTCCGGACATAAATGTAAACTCCAGTAAAATAACTCCACTCAAGCAGTGCAGAGTTTTATCTTCATGTCATCCTGTAAATGAAATTAAAAATATAATTAAAATCATACAAAATACTGTACATCTGACTTGATTGGTGCAAATAAAATAAAACAAACATATTGATTGAACATTCATGTTACTTCTGGAAATAGTCTTGTTTCAAAAGGTATGGTTTCACGTTCCACCTCCCCTCTCGCCACTCACCTGGGAGCTTTCTGAGAGACTTTAGGCTAAAGACTAGTTATTTGTCTGTGACGAGGCTACACGCTTTGAACAGATATAGACCTTAGAAGTTGGGGGAGTATGCACAAAGAAATTCATTTTCTTTTCAATATGATTGATACTTTTATATTTTATATGTATATAAAGTTGCCAAAAACTGTTTCATGTATATGAGGGTGATCAGCATACACGCAGTGAGTTCGTGGGTAGGCCTATATACCACTCATGAACAGCAGCTTCAAGTAAAATGTCCTAATAAAAATCGTATTCGAGTGAGCTTCAGTAAATCAAAATTAAGAGTTTCTTGAACGTCTTTCCATAAATTTTTCATCTGAAAATTTTAAACAATGCTGCAAAAATGTGTTTTTGTAGCAGAAAGTATTACCAAAAGTCCCAAAGCCTGTTGGAAGTGTGTTCTGTTTACAATGGAGGCTACACCGCAGTTGCATAGTCTACAATGTTAGGCCTATACAATAGTAGCCCAGTCACCATGCAGTTATGCAACCTGAGTCTCTAATTTTCATTGCCACTACGTTTATTCAGTGATCTCCGGTGAAAAACTTGAAAAGCAAAAGGAACAACGTAACTTACTGTGCTCTAGAATGTTCTCAAAAGTCCTTGTAGGAAAGGAATCTTGCCCTGTTGCGTTGTCTTTCACTTCGAATGTTTCAAACTTTGCTAAAGGTCAAAAGCAGTCGCCCCAAACTTATATTGAAACAATAGCTAAATGTAACAAATTTCTTCTTGTTTTTCTTCCAAGTATCTTTCATAATATTTTAGGACATAAGTATTGCATATTCAAGTAAAACAAGCAGTTGCTCCTTGTAACTTTTACAATTGAGTGAGAAAAATACTGTCACATGATTCTCAAGAGCCATTCAGGAAATAGGATAGTCTACTATACAATTTTTTATTGGGGTGACCGCATTCTCCCTTTAAGAATGTTTTTGAATCCATACCCATCACTGCACTCAACAGCAGCTCTGCATGTGTACAGTGTACACACGGTACTATACTATACTGCAGTACTATACTGTACACGTGTAGAGACTGTGGTTCAGTGGGCTTCGTACGGTGCAGTGTGAGCAGGAGTTGCGTAGTGCACTGTGCATTGAACCAACAGTTGACCTATTTATCCAAACAAAGGATTGCTCTGTTAGGTGCTTCCTGTATACAGAGAGGTATAAACAACTGATGGGTTAACAGTTTAATTAGCCTACTACAAAGATAGAGGGAAGGGAGAGGAGAATGGTCTAGGATGTAGTAAATTTAGAAGGATGTGTCTTTGGGTGGATAACAAGTACAACCAAAAGAACTGAGCTTTTCTGTTGGTAGGATAAAGGGAACAAAGATTCAAGAAGTGACAGGAAACTAGAAGGTGATGGGGAGTGGATAACAAGGGAAAGGTGAAACGGGGGGGGGGGGGTAGCATTGAAAAGATGGGAAGGAAAGGCCGGGGAGATTTTTTTCTCATTGAAACCAGTACATACATATGTAACCTATGCGAGGGTTAGGAAAGATAAAAGTTTGGGGACAAAAATGAGGAAATCATCCCAGTTAAGCTCTTTTTTATGTTTAGCACATCTAGGCTTAAGTGTATAAATAAACGGATAATTTCATTTTGTAAATCTTAGGGATTTAAACTTACTTATCCCTTTTATGTCCCATTAAGGTAATGGACGGATCCCGTTGCATCAAAGTCATGTTTTTTCCCTTAGAAAACCAGCCTGCCTTTAAATTAAAAGAGCTTATGGGACCATGAATGTATCATGAAAAGAATTGGTTCCAAGAGAGTCCAAGAGTTCCTTTTAGTTCCATTCACTCCTATTGGGAATTTTTACGGGACTTGGTGATACGGGACTATGGTGATACTATTGAAATTTTCTCCTGGATAAAGTCCAGTTAAGATAATTGGGATCAGTTGGAATTTCCAACTGAAGTCAACTGGAATAAAACAAGCCAGAACTGTTTCATTTCCACGAAGTTAAAATGCACTCGAAATGGTCGAGACCAGTTGGAAATTCATTTCCAACTATATCACAGCAAAGACCAGTTGGAAGTGATCCATATCCAGTTGAAACAGTTGAGACCAGTAAGACCCAATTGGTCCCAGTTAAAAACAGTTGGGACCAGTTTGAAATTCCAACTGGATCACATCAACGACCAGTTGGAAGTCCTCCATATCTAGTTGAAATAGCTGGGACCAGTACAAAACCACTTGGGACCAATTGAGAACAGTTGGGACCAGTTCAAAACGGTTGGGCCAACTGGTGTTAACTGGAATTTTCTCCTGGGCGCCCCCAAAACAACACTCGTCTGGACCGTTATTTTAAAGCATATTCATGTCAAGTATATACGAGATCCCTCACGGGGAACCCTTCTTGAGACATCGTGTTTGCGAGGTTTGTATAATTTAAAGATATTAAAATTTTGTCCCATTTTCTAGGTTGTCCCTGTATTTTGCAGGAAATTGTTGCAATAACAAAATCTGGGAAACAGCCATTTCATCAATTTTCAGCAAATTGTTTAATTGCTCACTTGCAAAGCAATGAGCAGGGGAGGCCGGAGTCAATTGTAGCAAGTGTCAATTGTAGCAGAAGGCATAAGTCAGTGTCACATTTGCGTACACCTTCCATATCAATTCAGTTTATGCAGGGATAATTTGCACGATCACACACCACTTGTTTTTGGGAACGACGCAGTCTGAAGAAAAATGTTCGGAAAAAACATTTGATGAACATTTTTTCGTCTACTACCCAGATGGGGTTGCAAACAGGTTCGTCTTTTTACCATAAAATGGCCATATATTCTATCTGCCACCAAAGAATTTGTCATCGAGCCTGCACTTTGTAAGTAAATCACATAACTGCATTGCCTATACTATGTGGGGACAGTTGTAACGGATGTTATATTTGACCCAATAGTGTTACAATTGACCCAATATGTCGTTTACGCACAAAATGAAGAATTTAGCCAGCTAGGCTATAGTATAGAACATTTCAGTTCATAGACCCATAGTTAAATAGAAGGCATGAGTATTTTGGCCCGTAGCATCGAAGTCCTTTATATGGCTTATAGGTTATACAATGAATACGCAACAAGCGAAACATTGTCCCAAACTGAAATAATTTTGGCACCTAGGCATAAATGTTCTTTTTTGGTTCAATTCTTTTGTTTGGTAATTAGGATGCCACCTCGGAGGAAACGTACTTCAGAAAGGGGGAAGAACTTTGACAGGATGGGTAAAGCAGCCAATGAATTGTGGAAAATGACAGACCTATCAGACAAGAAGATGAAGAACTACAAAGAGGGTAGGGTTCACCTCCTGAACTGGTTACAATCCGCACACACCTGTTTTCACTGGCGAAATGTAGGTGAAAATAGCCGAGTACCTCCTTAAAGCTGTAGATCTCTACTATCATGGCCTCACGTCGAAGAAAGTCAGAAGATTTGCTTATAAGTGCTCAACTAACTTGGGAGTTAAATGTCTTACATATTAGACGGAGAATCATAGGGCCAGACTGGTTTGCCGCTTTTCTTCAGAGGTACCCTATCTTTTCCATTAGGAAATTAGAAGCCACCAGTCTAGCACGCTCTTCTAGTTTCAACGAAGCAAACGTGAATGCATTCTTTCACAAATTGGAAGGGCTGTTCAGGGAATTAAAATTTGAGCCACAGAACATCTACAGCATGGACATGCCAGGCCGATATAACAGAAATCACTGATCGTTCTCTGTCCTCTTCCCGGGACTGATGGGCCTGATTCTGGGATCTCGCATTACACTTTTTTGATAGAAACCGGATGATTCATAATTGGGAAGACATTTTCTGAGGCAATAAGACCCGAGCTGTGTGTAAGTCAAAGTAAGCAGAAAAGTGAGTGACTTTGTAAGAGATGATCATCGTAAGGTCGCTGTGGTAATTGAAACCAGAGAGCTCTCGCGGATGGTTATTTGAGACTAGATCAGCGAGTTCTGTTAGACCGTCCTCTCATGGATGAAATGGAGGTTACAACCGTACAAACGCCAGACCATGCTGTATGTAGGGCGGGAAGAAACAATAGGTTATTTAATATCACAAGAAAGGGTGGTATCGGTTACATTAGCTGTAGCTGTTTATGATACAAGCAACAGCATCCCTCCAATGTTTATCTTCCCCACAGATTCCAACAGCATTTCATAAGAGATGGAGCACCTGTTTGCATTGACACTGCTAATGGGTCAGGCTGGATGCAAGAGAATGATTTTGTAATATTCCTGAAGTATTTTGCCAAACATGCAAAACCGAGCAAAAATAAGCCTGTTCTTTTGGTCTTGATAACCACGATCACATTTGTCCATCGAAGGTATCGATTTCTGCAGGGAGAACAGTATACCACTTTCATGCCTTTACACCGCATACTTCGCATTAACTGCAACCTAACCCCTCGAACGGTCAGTGTATGGGCCATTTAAAGAGGCAGTGGACACCGAATGTGGGTCCTCATCATGCATGATGAGGACCTCAGGTCAATTAATGACAATCTATCACATTCTCGGCATGTAGTCTCGCATACTTTGCCTCTAGTCACTACCCCAAAGAACATCATATTTGGCTTCTCTTGTACCGGAATCTACTCTGGCTTCAATCGAATGTTTTTGATGAAGTACATTTTGCGCCATCCAATGTGACAGATCGACCACGGCAAGAGCCGGAGTTGCCTGGAACAAGCATGCTCATCCACTCGACTGAAGCTACCCTGTCTGAGAACGTCCCAATACAGCCAATTTTCATAGCATGTACAGTAAATACTGTACATGGTAACACAGATCAGTTTAAACTGGACATGCTATGTGTATTGGGTACCCAATAACATAAGGCTGTGCCGATGCGTCATGTACCGAGGAACAAGGGGTTGCTACAACTGAAAGCGATGAACAAAGCGACTCAACACCGTCAAAGTCTACCAATGATGAGTCGTTTACACCTGAGTTGATCTGGATATTTCAAAGGCAGGGCCGAAGAAGGTTGTAAACAAGGGTGGGCGTACAAAACGTAAATCCGCACTTCTAACAAGTACACCAGTCAAGTTAACCCTGGAGAATGAGAAACAAGGACGAGGGAACTAGTGCAAAATGCAGACTGACGCATGATCATCCATCCTCCTCCAAGAGCTCTGATCCAACTGTTAGTAAACAGGCAAAAACAGCTGTGGAAGATGACACCAACATTTGTCAAATCTGCAATGAAACTTTTGAGAATAACACACCTGGTGAACAGTGGATCAAGTACATTAGACCAAAATGTTCTACGTGGTGCCATTAGGACTGCACACCAGGTGAAGGCCATTTCTGTGCCAAAAATGCATCGATGACTCCGACTCCCACTCGTAATTATTTAGATGGACTTAAGTAGGGCTTTAGCATATTTCTACCACAAAAAGGGTCTACAACCTGTTAACAGTTTGAGAGTTCAAAGTTTAATGTTATCTTCCAGTTCATAACTTTTTCATGTTGCTTCTATCGTTTCACTGCCAGTGGATATTTTTTGCTAGGAGTTTTGGGAACCTCAGAAAATCCAGTATAGCACATTATATTGTTATGTTTGGTTTCAATAACGTTTTCCATCGTTACAATTGGCCAACGCTTATGTTACAATTGAGGTACCTGAGTCAAATGTAAGACTTTTCTTCTATTTTGAAGCTCACATGTTTCCTTACTCATAACAGGAAATATCAAAAGTTAACATCGAGAGGGTAGAGAACGTATGTAACTGTTGAAACCATGAGATCTTGGAATCCGTCAGTTCATTGTTTTTCAGAAAACTGTTGAATTTTTTAAGTTAAAAAGAAGACTTGGCAATTAAACATTTTGCAAAGAATTGTTAGAATCACGAGATCTCAGAAAACCGTCAGTTGATCAGTTTTTAGAAAAATGTTGAATTGCTCTCATGGAAAGCATTCAGTAAATGCAACATTTTGCAGAATATTGTTTGAATCATGACATTGGATAGTCTTTATTAATTTTGCAGAAAATTGTTGAATTGTTCAGTTTAAAAGAAGTTAGTCATTTTACAAACAAATATTGGAATCACGAGATAGTGAAAAGAGTAAATTCATCATTTTGAAGAAAATTGTTGAAATCGCAAGATCTTTTGAAGTAGGCAATTCATTACTTATTAGTTTTTAGAGGAGATATTATCTTGTGATCTGAACATTTTTCTAAAAAAATGTCAACTTATATGGAAAAAGATCATGTGATCTCAATGGCGTTTTTAAGCTTCCGTACAAAAGAGCTCTGGAGAGATGTGCAAAACCGTAGTATCAACATCACATAAAACAGTAATTTAAAGACTAATATAGCATGCGTCTCCACAGTAGTAGTGCCCAAATGAACGTGTACTTTGTACAACTAGATAGTACTACGGTCTTGCACTTTGTACAACTAAATAGTAGTTTCTGCCAAGTTGTAAGAGTATACGACAAACTAAACATTAACGTTTGTGAAAGGAATTATTCGAGCTTGGAAACTTGGTGGGATAGTGTACTGCTCTTACTATGGTAATGTTTTTAAGCCATTAGTCATGGCATGTTATGGGTGTTACTAAACAAACGTGACCAGGTAGTGGCTAAAATTTGTAGTGCATGTACAGTAGGCCTAGCTATATCGTCACAATAACAATGCGTGTATTGTTAGAGTTTTAGGCCTAAACAGTATTACTGTATCATTTTGTATGTCGTCACATAGCGTGCTGGTTTATGCTTGTAGGGCAGTTGAATCTGTTGAATGCTTGTTTGTTATGATAAGATCCAGAGAATACTGAAAAACAAATCAGAGTGATACAGACACCCATTGTGTTTGGTTGTTTTTGTGTCTCGGCTCTATAAATTTAAAAACTTGTGGTTTTTCAGTACACATGCTAAGATTGTGTGGATAGCGTTTAGTGTCCGGGACATTTCTGTGACATATAAACAGTAGAATGTGTTGGATGCTTATTTATTATGATTTAATCCAGAGAATACTGAAATACAAATCAGAGTGATACAGACATCTGAAGCGTTTGGTTGTGTTTGTCTCGGCTCATTTGTGGTGTAGTTGACAGGATAGTGATGGAAGTGTGGTAGTCCAGAGCCACAGTGCATTAATTTCAGTAAAATTCTCTCTTGAAAATATATAGGTTCCAACCTAGTAGCAACTTTAAAATGGCTGATTTAAGAGATTTTGCCTGTCCAGAGGCAAGGGAGGAGTCTCAACGTCAAGGGGGGAACGCCGTCTCAAATCGTTACCCATATCTTAGGACCATGTCAGCCGAGTACATAAAGCAGTGTGTGAAGAGAATCACCTCTATTTGACATTATTAAAGACTAAAGAGGAAAGAATTCAGGCCTTACAAATGCTGCCTGATTTACGTAATGCAGGCCTAAATCTGAATAACGGCAGTAGTAAGAAACCATTGGAAACATTCAACGTGAAGTTAAAAGGATTTCAAGTGTTCACCAGTGATGACGATGTTGAATGCTACTTATCAACCTTTGAGAGACTTTGCATCAAACATAATATTCCAGAAGAAATTGGAACATCATCTTGGAATCTTTCTTGACGGGAAAAACACAGCGAGCATATTTTGCCTTGACTGGGATTAAGAAAGAAGATTATCAACTGGTGAAAGAGTCAGTCTTATATGCCTACCAGTTGACACAGTGAGATATTCAGAAGGGCCAGTAAGATTTCATAGCTGACACATTTCGACAATTTTTCAGTCGCTTGTTTTTGTATCTCATGAGTTGGCTCAACTCGTCAGATGATTTACTGTCCAGTTTTTGTAGTGATACTTGTGATTAATTAGCGATTAATTTCATCCTTTAAAGATGAGAATTTAAATCTAAAGCTTCTGAAACAAAAGTGGAACACATTGGCAGGCCTCGCAGACCTGGCTGATTATATTATGGCAGCACGAGCAGCATGCAGAAATAAATCATATGACATTAGGCCAAAGTTATCTGGGACTTCCACTTAATTGGATGGTACTGCTAGTGTTCCACTGATTCATGTTGGACAAGAGCCAGAAATCTCAAGGCAGAGAAGGCCAGAGGTAAGATCGAATGTGCTATTTAGGAGTTATAGATGTAACTAGGTGGGCCATATCAATTATAATTGTCCAAACAATCCACAAGACAACATGATTAGCTTTGTGAATACTTTGGAAGCCATTTACCAGGAGAGCTTGTACCAACAGTTGGCGAAGTATTTTGAAACCCGTATTGATGGTGAAGCATCTTTATCGTATGCTGACAGTGGAGCAGGTGTTTCACTCATTTGAAGTTCCTTGGTAGGAACACGAGTAGTGAAACTACGTAGGGGTGCACCGGAACCAACAACTTTCCAAAGTTCCGATGCCGGCCGGAACTTTTTAAAAGTAACTGGCCGGAACGTTGTACTTGTTCCAAGTCAGTTGCTTTCAGAGTTTGACTTGTAGTCAGTTGGCGTAAAAAACAAGAGGATAGTTGGGGTAAAAAGGAACAACCCCCTTAGGGCCAGAGGAAGGTTTGAATAAAGTTGTCATATTTTGCATATGTTAAAGCAACATCTCTATTCTATTTTGTTTTAACATGAAAAGTCATAACGTAGATTCCTTCACACCTGAAGAGTGGTACTGTGAACGTCTACAACCCAAAAGTCGATCGTCTTCAAGTTTGCACCACGTTTTCGCAACATTTTATTACGTGGAATACTTAAAGCATTTGGAGATTATTTTAGCTGTTCTAATTTTCTAACTAGCTTCCATCAGCTACCAAGTGAGTAATTACTTGCCATGTATCTATAGGTTTCAAAAGTGCCTTGTTTTCATACCCCACTGATATTGTATGTTTAAAGGGTAAAAACGTCTATTTCCAGTGATATCACTAACTTTACCCTCATTAATTACCTGCAGGGCCATTTGTTGGTACAGTGCATGTTTTCCTACTGATCTAAGTAATTACGGTTGGTTGTATGCGGTCTCAGATGTTAACGTATGTGTAGGTGGCCTAAAACTATACTTGTGATAGGCTACAGGACTTTCATACAGTGTGTATATGTAATTATACTATGTACATAGAGGTACGTATAAATTTCTGTACTGTAGCAACTACATGTTGTACAAACCTTACAAAAAGCTGTATCTTACATTTTGTTATTTGAAAACTAACCTTCAGGCGTATACTGAGTATTTACGATTCATTTTATAGTCCTAAAACGAACTTGGGGACTTTTGTTGTACAACATTCACACAGTTTACAGAATGGTTATAATTTGAACATTAAGATACCCATTCCTAACAAAACATGACCTTTACCCACCTGAATTATCTAGAAAAAGTAATTTACTTGTTTCTTAATTAAAAAAGTTAAAATTTTAGCGTAAAATCCCATATAACGAAGGTTGTTCCTTTTTACCCAACAGAAGGGTTTTTACCAGAAATTTGGAAAATTTGGGGGGCGGGAAGATTTTTGATTTTTGTGGAGGTCAAGGGGCATTTGGGGTCACAAGAGGTCAAAAGGTCAAAGCCTTGTAAACACAAAATCTCAAGAAGGGATCTCATACTTAGCGTGTGGATTGCTTATATTGAGTAAATAATCCCTGGTATTTGTCGTGGAGGTCAAAGGTCATTTGAGGTCACAAAAGATGGTAACCTTACAAAATGGTATTTTAAGGAGAATAACTGTAAGGGATCTCATACTAAGCCTGTTGATTGTTCATATTTAGCATGTAGATGGTAGCATAGGGTAGGTGATCCCTACTGTTTTAAGTGGAGGTGAAAAGTCATTTTGGGTCACATAAATTCAAAAGGTCAAAAACCTTATTAACATGATATCCCAAGTACTATAACCATGAGGGATGTCATGCTTGTCATGTGAATGTTTCATGTTTGTTACAATATATTCATATGGCAAGGAATCACTATGCCTTATGGCTTTCGGGCTCATTTAATTACTGCAAATTTGGTCAACTATGAAAATAGTTGGATTAAATCCAGACTTCCAATGTCCTATTTAGTGAATATACTTTCTTTTCACTGTTTGTTGTGTTTAAATATTTTGTGCACATGAGATGAATAACTCTAAAGAGTATGTTCTGGGAAGTTTACAGAAGTGGTGACTACCACAGCATGTGGGTAGCAGTGTGTTCTGGAAAAGAGTGGTTAGGAGCCGGGGTCATCATTGAGAATATAAGGTTTTTTAAGTACAGGAGGTACACTTTACCCTCTGTATTATTCAGAGCAGGAACTTTCATTTTGCTAAAACTAATTCTATTTTTTAAATATCACAGTCCTTTTATAATAAACATTCCAATGAACATCTTCTCTAGCAGCCTTTTCCCTTAAAGTATTTGATAACCCCCCACCACCCCCAGTACAATTCCCAAATAAAATAGACTTAACGTATGACTGCTGGTACATGGCTGTTTTCTAACTATTTTCTCATGAAAGCATTGTAATACTGTATGCTTGTACAGTAGGTTCAAAGACCTCTTTTGGTCATTTAAATGGAGGAGTTAAATGCGCACTTTTCTTCTACAACATGTACTGTACAGGTATGAATTCATTTACAGTGCTACTTCTGTACAACAATCTTTCCACAATGTGTTTATACCAGTCTTCTGGTAAAATACTGCTTCGTATCTCCACAAGTAGTGTGCATTATTACTGTAAATGATAATGTAAATAAGTTTATCTCCTAGTATAACTGTGTTCATTCAGGAATCTCCAGAAACTCCCTACAACAGAAACTGCAATTGTTAGTTAAAACTCATTTTGCCCCAACTTGAGAACCTTTCGTAAATTTCTGAAAAAAAAAATCAGCCTAAATATGTTAGTTCTGAAGTTTGAATTGTAAAAATGTTGGGAACAATGACTATTGGCAATTCTTCTCTATCAAATATCTTATCTGATAAAAATCAAAAGTACAAATTCCTTAGGGTTCGTATTGAGAATGAGTTCAGATAGGTGACGAATTTTAGTGTACAAACTCAAGGCAGTTGTCCCGTACGTCACATTTTGTCCCGTACGTCACATTTCTTAATTTGATTTTTAAGGATAAATGAATTATGATAAGAAAAATCATTTTGAATAATTTTTAAAGACTACCACAAATTTTAACTTTTCTAAATATTTTTTAAAAATATTGTTTACTGCTTTATAAAATACGAAAATTTAGACGGAAATGTGACGTACGGGACATCCACTATTGGAATCTGCCTAATTAGCATAATTAAAGTGTACCTAAAGTCTAAAATTTCAAAAATATATGTCAAAAAGCTTGAAAAATGCACGCAACTGGTCCAACTTCCATCTTCACAGGGCATTCCTGAGCTGAGATATAAAATGTCGCAGCTTATTCACTCAATTTAAAATGGCGGATTGCGCAATAATTTGTGATGTCATTCTTGTACTACTCAAATTACAATCTTTGTTGTTCTTTGTTTTGTGGAAAGGCACTGCTCCTTGTGCCAAAATGTGATCACTGTCTTGCTGTTATAGGGTAACTTGACTATGTAAGTCCTCTCTGTGCAACATACCATGCAGGGGAACTGTCATTGTTTTAAGGTCATATAAACATTGTAATTTTAGAAGGAAACAAAGGCTGGTAATGTGAGTTGTACAAGAAGGACATCAAAAGTTATTGCGCAATCAACTATTTCAAATTAAGTAAATAAATTTCAACATTTTATATCTCAGCAACGGAGTACGCTATGGAAATGCAAGTTGGATGAATGAGATTCATTTTCCAATTTCTAAGATGTATATTCTGTTAATTCTAGACTTTAGGTCCACTTTAATTAGGTTCAGTTCAGTTCAGTTCAGTTTATTTCTTCCTTCTCATAATTACAAAAGATATGTACAATCAAAATGATACAATTTAATAACACATTTACAGAACGATATTAAAGAATGTTGTCAGTACTAATAGTACATGAAGGGATGAGAAGGGAGAGGGACCAGAAGTAAGTTGAGAGACTTTTCTAGTCTGGCCCCTAGTACAGAAATATGAAGAGAAGTTACACAAAACTTAGGATTAGGCTTAGAAAAAGAGAAAACAAAAATGATAATAATAATAATACAAAAAGGAAAGAAAAAAAGAAGAAAGAAGCTTATGAAGTGTTATCCAAAAATAGAGATTTCAGTTGAATTTTGAAAGTACTTAAACTGGCAGCATTTCTAATGTTATTGCTCAAGGAGTTCCATAGGGAAACTCCTGAGCTTCTTACTTGGGAATAGGCAAGTTGAGTTCTGGTGAGGGGTTGGGATAAACTATCTTTCATCCTAGTAGAATAACAATGAAAGTGGCTATTTGTTTGAAAGAAATGACTGAGGTCGATAGGCAGGGACTTGTGGAAGTGTTTGTACAAAAAAATACCAAGCTGATAGTTATAAAGGTCCTTCAGAGTTAACAATCTATGATAATGAAAAAGTGGCTGTGTATGGTCGTAGAATGCAGCATTTGAAATAAGACGAATAGCACGTTTCTGGAGTGCGAATAAATGATCAAGGTAGGAACTCGCTGTAGATTCCCATAAAAGTAAACTATAATTCAAATGTGGGAGTATTAAAGCATTATAAATAATCTTTAGTGTCTTACTGGGTACATAGTGTCTTACTTTACTGATTACTCCAATTATCTTAGATACCTTTTTGCTAACTTCCCGTATGTGATCTCGCCAAGTTAATTGATTGTCTATTGTAACCCCAAGAAAATTTGTACTGTTTACACTGTGTATATTAACATCATTGTAAGATAGGGTATAACATTGAGTAGGGCCTCTTATATAACTAAAAACTATAAGCTTAGTCTTTCCAACGTTTAATGATAGCTTATTTGCAGCGAGCTAATGGCAAACATTTTGAAATTCATTGGCGACAATTTTAAGAGCAGTGTGCACATTCTTATGATGAGTGAAAACAGTCGTGTCATCAGCAAAGAGGATAAACTGGAGTTCAGATGATGCCTTACATAAATCAATGATATAGATTAAAAATAAAAGTGGGCCTAGAATAGAACCTTGAGGTACCCCTATATTAGTCACCTTTAGAGAAGAATTGTTAAACTTAAATGAAACATAATTTTTACGATCCTTGTGATAACTTTTCAACCAACTTAGGGCTATACCACGAATGTCATTATGATGTAATTTATAAAGTAATATGCCATGATCTATTGTATCGAACGCTTTAGATAGATCTATAAATAAAGCTACTGTTTTAAGTTTACTATCCAAATTATTTGCTACATCATCCACAAATTTAAGTGAAGCCATATAAGTTGAGTGATTTTTTTTCGAAAACCATACCTCCTTCACTCCTTCATAGGTGAAGGAGTGAACTATTTTCTGATAGTTTTGGAAGGGTGGATGCACTAGTTCTGGAATAATAGTAACTAAAATAAGTCATGTAGCTGATTTGTGGACGAAATTTTAAATGTCTCGTACGTCACGCCCATTTAACAAAATTTATGCAATTAGCAGCCTGCCATAATTAAGTGTATTATTTTTTCCAAAACTTTTATCAGAATTGAAAACTTCTATCCTTAAGCTTTACAATGATACTAAACATGCCTTATTTCAATAAAATTTAAAAAAAAAATGACTTACAGTAGAGGGATAGAATAGCTTGGACCTGCCCTGCACCTTTTCTTGTGGCAGGTAAGACAACCTGTAACGTTCGAGGCAGCAGAAGAGGGAGATTAGGTTGAGTTTTTGTGTCGGACATCCCTTGTGATATTCTCATGGGGCGTGATCTTTTCATGACGTTTGCATTAATTTTTGACCTACACAATGGGTCATATTAGTCAGAATAGCACCAGCCCAAGGTTAAGTTTCCTTTAGTATGGGTTGGTGCGAAGGAAATCACCTGTGACAAAAAGACAGTTTAAAAGTGAGAAGAATGGGGATCAATCAGACCCATTTGGAGACTACAGTAATGATGATCAGGATAGTGAGCGTAGCTTCATGATGGGAAAGATTTGTGGTTTTGATGATCAAAAGGACAAACTTTTAAGTGAATATAAAGATGTATTTGTTGACAAACCAGGGTATACATTGTAACTTATTGCAGTATAAAATAGACACAGGAGATACAATAAGGATTAAGAGTCTCTACAAAGTATCACTCAAAAAGGGGGCAGTTTAGAGCCCAACCTTGTGGTTTCCAACCTTTCTCAACTCACCGCCCCTTTCACCGAATTGGGTTGGGCAAACGTCTCCGGTCTAATAGGATAGCATTGCTATGCATGAAACGATTACTAAAAATATGAAGTGTGGAGCGCCCCAAAGCTCCTCTAATTGGGATCCCGGGACAGCGTTCCAGTTGGGGGTACCAAAAGGGCAAAGCCCCCGGAAGCTCTGGGGCACTTAAGACATTGTATAATGAGGAATAAAGCGCTTTAAGTCAAAGTTTTACTATCTTCCGATAACCTTAAAGGAAAAATTCAGTCCCCCCCCATTTGATTTAGCATGCTCCGTTATACTAATTCAGAAAAAGCACCTTTCATTCATGTGACAATACGTTTGTTAATTATTTTCTAAATCCAGGGAGAGTAAATCATTCCTTTCCCTTTTGTTTGAAATGGTTAACTTAAAAAATACCATCAGAAGTACTTGTAAGGCAGATAAGAGGAAATTTGCAAGAGTTTACTGATTTTTCAAAGCAATTTTATGGCGAATGCCCACTGTCTTTAAATTCCCACTAAAGAGATTACACAAATCCACCTTAAACCAGTTTGAATTCCAATAGTTACTCATGGACGTTCTCTTTGATCTTGCAAGGGGTTTGTCTAGTGAGTGGGAGGAAAAAGGATGGTATTTGGTCGCATTACGCATTAAAAAGACTTCTGTCACCGTGAGCCAAGGCCGTAGCCTGGCCGAAATCCCAAGGGGGAGGAGCAGTTCATGACAGCGTCCAGTGGCTTACCTAAGATAGTTGGCTGCCAGGCGAATCCTTTGTCACCAACTGCTGTCCTGAGGGAGGGGTATAAGCAGAGGGGTCTAACGGGAAGAAATCAAAATTTGTAAAGTCTCTTTATAGGTGCAAATTGGTGATGTCCTTGGCAAAGCTTTGAACTTATTATGTGTATCATTTAGTGCCTAGTTTATTATTTTGTTTAGTTTGAGGGCCGGGTAGCACACCTACTCTTTGAAAAGTTGAGAAGTTTTTGTGTATGTAAGATGCCTAAGATGCAAAATGGTGCTACTTTTAGGGTCACCGTCTGTTGGTAGCTCTATTTTTGTCAAAATAATGCTTCCCAAATTTACGTAAATGAAGCCTTCTGGGCTTTCCAAGTTGCATTTAAACACTTTTTGAGAATTCATTCTTTAGACACCGAGACTTCGAGAAGGAAAGTTTACCTTCAAAAATTTATTCAGTAAAATCACTTTGTAAGAGATAACAGGACTAAACGGTACACAAACAAGCTCATTAATTTCAGCATGAAATCAAAGTTTACCATATGGCTTTATTTTACATTGGCATGCCTTGCCGAACACCGAGTGAGAAGCAATACTAAGTCTTCAACGAATGGGCTTCAGCTATGCTATGTGTATCATGCATGGGTAAGGAGGTTCATTCATTTGTGCGAGTTACAGTACATTGCAGAACTTACCTGTAATGTTACAGTTACTTACAATTGTCTTTTCTGTCAGTTTGTCATGTCTATCGACACCAAAGACAAAATTACATTCGAGAAAAGGCGACCGGATCATTTTTAGCCATGGCCCCTTTGCTTACACTTTTAATTAGCACTCATGGAAATACGAGGGTCCTTGCCAGGAAATTTTAAAATTAAGCACGGTTAGATGCAATTTCCTGGCATCTGGCATTAAAACAATTCTCACACTTTTTCGCGCCCGAAGAGGGATTGTTAGACCTATGCAACTTGTTGACTTCGTTTTATTTTCTTTTTGGGTGAACTAATTTGGAAGCTAAGCAAGAGGAAACTTTTTGGTAAGTTGTAAAAAGCCGTTTAAATTAAACATCTCATTTTTTCAAAACGCCTCACTGCCGCCCCTCTAGCGCTTATCAACCCCCTGAGTTGCTCAAACGCCCCTGTTGGGAATCACTGATTTATAGTCTCAAATGAGGAATGCGTTAACGCTTTATCGTAAAGCGTTAACGCTTTACGATAACGTTTTGCTGATAACGCTTGTTGATACATTATTATACTAGTCTCTGTAGTGGCATTCAGTGCTCATGCCATTCGGATTTCTACTCATAGTTCTTTCATGGTGATGAGCTCAAGAAAAAAATGTTCATTGTGCCTTTGAGAAGTCATTTATCAGTTTGCATTATGGTTATTGTTTTGATTATAGTGTATGAGTCCAGGACGATCTACTAATCATTATGCAAGAAGCAGTGTACATATTATGTTTCAAAAGAGATCATGGAAGTACATGCAGAGAACTTAGAGAAGTATCATAGTTTAGGAGGGAACTGTACTGTACGTCAAGTTCAATGTCTGCAGTTTGGGGAAGACATTTCCTTAGAAGTCCTCATTTCACCAACCCTTCGGGAAACGTTCACAATTCAGTTTTGACTTCGATTGTGTAGGAAGTGTATGGTGGTATTTTTGTAAAGCAGTGCTACATAGTAATTGATAGCTCTGGTTTTGATTCCCAGCTGTGCCGTATCCGAATGTAGTACCATTCTACAGCAATTTCCTTTCAGACAAGCCTTCACCTGCAATGTGCAACAGAACAAAAAAGGCAAACTTGAGTGCTATTTGAGACTTGATAAGCACCTAAATTCTATTTGTTATTTGAATTTTAAAAGGGCACAGGGCACAGGCTTTTTCATGTTTATGATGGCCTAATTTTGTACAGTATTCTGGGCATTGCTAGTAGATTTTTCTAAATTAGAACACTTTGAGTTGTTGGTTATAATGATAAGAGAACCTGTGGTTCGTGATTGTGTGAACCTTGTTGTTTTTGGTGGAGGTCAAAGGTCATCTAGGGTCAATGTTAGTCAAAATCTAAAAACCTCGTTTTTATCATATCTCAAGAATAGGAAGCATGGATACTCTACCTACTGTACTTATCATATAGAACTGTGCATATATGAAGAGGAAAGTTGCTTTTCGGCGGAGGTCAAAGATCGTCACTGGTCACCAGAGGTCAAATTCTGAAAACCTGGTTTACAAGATATCTCCAATAGGGAAGCATTGATGTTCTTCTTCCTTAGCATGTAGGTGCATTATGTCAAAAGAAAAGAGTGACTCTTTTGTTTTTGGTGGAGGTGGAGACTCACTTAGGGTCGTCGGAGGTCAAACTCTGAAAACCTTCTCAACATGATATCTCACGAAAGGAATGATAGATACTCTTCATTCTTAGCATATAAGTATATAGATACTTTATATGAATATGCAGAATATTATTGTTTTGATGAAGGTAAAAGGTCATGTGAGGTCACCAAAAAAGCACAGGGCACAGGCTTTTCATGTTTATGATGGCCTAAGTTTGTACAGTATTCTGGGCATTGCTAGTAGATTTTTCTAAATTAGAACACTTTGAGTTGTTGGTTATGATGAAAAGAGAACCTGTGGTTCGTGATTGTGTGAACCTTGTTGTTTTTTGGTTAAGGTCAAGGGCCATCTAGGGTCAATGTTAGTCAAAATCTAAAAACCTCGTTTTTATCATATCTCAAGAATAGGAAGCATGGATACTCTACCTACTGTACTTATCATATAGAACTGTGCATCCATTAGAAAAATCGTTCCTTTGAAGGAAGGACAAAATTGCCTTCATCTGCTTCAAGGATTATATCTCCAGATGTCACATTTTTGCGGTTAACTCACTTGCAGTGGACATCAAGTGGCTTGAAGCATAATGAAGTAATTTTAAAATTTTAAACCAGAAAAATCGGTCCAGGTTTGGTGGAAATATAGATAATTGTTAGCATGAAAACTGCAACAATGGTCAGTTCCTGGCTCTCGTGCAGGGTAAATATTTGCTCCGACTAAGCAAACAATCGTTTGTGGTTAAATGACGTCAAAAAACCGGCCATTTTGTGCCGCAGTCGGCCCGTTCGTTCCGCCGTTCTTCAAGGGGAAAGATTTTCTCATATTATATGAAGGCGGAGGTCAAAGATCATCACTGGTCACCAGATGTCAAATTCTGAAAACCTGGTTTACAAGATATCTCCAATAGGGAAGCATTGATGTTCTTCTTCCTTAGCATGTAGGTGAATTATGTCACAAGAAAAGAGTGACCCTTTTGTTTTTGGTGGAGGTGGAGACTCACTTAGGGTCGTCGGAGGTCAAACTCTAAAAACCTTCTCAACATGATATCTCACGAAAGGAATGATAGATACTCTTCATTCTTAACATATATGTATATAGATGCATTATATGAATATGCAGAATATTATTGTTTTGATGAAGGTAAAAGGTCATCTGAGGTCACCATATAGTTTTTGCTTGAAAGTTTGAAAATCTAAATGTAGTGTTTACCATATTTACAACAAAAATGTTGTTTTTGTTTATGTTGTGTTTGTATTCGGGGAAAGGTCATTTCAGGTCACCAGCTGTCAAACTGTGAAAACTTCGTTGATATGATATCTCAAGGTATCATAGCAATTTCTGGTACATGGTATGGATGCATCACATTGATCGAGAAAAGTAACATTTTAAAACTTCTTTAGTTTTGGATAAGCTTAAGTTTACTGAAGTGAATTCATCAAAGCCTCAAATGCATTTTGCTTTCTGGTTTGTTGATTTTTTTTTTTGTTTATTCAGTATGTTACACATCTCTCTACCCTTGCTTTTCTTTTTTATGTCACATACTGGTTCCGTTTATCATGTTTAACAAAACTCTTTCCATATTTTATGTAGACTTTTGGAGAGGACTCAGTGTCAAGAGCATCTGCCATTTCAAGACTCCAGGTAATCAGCTAGCTCATGAATTTCGCGGCAAAAAATATGCAGCCGTTTTCTGTGTAACAACTTGAAGGTTATTGGCTTCAAAAAAGTAATATCTTCTTGACACCATGAGAAATTTTTCGAGAGAGTTTTTGTAAAAATTCTGCAGGGATCTTAATAAAGAAAAAGTTCTCCTAATAGCAAAATGCTTGGAATGGTGTATTACTGTACAGTTTAGTGTACAGTTTCGATTGGAATGAAACATTGCTATTCTTATCCACTTATTTATTGAATTACTTCCCCCACTAATCCCGGGCATGGCCAGCCATTGTACATTTTATATGTACATTAAGGCACCAGTTAGTCGCCTCTTTGACAAACAAATTATGTACAGTCCAGAGTAACAGAAATGACGCAACATTTTTGACCGACTTGTTTTTGTAATTCAATGAAATGTCTAACAATTTCATACACTACAGTGCTGACTGACTTACAATGGCCCACTCAAGGTAACAATTAACTGACTTTACATTTGGAGTGATGTGACTTGTTCCTTAGTCACTTTGGTGACTGACACTGTTGGTAAAGTGATGTACAGTACATGCTAGTCACATAGTCAGTATCAATGAGCCACCTGTGTTGACTGTGCCTGTGGTTAGTCATTCAATTGAGTAGTGAATCATATTGTATGAATACCGCCAAGCATGTTGACAGAATACTCTTCCATTCTCTGCTGTGTATTTAGTCCAAGCAGAAGAACCTTTTGTGTAATACAGTGACGCAGTACTTATTGGCAGTACATTGCAAACCTTCAGTTCACTTACTGCATGCATATGATATATGAATCATTTCCGTTTGCATGTTATTCGTCTTGCCATTATACTTCATTCAAACCGTTCCAGAAAACAGCCATTGCAAAAGTTAGAATCTATCATTAGCACTGTTTAATGAATAAATAAAACTGCCATCTTCGTTTAATTTTTCGGTTGTTTGTTCTGTTTCTTTTTAAAATTTAGCATTTATTACCAAATGCGGAGATAGCCAGTTTGGAGGAAGTGATGTTTATCCTGGAACGAAACAGCATGGCTTTGGCTTCAGAACATGAGAGGTCAAAGATATTTTGGGAGGCACTCGGAAAATTGCTTGATATGTACAAGAAACTGGAGGGAGAAAACCAAAAGCTGACTTCTGATATCTCTCAGATGAGTGAGATGATACGCACCAAAGACATTTTATTCCATCAGTTACAAGGCCGCATCTCTGTTCAAGACACAACAATTGCTCGCTTGGAGATGACTGTCCAAGAACTGGAGAAAGTTTCGTACGATGGAATCCTCTTTGTTGAGATACCAAACTACAGTCAGAAGAAAGCTGCAGCAATGACTGGAACCCCGTCATTTTACTCTGACGATTTTTACACAGATCGCCATGGTTACAGAATGTGTGCACGAGTTTATCTTAATGGTGACGGTGTAGGGAAAGGCTCCCACTTGTCAATTTTTTTTGCCCTGAAGAAAGGTCCCTATGACAACTACCTGTCATGGCCCTTTCAGAGGCGTGTGACCTTTACCCTACTTAACCAGGCTGGGAAGGATCACTTGAGTGATGCTTTTAGACCTGACCCTACCAGCTCCTCCTTTCAAAAGCCTGTCAAGGAGATGAATATTGCATCAGGTTGTCCCATGTTTGTGGCTCACAAAGTGATTGAGAACGTTGGGGAAGGTTTTTTGAGAAATAATACGATTTGCTTACGAGTTAAAGTAGACCCACCAAATCCTCGCTGATCTTTTGAAGGCACCTTAGATGGCCACATTGGAGGGTTTGAATGTGCCACTACAGTATATAACAATCTAGTGACTACCTGTGCTACAGTCTCGTACAGACGTGTTGTAACTCATTTTGTCTTTAGGGCACAGGTTGTTCTTCCCCCACAAGTAGCTCAGAGCATGAAAAACTTAAACACCCTGAGACACTGTGTGTCACTTCACATTTTCTTAGGTAAGCTACTACTGAAAACATACCCTGTGGGTCCCATTTGAATAGTTTGCCCCCAGAATGACCATCGTGGTGATAGTGCATGTATGCAGCAGTAAAATGGGTGCCAAAATTTCCAGTTTCTTTAGAATTGTGAAGAGAGGTACCATGAAGGCTATTTCACAGATGTGTCCACTTGTCTTTATTTAAATAATCAGTCCATGAGGCATTGGTGACATCAGCAAAGGCTGTGTACAGCATGTGCTAGAAATTAAGTGTCCAACCAGAAGTTTGAAATCTTTGGCAGTTGTGGACCTAGTTTGCTATTCAGAGCATGAGTGATACTTGATTTCAATCTCAAATATCTGTGCTTTGAAAACCAACAGTATGTCTGTTTTGTCAAGGATGCTTCTACAGGTACTACAACCAGGGCCACTGTATGCATATTGTATGATTTTCACCCAAAAGCGAACATCATGTTGATAGTACTGTACGTCTACACAGAGGTGAAATTTTCTTTAATATCCCTAACAAAGCTGTAAGGATGACATGTTCCTAACTACAAAAAGTTGTTTACTTCTAATTGAGATCTGCTTATTCCACTGTATGCATGGCAGGGTATTTTGTTTGTTAAGTAAGAGCTGTCTGTTCAGGAAATCAATGCTGTGGAGTGGGGGAACTGACATTGCAGTCTTTTACAAAGATAAACCTAGTTTTGTATTCAGTGTAGTGTGTTACAGTGTAGCTGGATCTTGTGATTTCAAGTCGTATGGGGAAAACAATGTTGCATATTTGTCTTTTTTTAAAGATTCTAGTGCTGAAAATGAACAGTGACCACTGAATCTAAATTTTAAAAAGTTTCTCCCAAAGCTTCATCATGGTGATAAAACCTGTGGAAAGTATGGTAGTTTATGTGTATTTTTATATAATGCTTCTTTCTTGATGTAAAAACAATGAATTTCTGTCGGTGTGGCCTGCTGTCGGACAAAAAAGGTTTTAGACTCCATTTTGTTCCTGTTGGTACTTTTCCTAGAGAGTTCCAACTTTGGTGATAATGAGAGCTGCTTTCGTAAAGTGACAATTATGACAGTGATGGTAGTAGTTGGCCAATGCTGAATTGCTATCATGAGCGAGCTTACATTAAACTTGACTCTGTACCTGCCACAATTTCACATTACCTTACTGCTTTCTTTGCTGGAGTGGTGGAGGAAACTAACTTTATTTCATTTGTATAAAGAAAGAAACATTTGTGGTGATGTGTTTGCTTTAAACTGATTCCTTTTTCAACCTTTTTTCATGAACCAATTAACTTATCCAATAGAAATGAGCCTGTTCAGAGCAAAAATGGGCATTTCAGTTTTTAGGGGTAATAGAACTCCCTCAACTTGTGTTCTGCATGTAATGAATATATGGACCTTTCACACCCAAGTTCATTTCTATACCAAGTGATTTGATAACCCTACAACTTTATGGTTGCAACACAGGGCACAGTCAGTTGAAATACTTTGTTACATAATTAATAAACATAATCAAGACCATGGCATAAGCTGTACACAATCGTAAATATGTATTACATTGGTGTTATGATAAATGATCCTTTTATTAAGTGTGGAATATTGGTGTTGGTCATCTGCTTTTGATACGGGTATTTTGGTATACTGTATAATTCTCTAATAAACGTGCTGGGGGCGTTGCATTTTTGAAAAGGGGGGGAGGGCACTTATTTGAGGGTATATTGTAATCAAAAAAATAATGCTAATGCTTACACTAGTGTTTTAAAAGGGCCACAAGTTTCTTAGATGTAGAGGTGAAGGTTTACTTGCAGGGCACCTT
This sequence comes from Holothuria leucospilota, assembly GCA_029531755.1. NCBI lineage: Eukaryota > Metazoa > Echinodermata > Holothuroidea > Aspidochirotida > Holothuriidae > Holothuria > Holothuria leucospilota. The sequence continues at coordinate 5,282,642 of CM055967.1, read as the reverse complement.
TAATGTTACAACCAGAAGCTGTCACCATGTTTTGGTTTAAATTAGATGCTTACATGCATATAGACAATTTTTGTTAAATGTATGTGCTTATGTATACGTACACATTTAGCCCAACCTACTTATGCTACGTGATAACATATATATGTGAATGGTGGGACATAGGGTTGGTCTGCCTAATGGCTTCAGCTGTGCATGTAGCTGTTAGCATGGTATTGCCGGGCTTGAGCCTTATACGTGCACGAATGATATACTGCCCTAGCTCGAATGCATGAAGGTAAACTTTCATTCAAAAAATAATTTGGTCAGAACCAGTTTTGTGTGTTGTGATCAAGCAGTTTCACATGCAGAAAATCATTGTACTCCATTGATTTAGAACATAGGGAAACAAACTTAATTGCAGTTATAAAAATTATAAAGTCTATTGTTTTCACTTTTTGTAAGAACTTTGGAATATTTAATTTTGAATTTTACCATATAAAAGTAGACAGCTACAGTATACAGTATTACCTCTGTGTAAAATGGAATGGACCTTACAGTAACTGCACACCAAAAATTTGTTAAAAATTTGCAGGGGGCATTTATTAGGGAATATACTGTAGGTGTTATTATTGTACATAGTTATATGATATTAACATTGTTAACATGCTGTTGCTCAATGATGGATGAGTTTTCACTTTTATTTCTAGTTGTTACCAATATTGTATTATGCTCTGTAAATAGTTAATTAAAAGTCAATTTTTCACACCAAACAGCTTCTCATTTATACAGAATGGTAAGCTGCAGCTTTTGAAAAAAGTACAGCAGCTTAGAACATTTTGAAAGTTCAGTGTTATAATTCAACAGTAATGCTAGGAGAGCATGCAATATAAAAATCAGAAAGGAACAAACCAAATGTATTCACAAAGTTTAGCAAAGGATGCAGTCAACAAATACATGGAAAGGTAGAAGCACTTATTTTCAGTTTTGTTCAGAGATTTTAATGGTTAATGATTGTTTCATTTTCAAGGAAAAGAAGACCTACAGAAGTAAGACATTGTAGTAATGATACAACATAGCTTGTTTTCTGATGTTTACCTGGGGTGTAAAGTGTTGCTGTAGAAGCACAGGAGTAAAAAAATAAAAGTAAGGTTTTCTCAAATATGTTGTTGCCAGATGAAATCTTTGGGTTTGGTTGTCTGCTAATACCTAAAAACCACAAATACAATTAAGCACCCCTCGAAAATATGAAAATAAGCGGCTTTAATTCTTGTTTGAAAGTGAACTTGAAGCAAACACATGTGACACCATAACCTCATGGTTAGTAACAGTTTTGTTTTAAATCTTTACGGCAGTTTTACCTACATGATCCCATGCTTTCGTATAGTGTGAATGCATGAGAGGTGTGGGAAATTTGCAAAGGGTATGTTACCCATGTGTAAACTCATATCCCAATCTATTTTAAGGTCAAGACAGTTTGAAAACAAAAGAAACATTGTTCATGAATGTAAGGGGGTGAAATCTGTCCTGCTTGCCTCAAGTTTACTTCAGGTTACAGATGTAGGTACTTCACGTGTGTGTTCAAATGTAGCCTACTTTATCTGCTAATTTGTAGTAAACCACACTTAGGAATGTGATGCGCATTTCTCCAAAGACGTGTTACTTCCTCTTTCATGTATTAACAGTGAATGTGTTGCTTTAACTCTTCCTTAAAGTCTTAACAACCAAAGCGAAGGGCGAAAACAAATCAAAGCATTTCCTAGAAACTCCAGCCTTGAAAATTTCACCAAGGAGAAGATGATTAAGCTCTTGTATGACCTACAGTATGTACCTTATGATCATGTCTGTCATGTTAACGGCCTAATCAATGAAGCACTGACTTAGTACATTGAACAATGGGACTCAGAAAGGCTCATGACCTCTAGAAAAACTTACCACCTCCCTACTTTCAAGATGCAAATTAATTTGTGAATCTAACTGTATATATGTCCATCAAGACATTTAACTAGAGCACCTGCTGAACAATAACTGAAAATTGTTAAATGACACCAAGATTTAAAGGCTCGTGACCTCTAGAAAAACTCAACACCTTCCTAGATTCAAGATGTCCATTATATATATGACCATTTGGAGTACATCAATTTGAGTTTGCGGTAGAGGCAAGGGCTGAAAATTGTTAATTACTCAGAGTCTTAAACAACCATGTAGCGGGTCTTAAATTTTGACAATGCTAAAAGCGAGTTGACTTCATTTGAAAAGCGATCTCTTGCGTTTCAACAGTTAATACGTCACAGTTCAATAAGAACTTAGTGCATCGCATGTTACAGTACTGAAAGACTGCGACGCCAGGCTGTGTGTCAGAGGCAGACTTGTAGTGTGAGTACAAATTCCCGAGTACGAGGCATCGAGTACGAGTACAAAGTCACGAGTAAAAGTACATGATTTAAAAAGTTAAACCGTCTGAGTGCAAGTATCAGTACGAGCACAATACCATGAATACGAGAGGGTGTCTAAAGCCATGAGTACGAGTACAAAAAATTGTACTCGAGTACGAGTACATTACTGAGTACATGTGTAGGCTGGAGTAATATAACAGCAGCAACTTGCATTTGTCATTGATGTAATTTACAGCCTTTTATTGTCTTTAATTAAAGACTGATTGTCTTTAATTAAATACTTTAATTGTCTTTAATTGTCATCAAGGTTGAGTGTAGAGTTGGCCAGGTGATCTGAGGGTACTGCCTGGCATACTAAAGGACCCCAGATGAGATCCCGGTGGGTATCTGGTTGTCTGATAAGGGAAATTGTCCCATTTAGCAAGTCGTTCTCTGTTTAGGTCAGCTGTCGATCAGTGAGGCAGAAGCAAGGAACCTCCACACCCCAAGCGTTTGGAAAAGTGGCTAAATACTTGGGATACTTTCTTGAGTGTCTGTCAGATGGGGACATTAAATGGTGGTCCCAGGAGTAAGATTGGGAACGATCAGTACATGCCTGCCCCGTTAACCTCTGAGCACGAGTCAAAAAGAGACGGCGAATTTCGCCGGTGCTCATCTCTCTGGAACAGGGTTCGTGATGAGCCAGGTGGCTTCCTGACCCTCAAATGTTAAACTGCTTGTCTGTTTGAAAATTTAAATTGCTTGTCTGTTTGAAAACCTGTTGCTATTAAATGCTGCATTTGATTTCTATATACCACTATTTTGTACAAAATGAAATGCTGGTTACTGACTCTAGAGGTGAATGAAATAATACCTGTGGTATAATTATGATTATTTCCAATGCTATAAAAACCCTTTGCCACGGTCCTTAACTTCGTGGGACCTTAAGCAGGCATATTTAACTTACGGTTTGAAGCCGAATGAACAACTGGCAAGAATATTTTTCTCCTGCATAGATCACAAATTGCAGAAGCTTTATCGATATCGTGAAAACTTGGGATGTCACTTGAAAACCACGGTGATGTACTAAGCAGTGGTACTTGGGAAGTATTAAAGAAAAGTCCAGTTGTCATTTCAATGTCATTTTGTTCTAAATGGAAACCCTCTTTGAAAGTATTTTATTTCAAAGTAACTATTCTGGGGGAAAAAATTTTTGGTACACTGCAGTCTGCCGCAAAACGGGTTTTCAAATTCTGTGTAGGGGCAAAGGTTTGCATTTACCAATAAAAAGAGAATTAAGAAAGATTGATTCCAGCCTGTAAAGAAAACTGGTTATACAGGTTTTTGTTTTGAACTTTGGCTTGTACCTTAACAGGGTTTATCAGTTTTTAAAGATTTTAGCATTGATCCAAGTAGGCTATTCCACACTGGTCAGTTTAGTTTCAGCTTCTAAGGTCGAATGCATGCTCTCCACAAACATGCCAGTCAGTCTCAAAACGAACTTATTGGAAGTGCACATTGCCAACAACTAAAAGTAATGTCAGCTGAGTCATTACGTTTTGAGAGGTAGACTTGACTAACTTACGGATCGAATGTAATTTCAAACACTGAGGTTCTAGGCTACACCAAGGAAAGATGCTTGTTTCAGTAGGGGACCAAAGTACGGTACTTATATGCATAAGGAGATGATACTCTTAATATTATGCAGTACCCCTAAGCGATTAATACTATATTAATTTCTTCAGCTTGTTCAAAGACAGGTTCCTTTTAATCCTTTGTTACTGCTCCTTATAGCAGCAAAATTACTTTTTTTGTGTGTTGGGAGTCGGTGTTGACTCAGCACAGGAAGCTTTAAATAATTACAAATTATATTATATTAGAAAAGGATCAATGAAGATTACAAACATTAACATCCTGGACTGAAATGTCTGTACTCATGAGTACAATTCTGAAAGTACGAGTATAAAATCCTGAGTACGAGTACAAGGGCGTGAGTACGAGTATGAGTACGAGTACAAAGGCCTGAGTACGATCGAGTACTTGATTTTGAAACCCTCTGAGTACGAGTGCGAGTACAAAGCCATGACTCGAGTTCGAGAACAGAAAATGTACTCGAGTGCGAGTACGGGTAGCCTACATACTCGGGTACTACAAGTCTGGTCAGGGGTTCGTTTAAGCCAGGTGCCCACTGCACGACTTTTGACCTACGACATGGATGCGATTTCTCACGATGTGTATAAGACTCCATTCGCGACATTACAAAGTCGCACAGTATTCAAGGGTACATCGCGAGAAGTCGTGGCAATTCGCGGGAGGTCGCATCGATGCCGCACAGTTTGGAAAATGTTCACAATTTCTGCAAATTCCGCATCGATATCCTTGTCGTGGGATGTCGTGAGATGTGAGAAATCGCAAACAAAGGTGTACAGTGTACCATTGAAAATCATCAGTGGATATTCGTAGGTGGCATCCCTGTCTTGATATGTCGCAGGAACATAACCAGACTGTCTCGAGCTCATGGACAAGCTAGGGTCCGGAACAGAGAGGGACCGAAAGATATTACAAACCCAATAGCATAAACCCTCTCCGACCATCCACCCAAATATTTACAATTATGCAAAAGTCAAATCTAGGCCTAATTACGAAAATTGAGCATCATAGCCCAGCCTCCAAAGTAACATCTTTTTTGGTTGATATCTTGGACTCAGGATTCGTGGGGACCCTGGACGTCGACATTGTCCACCCAGTCCACCCACTTGCTGCTCCCTGAGTTGACGTAGCTCTCGTAACTAGTCACAATCAGTGTAAACAAAGCGCTGGGAGTGCTATAGCAGATAACAGCCTACACAGTTTTCTTTCTTTTTACCCTTTTTTCCATCATATTCTTGCGGTTACTATATGAAAGAAGCGTCCTTTGGGAAATGGCTTTTGGCAAGAGTAAAGTCCTTCTGTCACATTCACCTTCATGAATCATACCAGTGGCGCCGCCAGGAGTTGATGATGGGGAGTGGGGGGACAACAGAAGATTATTTTGTAATCTCAACCCGCAGACACCCCGCAAAGTCAGTGTAATCGGCGGATCATTCCAATGCCTCCTCATGATCAGGTCATGGGGGCGCCGTCCTAGGGGAGGGGTCTAAGAGAAGGGGGTGTTTCTATCCCCTTTGGGAAATTTTCGTGACTTCGTTAAAGGTTGCTTTTTTGGCAAATTTCAGAAGTGATCATATGTTGAAAGATTCTCATAATTCGGTGAATTTTTATTTTTGGTTTGGTGTATTGGGCGGGTGTGTTGTCTAAGTGAAGGGGTGGCAACTCCTCCCCTTGAGGAAGTTTTGTTTAAGTCATTTGACTTACACGAAAATGCAGTGGCGGATCCGGGGGGGGGGGGGGCCGCCGACGTCCGGACCCCCCCCCCCCCCCCTCAAATTTCCCAATTTGCCCTTTTTCAAAATTGTTTTTTTTTTTCACACTAGCCTAAAAGAAAAAAGAAAAAAAAAAAGGAATAATGGGACAGTTTTACAGGTAATGACAGTTGTCCAATTCCGAGGAGATTTTGGTTACCCCTATCCAGTATCGATCATAACCCGTAAAAGTCTAGCCATGTATCACAGAAACTTTCGGCAATATATTTGACTACGGTAGCCTATATTGCCCGCCACGAAACACGAACAGTGCAATCGTTTTACAGACAATTTCACTGTAGTATGTCTTACTGTCACCGTGACAGTCAGGCATTCTAATCACTCTTCGCTTGGAACCACGTGTGGCGTGCTTGGGCATTCAAAGTAATACAAAAACCGCAGATATTATGTCATCTAGCGCTTTATGCAACGTATTACTATTGGGTTTTAATACTGATTCCAAAAAGTCACTGCTAGTCTTTTGGTCTTACAAAATAATGATCTGTTCACCCTCCCGAAACGCTACATCTACGAAACCTTCCCTCCACCCGCTAGTGTCCCTCCCCTTACGAACAAGAGAGAGTAGGTAAATACGTTTCGCTAGGAACTACTCTGTTCTTTTATAGTGTTGCCCTAGTGATGGGAATATAAAGCCAATCTTAGTTTAACGTCCACAGCCAAGTGTTGATAAGAAGTCACAATAGACGAATCGTTGTTTGTTTCATTTTAAAATTACTATATAAAATCACCACCAGGTCAAATAACGCAATGTCAGTCGGTTCAATTTTTTGACGTCTTTGGACCGATGACCGGTCTGCTGTCGCAAATAAAAAGCAAACATTCGATTTCAGTCATCTGTTCTGACAGAGTATTTTTGACGGTCGCGCCGCAACTATAAAGGGAACACAACATACAGTATTTTAACCCCCTCCCCCAGTCGAGATAGCGGTGGAGCCAGGTGGGGGAAGGGTTCATGTCCCCCGTCGGGGAAGACTGGCCCCCTATCGGGGAAGTTTTACAGTTTCGTCGGGGAGTCTTATTTAGTCCAAGGTATGCAGTCCCCGACCACAACTAGTCGCCCCGACGGTTTATCTGTTTTTTGCTCTCAAGAGGAAAATTTCTCTAGTAAGAACCCAAAATTTTCGGCGCGCTACGCGGGCTGTAGAGTCACTCTATTTTCTTCAATAGTTCCATTTTTCATAGCAGGATAGCACAAGTTCTGTCCACCTTACCAAGTAACATATAGGCAGAGTACATAGTTTATGTAAACTTTCATCACGTGACGCAAAGCCTAGTTGGTGTTCTCTTGTGTGTGTCATACGGTACAGTCAGTTGGTGAGCGACTTACGGAGCAAAGTTTGGCTATTTCATCGTGTAGTCCAGGTGGTTTCGATACAATGTATTTTAGACACGATATAGTGTACAAACCGTTCAGTTCTTTTTCCTTTCGTCATATGTTTTATGTGCAAGCTTATCTCAAATTTTCGCCCGCTTCGCGCGCTTTTCAATTTCACGATCCACATTCAAAGAACACTATCAGTGCGCAACTCGGATCTTGAAGTATTAAGTGATATAATGCAAAATATGCCTGCAATGGTATGGGATAATGAAGCTCCTCCATTTGCCCTTCCAATCATCCCCTCGAAAGAGGGAATGTCGGAACTCGAGGTAGCTGACATGGGCCCGCCCCGTTGGCAAAATTCTTCCGCCACCCATGGTCGGCTTACTTAGTAGGTTCTCATAAGAGTAATTTCTGGGATAAAAACCTAAATTTTCGGTACGCTTTATCCACTCTTCCTCAGTTCCGTTATACTTATAGCTAAATATAGTACAAACCTTTTCCACCTTTTCAAGTTAATAAGTAAAATACATGGATTTACGTAAATGTCGGGAATGGAATCGCATTTCGCTAAATCTGGTTAACGTTTACTTGTGTCTGTACTACGGTACGGCTAGTGACTCGAGGAGGAAAGTACAATAAAGTTATGCCCGATAGGGCCCAACTGTCAGGACAATTGTTCTTTATAAGCTTTAATTTAGTACAAATTCTGATAAGAGTAGGCTTACGCAAAAAAATTTCGCGCGCTTCGCGCGCTTTGCAATTTCACCGTTTAGATTCCAGATTTTGATTCCAGTTTTTGCATTTCTCTTGGTTTAGTATTTCTTTGTCAGTATGCGGTAAATTGTATAATCGCTGTCGTTTATGGGAACCAAAATTTAAAAAAGAAATGAATGTGCCCTTTTATGTTGGACCCCCCCCTCAGAAAAGACCCTAGATCCGCCCCTGAAATGGTGCTACCTTTGGCAAATGTTTGAAATACAGTAATTGCATCCTTTTTAGAATTTCTCATTAGTCTAAGAGAAGGGGGTGTTTCTATCCCCTTTGAGAAATTTTCGTGACTTCGTTAAAGGTGGCTGTTTTGGCAAATTTCAGAAGTGTTCATATGTTGAAAGTTTCTCATAATTCGGTGAATTTTTATTTTTGGTTTGGTGTATTGGGCGGGTGTGTTGTCTAAGTGAAGGGGTGACCACTCCTCCCCTTGAGAAAGTTTTGTTTAAGTCATTTGACTTACACGAAAATGGTGCTACCTTTGGCAAATGTTTGAAATACAGTAATTGCATCCTTTTTAGAATTTCTGATTAGTTAGTAATACTTTGACCGTAAAAATGTAGGCTATAACGACAAATACGTAGCCTACTTCCAGTCTTTCACATCACACGCTACAAATGTTACTGTAAAGACCAGGGGCATAGCCAAGGGGGCGGGGGCGAAGGGAACAGATGCCCCCCCTCCTTGAGCATATTTTTGTATTTTTCAAGATTTTTTATGATTTTGCTAGTAACTCAAAGTAAAAAATGTTTAGATGCAACTTACAAGGCCTGGGAAGCGCCATTTCCAGCGATATGGAAGGTATTTTCGGCCAAATTTTCTATCGTGGCACTACGCTTACATAGTTTGCATACAGGCTTCGTCCCCCTCCCCCTCCCTTGGCAAATTCCTGGCTACGCACCTAGTAAAGGCTATACTCAAGATATAAGATTTCTCTAGGTCCTCACTTGTTGCGGGCCTAACTAGGTTGGAGATGTACCTCTGGATTTTGGAAAAGCGAATTGGTCCGAAATTATTGCCCTATAACCAGCAGATGCGGAGAGCGAACCGTGACGAATGTGCGCGAAAAACGCCGAAATTTTTCATTAGAAAGCTCTTCCATGGCAAAATGCCATGCAGACTATGCACCGGGAAACTCTGAATTCCCTAACAAAATTTACATGCTTATTAACATTAGACGGCGAGCCTTTGGCCTGGTAATTCGTAGTAGCTTCCATATTTCATTTTTTTTTCTTATACTTGTATTCCAAAAATGCTGGTCTAGTGAAAGATTTTTCCTCCTTCAGTGTAAAACCTTTTAATGAAAAAAATGGGGGCGTGTCCCCCTCCCCCCCCTTGTTTCAAAACAAGTTGTGGAACATGTTCATTAAAATAGATCATTGAGACGAAAACACACCTTACCCCACCCCCCACGTAAATCTATAGCTTAAACGCCTTTTGCGCTGATTCCAAAAAATGTTCGAAAATTTTCAGAAATCAGTTAGGGGTACGTGCATGCCCCCGTGACGGCGCTACTGACTAATACAGCCCATAAAACCTGACGTGTCTCTGGTACAAAGCGATTGATGTAGTGTTTTTGTATGATGACCCGAAAACTGAACATTGTGCTTTTATATGTTTTGCCTGGAAAAGAAATTTTCAAGTACTATAATATTTTTATTGATTATGAAAGTCGTAGTTTAGGTCTGTGCCTTGAAGTTTTACAGATCTGATCATGATTTATATCTTATCTAAAAGATATTTTGAAACCCGTCCTTTCTGTATTAATTAGAAAATTACAGTTGAGAGAATCATAGTGAATATCATCTGTTGAGCCAGGGGCGTACATAATTTTTTTTTTTAAGAGGAGGAGGGCGAATCGGAGGAGACGAGATGGGTGCGTTAGCTCTGCAAACCACCTTGCACGACGCGTGGGGTGTCTAAGGGAGGATGTGTCTCCCTTAGTAGGTGGAGATTTTTAAAAAGAATCATCCAGACATAAACGGGATTACGGGGCTAAGATTATTCTGAGCGCGACAAACCCAGGGGAAACTGACTAATACAATTGAAACTTTTTTCTGGCACCGAAAAATTTCTTTCAAAGCATAGGCGACAACAACGCGTCACACTATTGTGGCTTAAAGCTCTGAAATAAGGGTCACTGGAAGTAGTAATGTACGTCATTAAATACACCATAATCCTTGTAAACAAACCTACATATGCATAGGGAATAGCAATTCTCGATCAATTTTTCGGCGTGCTTCGCATGAGCCTGATATAAAGTGATATTTTATTAGTACCGCTGTACTGCTTTGCGTAGGAAAACGTCGGTGAAATTGCCTTGTTATCATTACTTCCTATAGGACAACTTGCCAGTTGTGAGTAAATTACTATCCCCAAAACCCTCGCTACATACATCTCTCGCTGTTCACTTTTCCCACCAACTACCACCATTATCAGAAAACTGACTGACGGTTATATAATCTCTGCGATCATAATAAGAAAAGAATTTCATTAGCATTTCGAATTGCACCTGGGGAAACAGGATTTACTCAAGAAATTATCCAGAATGACCACCAAAGCCGTTAAATTTAAGAAAAATTACACGGGGAGGACATGATCATCCGGCTTAACGCCTTTAGGGCTCGCGGTTAAAAGCTTCGACGGCCAAAATTTCCCAAGATGCAGCCTCCAATGAGAATTACTTCCCTGACACTTTAACTGGAGATGCCCGTGGCCATGTGCATGTAAAAATTACCCATAAAAACATTTCATTGAATTTTTAAAGTATCATTCACTCTATAACCTTCAAAATCGATGCTACCTTATTTTTCACACTAATAAAAAAGTTGAGGTCCCCCTCTTTTCCCAGACCATTGACCAAAATGAAACATGAAAGAAAGAAACATGGAGCAGGATATATAGGCCTTCAATCTTGGACAGAACTCGTTGGAACACCCCTGCACCCCAGCTTTCCCAACAATGTTGGAGGTAGTAATGTCAATTGGAGATGCACCGCTTTCGTTTGGAAACACATTGTACTGGGGGACGAGGGTTTCGTAAATCTTTAGTGCACGACATCATATTGTAAACGGTACAACGGTTGGAGGTGTTCCAACAGTTTTATCCAAGATTGTCTGAGAATTACCACCACATTTCTCAAAGGTTTCCGAAGAAATTAGGGCGATAGAGTAAGAACTTCAGTTTATATTTTCAAACGTAATGATAATTATTCTCTTAAGATGAAATTATTATGGCAGATTCGCAAAAAAAAAAAAATAAATAAATAAATAAATATTTTTTTTCCTCCTTTTCATTCATGAAATGCTCATATAAACATTGACATATAAGGTATTTCTGGTAGCTCACATGATTTTCAAGAAAAACTTAAGAACAAATACAAAGAAGGCGTTAAATCATTGAATTAAGTACACAGACTTTCAAACATTAGCACTACGAATCGATATAATCATAGAACACGTCACATAAATCATAGTAAGTAATCTGCTTTTTCGATCCAATTGGTTTTCTTTTCGCCCTAAATCTTTCCACATTAATTACAAACTTAAACTTGTACAAAAACTCTTGAACTGAAAGTTCTACCCCCTTACACTTGCTTTCAATTGATAAATATAGTTTTTCATATGTAAAATTAAAAAGTTAAAAGGGTGCTTTTTCCCTTGATTAAAACCAAAAAATATATCCTGTTTGGAAAATAAAAATTGCTTTTTGAGAATCGACCTTTCTACATCTAAAATAAAACTTGAAACCATATTACAATCCCAAAATAAATGCTCAAGGCTTTCGCTTTCAGTGTGACAAAAAGAACATTTGTCACTTTCTTTCTTCCCCATAGCATGGCGCAGCTTATTCGTGGCTATAATTCTATGAATAAATCTAAACTGTAGATAGTATAGTTTTGTTTCGTTCGTGTTAACACGGGGCATTTCAAAAAAATGCTGCCAATCTAAATCAATGAGGTGGCTAAAGTTCTGACCCCACTTATACAATGCAGTTGGGCGACCAGAAAAAGTTTGAATAGAATAATCATACATGAACTGGGAAGTAGAGGGAGCATCCATAACCCTTTCAAACCAAGAATTAATGTTTACAACCGCCCCCACCCCCCCCCCTTCTTGGTCTCCACCCTCGTGGAATACTATTAATCATACCAAAAAACGATGAAAAGGGGAATCTCTTAATGTGAAAACGAGTTATAAAATCACGATATGCTAAAGGTGCACTCCTTTCATCAAATAAATCTCTTACACGCAGAACATTTTTTTTTTGAAATAAATCATAGTACATAATAGGCTTATTATTAATCCGAATAAAAGATTTATTCCAAATAATTTGATTATCAAAGTTCTCCGTCGGAGAGCAGAAAGACAATACACACCATGCATCAACGACCTCTTTAACAAAAGTATTCTGAATATTTGGGGCATCGCTGTTCCTACAGTTACATTGAAAGAAAAATTTTTTCCCGACAGATTGCAAAGAGATATCAAAAAAAGCTTTCCATGGATTGTCTTCATTAATACAGTACCTTTTAACCCAGGTACACTTTAAGCTTTTCATAAAAGTCGGTATATGGGTAACTTTCAGCCCTCAATCCCTTACTGTGTTAACTATTACCGAGCGTTTGACCTTATCAGGGTTCCCACCCCAAATAAAATCAAAAATAACGCTTTCTAATTCTTTGATAAACTTTTTGGGGATCTGGAAGAACAAGAAACAGAAAAACTAGCTGAGATAGTGCAAAACTTTTTACAATAATATTTCTATTTGGGCATCAAGATATTTAACCCCAATAGGTAGAAATAAATAAATAAATAAATAAATGAATGAATGAATGAATGAATGAATGAATGAATGAATGAATGAATGAATGAATGAATAAATGAATGAATGAATGAATAAATGAATAAATGAATGAATGAATGAATAAATAAATAAATAAATAAATGAATGAATGAATGAATGAATGAATGAATGAATGAATGAATGAATGAATGAATGAATGAATGAATGAATGAATGAATGAATGAATGAATGAATGAATGAATGAATGAATGAATGAATGAATGAATGAATGAATGAATGAATGAATGAATGAATGAATGAATGAATGAATGAATAAATAAATAAATAAATAAATAAATAAATAAATAAATAAATAATTTTTTTTTCCTACTGTTTATTCAGTATTGTTCCAAACTTGGTATAAACATGTTGTGTTAACACTGTCAACACGTACAAAAATTAATCGAGTATAAAAGTCCTCTTAACATCATGGTAAAGCTTTTGGTTCTTACAGTGTTGTAAAACATTTACAGCAAACTTAAATTTGTAAAAAAATACTTCTTTATCTAACTGCTCATTTTTCTTTGAGTAAACATAAATATAGTACTTCATGTGCAAAATCAAAAAATTATACGGGCTGTACTCTTCATGGTGAAATCCAAAGAAAATATCATGTTTTGAAAAAAAGAATTGCTTGTTGAGAAACCGTCTTTCCATTTCTAAAATAAAATTTGAAACCAACCTACAGTCCCAAAATAAGTGTTCGATTGATTCCTCATGTGTGTTACAAAATGAACACAATGGAGAATCCACCTTTTTCATATAAAAAAGCAATTTTCTAGTTGGAATAATTCTGTGTAGGAATTGAAACTGAAAATATTGTAAACGTGCTTCAGAAATACTTTTAAAAGACATTCTAAAGTAAGTAGTCCACCGATCTTCATTTTCCTGAACAATGTTGTTCCACTTGGAGTGAGAGGTAGGCAAGGTAGCCACCCTCATTAGTAAAATAGGGTAGATGACGTGAGAAACTGAAAATTTTCTCACCATAATTTTCTCTGTTAAAAGTTCGGACTTAGTTGGTTCAATAACAGTATCATTTACATTAAATCTCCAATGCATAGGAATAGCTTTTATTAAACCCCAATAAGAAGTAAATGGAAAATTTAAAACATTGTAATTCCTGGTAAAAGTTAAGTAGTCTAGTGGTACATTGTTAACATTAAACAGGTCACAGATTTTCGTAACTCCTTTTTTATATAAGTTATCATAAAACACAATTTTACCATCAATTTTGACATTGGAGTTATTCCAAATGTACTCATTTCCAAAATTTAGTTCAGGTGTAGCAAAAGTAACATCACACCATGCTTCAACAACTTGACGAAGAAACATGTTCTTTATACCCTTAACATCAATCTTAGCACAATTGCAATAGAAGAAGAAGGTAGATCCAAATAAATAAATAAATAAATACATACATACATACATACATACATACATACATACATACATACATACATACATACATACATACATACATACATACATACATACATACATACATACATACATACATACATACATACATACATACATACATACATACATACATACAACAATACATACATACATACATACATAAATACATACATACATACATACATACATACATACATACATACATACATACATACATAACGTACTCATATTCTGGGCCTACTGGAGACTTGAACTGTGGAGACAAGTTGTGAGAACGTCACCATCCTTGTGAAACATAGCCAAAAGAGACACTTTACACTAATTTTCGTCTCCACTGGGCTATAAATGTGAAACCATACATACATACATACATACATACATACATACATACATACATACATACATACATACATACATACATACATACAAACATACAAACCAACATACATACAAACAAACATACATACATTACATACATACATACATACATACATACATACATACATACATACATACATACATACATACATACATACATACATACATACATACATACATACATACATACATACATACATACATACATACATACATACATACATACATACATACATACATACATACATACATACATACATACATACATACATACATACATACATAAATACATAAATAAATAAATAAATAAATAAATAAATAAATAAATAAATAAATAAATAAATAAATAAATAAATAAATAAATAAATAAATAAATAAATAAATAAATAAATAAATAAATATTTTTTTTTTTTTTTCCTCCGTATATTTTATTAATCTCAGTTCAATTGTTTTGTAACACGGTTCAGTTTAGAGCATCAAGCTGTTTAAGCGGTATGTACAATACATAATCACAATTCCAATTAACACCTTAATACATCGTATAAATATCTAAAGGCGAACAGATGTAAAAATACAATTCTCGTATATATCTATATACATTATTTACAGTTTTAATTTCATTTAGTTTAACCCGTGAAATGAAGCAGGTCATAAAAATTAACAGGTCAAAAGCTACAACAGTTATACGAATTTTACCCAGAAGTAAATCGGCACGGCCATTTAAACATGATGCTTTAAATGTTAACCAGACACTTCAGCATTGATCACTTATTTGAAAAATACATAGATCCATACTTCTTCCAACTGACATACAAGCGTTCATGCATATAATTTTTCCCATGGAATCATACAAAACGTGGCAAGACTTCTAGAAAAAGAAAACACGAATACGTCACCAGGAGATACATAAAATCATGAGAACAAATCTGGACATGGAGAGAACGCTTGATAGAGATCACCATAACTGACCCTGTTTTTCTTATAGGGGCAAATCCTTGCATCATTAAATCTTTCAATACTAAGGGCAAACTTAAACTTAAAAAAGAATTCATCAACTGTAGGTCTTCTTTCATGTCTCTTGCAGTCATAAATATAGTATTTCATGTGAAGAATTAAAAAATTATAAGGGTGACTTGGTCTATCGCTATAACCGAAAAAGACATCTCTTTTAGAAAAGCAAAACTGTTTTTTAAGCGCACGTGCCTCAACATCTAAAATAAACGAAGCAGTAAAATTACACTCCCAGAAAAGATGTTCAAGGGTCTCTACAGCCGTACCACAAAAGGAACATAGATCTGAATCGTTCTTTTTCATTAAATAAAGTAATCTATTAGTCGCAATTATCCTGTGTAAGAATTTAAATTGAAAGTACCTAAGTTTGGCCTCTGAAACAGTGCGGTGAGGCATCCTGAAGAACCTACGCCAATCGTTATCAGTAAGAGTATTAAAGTGACTTTGCCATTTAATCCTAGAGGTTGGAGCTTTAGAGAAACGATTTATCAGCCTGGAGTAAATAACTTGAGACGCAGAGGTAGACTGACAAACTTTGTTAAAGAATTCAATAGTTCCATTCAACGACATAGTTCCTACACAATGGGATCTTCTCCAGGTTTGAGGAATCGCGTTGATCAATCCATGATAAAGTGTGAATGGAAAAGAATCAATCCCGAAGGCATATTTGAAATGTTCAAATGGTAAAGGAAGATTATCATGGTCAAATAAGTCACTAACATACATGACGTTTTTGGCAAAAAGATTTTTGTACATAACAACATTATTATCAATGCGAATAAAGAAGTTATTCCAAATTATTTGGCTACCAAAATTTTCAACCGGGGTTGTAAACACTGTCTCACTCCACGCTCCCAACACTTGCCGAATAAAAACATTATTAATGGCTTGAATATCTTTACTGTGATAATTACATTGGAATATAAAACTGTTGCCAAAGGGTTTTAAATATAGATCAAAAATAGTTTCCAGTTACCTACACTCTCATTACAATATCGTTTAATCCAACTACATTTTAAACTGTTCATGAAAGAAGGCACATGTGTAACTTTAAGGCCTCCATCGCTAATTGTATTGATAATAGTGGAACGTTTTATCTTATCTGGATTACCTCCCCAAATAAAATCATAAATCAATCTTTCTAACTCTTTAACAAAGTGATGGGGTGGATTTGGCAAAACCTGAAAAAGAAAAACAAGTTGAGACAGGGCAAAAGTCTTAAGAATAATATTACGGCCAATTGGGGTCAAGTCTCTGGTAGCCCATGCTTTTAGACAGCTTTTAAGGCGAGACAATTTGGGCATATAGTTTAGTTGGAACAAATCGTTGCCTTCCCGGCTTGTAAAAGAGATACCAAGAACTTGGACTGGTCCGTGGGTAATGTTAATATTTAAGTCATCAATGGCAAATGGAATAGCTCTAACGTATGGTCCTAACGGAAATAAATTCGACTTACCAAGATTAATGGATAGGCCAGAGGCCTCTTTCAATAAGTTAAAAGTATGAATAGTCTCAATTACAGAAGTTCTACTACCATCGAGAAAAATAGTTGTATCATCGGCATATTGCATAAGTTTAACTTCCTTATTACCTATCCTAATACCCCTAATGTTACCATTCATCTTAATTTTCAGTGCCAGAATCTCCGCAACAAGTAGAAATAGGTAGGGGCTCAGTGGGCACCCTTGGACGTACTCCCCTTTGAATGGGGAAGAAACCTGTAGAATATCCATTGTTACAAATGGCAGTAGTACTCTTATTGTAAAATGCATTAATCCAGTTTCTAAAGCTAATACCAAACTTAAAGTAATTGAGAGTTCTATGAATAAAAGACCATTCAATTCTATCGAACGCTTTCTCAAAATCTACTAAAAGTAGAAAGCCAGGAATCTCCTTTTGTCTAGAAAAGTCAATTAAATCTAACACGAACCTTATATTTTCACCAATAAATCTGTTTTTCAAGAACCCTGTTTGTTGAGGACCAATCAAGTCTTGAATGATATTTTTAAGTCTTAAAGCGATCGCCTTTGCTCCAATTTTATAATCTGTATTCAGGAGAGTAATGGGACGGTAATTTTGAAGCAGGGTGCGTTCCTTATTTGGCTTTAAGATTAAAGTAATTATACCTCTATTTTGTTCTGGTGAAAGTTCCCCTTTACAGTAACCATAGTTTAATGAATCTAGCATCAACTTACCGATAGAGTGCCAGAATTTCTTGTAAAAATTAACAGAAAGGCCATCACAGCCTGGGGACTTATCGTTCTTCATTGCACAAAGAGCATTATAACATTCCCTCAATGTAAGTTTACCCTCACAAGATTCAAAATCAACATCATCAGTATCAAAAATTGGAAGACCAGTAAAAAAAGGGTCGGGAACACAATCACTGGACTTATAAAGTCCCTGGTAAAAAGTTTTGATCTGTAAGAGAATCTCATCATTGGAGGAGATTAAATCACCATCTGCGTTTTTAAGGGCATGAATTGAATTAAGAGATTTGTTTCTTTTTTCCAAATTTAAAAAATACTTTGTATTTTTTTCCCCTTCTTCTACCCACTTTGCACGAGACCTAATGATCGTGCCTTGCAGCTTATAATTATAATGTAGTAAAAGGTCATTTTGGGCCTCCTTGAGCAAACTTCTAGTGTTCGGAGATTCATTGACATACAACATTTGCTCAAGTTCCGCAATTCTATTAATTAGTTCATTTTCTTTGGCACGTTTTCGTTTCGCCAACAGCTTAGAGTACTTAATGGTAGCAGCACGGATTTTATATTTAAGAAGTTCCCAACGAACAGAAGGATTAATTAAGTCATTATTATCCATCTCCTTAAGAATGAGATCATTGATAATGTGAACGTAATTTGGATCATTCAGGAGCGAATTATTAATTTTCCAGAAGCCGGGACCCCTTTTTACAGAATGCGTGTGAAAAGAAAAAGAAATGAAAGAATGGTCTGACTGTAATCCCGGCGAGAAGACAACATCCTCTACAGACTGATCAATATGTCTTGAAATTAGAAAATAATCCAAACGACAATGAATCCCCGGCGTTATATTAGAACTCCAAGTGTAATTTTTAACCAATGGATTTTTCTCCCTCC
The DNA here is from genome assembly GCA_029531755.1 of Holothuria leucospilota. Lineage (NCBI taxonomy): Eukaryota > Metazoa > Echinodermata > Holothuroidea > Aspidochirotida > Holothuriidae > Holothuria > Holothuria leucospilota. Next base: position 5,264,020 of record CM055967.1, on the reverse strand, counting down.
AAATGTCAACTAGGTCGTGGGTACTCATTAGGTCTAGACATGCTTCCCTTGCTTTAAAGTTAGTTTTTGCGTTGCCACCAATTTTGTCCATTTCCAAATTAAAGACAAAGTTGAGATCCCCTCCACAGATAATAGTTTCACATTCAAACTGATTCAGATTATTTGAAATATCAACAAAGAACCCTGGGTTGTCAACATTAGGGGCATAAATGCATACAACGGTGAAAATGTAATGCTGAATGTTAATATCTACTATAATGTAACGTCCGTGTGGACAGATATCCTGCTTGAGTATCTTAAAAGTCAATTTGGGATTGAAAAGTACGCTGACCCCACGACTAGTAGTAGATCCATGAGAAAAAATGATCGTGCCTCCCCACTCATATGTCCAGTACTTTGTATCTTCTAAACAGCTGTGGGTTTCTTGTAGTAAGACTATGTCAGCATTGCGCTTGTGCAAGTAAGTGAATAGCTGTCTCCTCTTTTTTGCCTGTCTTAGCCCTCTTGCGTTAAATGAGATTAACTTTAAGTCTGCTGCCATAATTCACGAAGACGGTTCAGAGGACAATAAGGTTTAGGGCTACTGACAATTGAGTAATGAGAACACGTTCTAATACTTGATATCGCTGACAAAAACCATAGCATCTTTGCACGGAGGTTGGAAAAAGAAAGAAAGGAAAAGTCAATCCAATCGGATAAGAAAAGAGAATTCAAAAGAAGGAAGACAAAAACAAAGTTATCCGATGAAATAGTTCGGCATACAAACATGTCGAGTTCGCAGGACATGATGGGGCTGTGTACAGGCTCATACATAGAAACACAAGTAAAAGAAAAAACAACCTTCTCCGTTTTCCTGTGGTCATAATTTTTATCAAATGAATGAATGAAGGACATAATGTTTGCAAATCCAAGGAAACAAATAACAACTCTCAAAGTGTTGGAAATACGTAAGGCTTTTTTTTTTAAATAAATAAATAAATAAATAAATAAATAAATAAATAAATAAATAAATAAATAAATAAATAAATAAATAAATAAATAAATAAATAAATAAATAAATAATAAATAAATAAATAAATAAATAAATAAATAAATAAATAAATAAATAAATAAATAAATAAATAAATAAATAAATAAATAAATAAATAAATAAATAAATAAATAAATAAATAAATAAATAAATAAATAAATAAATAAATAAATAAATAAATAAATAAATAAATAAATAAATAAATAAATAAATAAATAAATAAATAAATAAATAAATAAATAATAAATAAATAAATAAATAAATAAATAAATAAATAAATAAATAAATAAATAAATAAATAAATAAATAAATAAATAAATAAATAAATAAATAAATAAATAAATAAATAAATAAATAAATAAATAAATAAATAAATAAATAAATAAATAAATAAATAAATAAATAAATAAATAAATAAATAAATAAATAAATAAATAAATAAATAAATAAATAAATAAATAAATAAATAAATAAATAAATAAATAAATAAATAAATAAATAAATAAATAAATAAATAAATAAATAAATAAATAAATAAATAAATAAATAAATAAATAAATAAATAAATAAATAAATAAATAAATAAATAAATAAATAAATAAATAAATAAATAAATAAATAAATAAATAAATAAATAAATAAATAAATAAATAAATAAATAAATAAATAAATAAATAAATAAATAAATAATAAATAAATAAATAAATAAATAATAAATAAATAAATAAAAAAATAAATAAATAAATAAATAAATAAATAAATAAATAAATAAATAAATAAATAAATAAATAAATAAATAAATAAATAAATAAATAAATAAATAAATAAATAAATAAATAAATAAATAAATAAATAAATAAATAAATAAATAAATAAATAAATAAATAAATAAATAAATAAATAAATAAATAAATAAATAAATAAATAAATAAATAAATAAATAAATAAATAAATAAATAAATAAATAAATAAATAAATAAATAAATAAATAAATAAATAAATAAATAAATAAATAAATAAATACCTTTCATATAATCAAGCAAGAACTTTGTCAATATGGTCGTTTTATTATCCTAGATGTAAATATCCACGATCGTATCATTACTTTGGTATGTATATACGCTCCTAACATAGATACCCCTAGTTTTTTTGTTGAAATTTCAAGAAGGCTGAACGATTTCGAAGGCGAAACATTAATTTGCGCCGGCGATTTTAATTTCGTTTTTAATCTAGAACTTGACAAAACAGGGGGAAATCCGAGGACCAATTTTAAAGCGAGGGAAACTTGTCTTGATTTAATGGCTACTTACGATCTAATTGATATTTGGAGAGAGAAAAACCCTTGTGTAAAAAATTTTACCTGGAGCTCAAATGTGACCCCTGGAATCCACTGTAGATTGGATTACTTCCTTGTTTCTAGGCATGTGTCTCACGCAGTAAATGAGACTATTTTCTCACCTGGCATCCAGTCTGACCATTCTTGTATTTCGTTAACTATTTCGACTTATTCTGTCAAAAGAGGCCCGGGATATTGGAAATTGAACAACTCTCTCTTAAGCGATACGAACTATGTTAGTCTCATTAATAATATTATACTTTCAGAATTACATAATAATGAATACAGAGATCCTTCTGCTCGCTGGGAGTTTCTTAAATTTAGAATTCGTAATGCTTCTATAAAGTATTCAAAAGAAAAAGCCAAAGAAAGAAGGGGTAAAGAAAGGGAACTTTTGAAGAGAATTGCTAATCTTGAACAGGTATTGTACACCGATGATTCGTCTGCTATTAGACATCAAATTAAAGAAGCTCAAAATGAGCTTCTCTTACATTATAATTATAAGTTACAGGGTACCGTCATCAGGTCCCGTGCGAGATGGGTCGAAGAGGGAGAGAAGAATACAAAGTATTTTTTAAACCTTGAAAAAAGAAATAAAGCTAGTAATGTAATTCAGAGTCTTCAGCTAGATAATGGGGATTATATTTCAAGTAACGATGCCATCCTTGCTGAAATTAATAAGTTCTATATTTCACTTTACAGCTCGGGGGGTTGTAACCCTGATCCATTTTTTCTTGGGCTTCCTGAGCAATGTGCACATGCTGTTAATTTAGACTCTTGTGACGGCGAGCTCACACCTGATGAATGTTTTGAAGCTCTCAAATCAATGAAAATTGATAAATCTCCTGGCTCTGACGGCCTTTTGGTCAATTTCTATAAAATGTTCTGGCACTTATTAGGTCCTATTGTGGTTAAGTCTTTAAACTATGGTTATAACAGAGGGGAACTCTCGTCGGAACAAAGGAGAGGAATTGTTACTTTAATTTTAAAACCAAATAAAGATTCTACCTTGCTGCAAAATTACAGGCCAATCACACTTTTAAATGTGGATTACAAAATCGGGGCAAAAGCAATTGCTTCAAGGTTAAAGCCCGTTTTACATGATATGATTGGTAGCCAACAAACTGGATTCTTGAAGAACAGATTTATAGGAGAAAATATTAGACTCATTTTAGATATAATTGATTATTCTAAGCAATTCGAAATTCCTGGTTTCATGCTACTCGTCGACTTCGAAAAAGCATTTGATAAGATTGAATGGGGTTTTATTTACCGAACTCTCTCATATTTTAATTTTGGAAGGAGCTTAAAGTCTTGGATCAAAGTGTTTTATCATGGGAGCAGCACTTGTGTATGCAATAATGGTTACTCTACTGGGTTTTTCGACCTTCAGAGAGGAGTCCGTCAGGGCTGTCCTCTTAGTCCGTATTTATTTCTCCTGGTGGCAGAGGTGTTTGCTTTGAAAATTAAAATGAACACTAATATCAAAGGTATCAATATCAATAATAATGAAATTAAACTAACACAATATGCAGATGATACAACTGTTTTCCTTGATGGAAGTAAAAAGTCAATTATAGAGACAGTAAGTTTGTTCAGTGAACTGAAAGAAGCATCAGGTTTATCGATAAATCTTTCTAAGTCTAATCTGTTTCCTTTGGGTCCGTTCGTTAATAGAATTCCTTTTGCCACCCATGATTTACAATTAAGTATTACACGGGGACCGGTACATACCCTGGGTATTTTTTTCACAAGCGACACTAAAGATTTATTTTCTCTAAACTATATGCCTAAGCTCTAGACTCAAATGTTGCTTGAGAATGTGGTCATCCAGAGATCTGACCCCAATCGGTAGGAATATCATCGTCAAAACTTTTGCACTTTCGCAACTTGTGTTCCTTTTTCAGGTTTTGCCAAACCCTCCCAATTATTTTGTGAAAGATTTAGAGAGAGTTATCTTTAACTTTATATGGAATGGGAATCCTGACAAGATAAAACGTTCGGTAATGATAAATACAGTGTCAAATGGAGGTTTAAAGGTAACACACATTCAAAGTTTTATAAACAGTTTGAAGTGTACATGGGTAAGACGTTATTGTAATGAAACGGACGGCATTTGGAAACAACTTTTTGATTTTTATCTCAAGCCTTTTGGGAAACAATTCATTTTTCAATGTAACTTTGCGAAGAATGATGTAAAAAGTATTAGCAATTCTTTTATTAGAGAAATTGTTGAAACTTGGAGTGCTATTGTCTTTACGAAGCCAATTGATAACTTTGGTTCTCAAATTATATGGAATAATTCACATGTTCGTATAAATGGTAATATTGTAATGTATAAACAATTGTTTGAGAGAAATGTTATTTATGTAAGGGATCTTTTTAATCAAAATAATTCCCCGCTATCCCTTGAACAGTTTAAACGTAAATATCATATTGAATCCATTCCTTTCACAGTTTATTGGGGTTTAGTCCATGCCATTCCACATAACTGGAGAAGCTCTGATTCTTTGAGAAGTGAGTCCCCGAATACAACTATTGACTTTTACAACAATGTACTTCAAGCCCCTTCTGTGTCTCAGTTCATTTACACTAAACAATTAAAAGTCTATTCAAAAGCTCCGACTTCAAAAAAGAAATGGGAGTATCATTTTAATGCTATTGAGGACCGTGACTGGATTAGATTTTTCAGTATGCCGAGACACACGGTGTGCGAAGTCAAGCTACAGTTCTTTCAGTTTAAATTCCTTCACAGAATTATCGCTACGAACAGATTGTTAAATGCTATGGGTAAATGTGACTCCGATTTATGTACTTTTTGTGAGATAGCTAGTGAGAGTATTGAACACCTTTTTTGGGAGTGTAGTGTTGTTGCCAGTTTTATTTTAGATGTGGAAAGCCGAATCTTAAAAAAACAATTCTTTTTCTCGAAACAAGACATTTTTCTTGGCTATGGGGAGGGCTTGTGCCACCCTTATAATTTTTTGATTTTACATTTGAAGTTTTTTATTTATGAGTGCAAGAGATATGGTCGAAAGCCCACAATTGATGACTTCTTCTATAAATTTAAGTTCGCTTTAAGCATTGAAAGACACAACAATTTAAGAGTCCGTCCCAATAATAAGAACAACGTAAGTTATATTGATTTACAGCGTGCCTTTAGCGATTGTCCGGCGCTATTTCATTGATTTTTACCGGCTATGATCAGGGATTGTTACCTTCCTTCTTACTGTAATGTTTAAGTTGGTAATCTATCTTTTTACGTTTTCGCTGTGCGCTCGTACGGTTTCTTGTGTTACAGCTCGTTACTATGTCTGTAATATATGCTAGTTGAATTTCGAGAACAAGGAATTTTTTTTGCACAAGAATGATTGTGAGTTATATAAGCAGAAGCTAATAGTATAAAGAGTGAAATTGTCTGTACATTTGTTGTGTTCGTAAATACTAATTTCTGAAAAGGAATGTAAATAATGTAATCTTGCACATCATGGAAAATTGTTATAATGTTATAATGTGGACTGACGATGTATATGTGATGTAAATAATAGTGTGTGCGTATGTTATGGTTGTAAAAATTAACTTTTGGAATGCAATGTAAATTTTATGTAATTTTGTAAACGACGGAAAATTTTTGACAATGTTAAATCATCATCACCGTTGAAAACGGGATCAGAATGAAAATCAAAATAAACGGAGGAAAAAAAAAAAAAAAAATAAATAAATAAATAAATAAATAAATAAATAAATAAATAAATAAATAAATAAATAAATAAATAAATAAATAAATAAATAAATAAATAAATAAATAAATAAATAAATAAATAAATAAATAAATAAATAAATAAATAAATAAATAAATAAATAAATAAATAAATAAATAAATAAATAAATAAATAAATAAATAAATAAATATATTTTTTTTTTTCCTCCGTATATTTTATTAATCTCAGTTCAATTGTTTTGTAACACGGTTCAGTTTAGAGCATCAAGCTGTTTAAGCGGTGTGTACAATACATAATCACAATTCCAATTAACACCTTAATACATCGTATAAATATCTAAAGGCGAACAGATGTAAAAATACAATTCTCGTATATATCTATATTCATTATTTACAGTTTTAATTTCATTTAGTTTAACCCGTGAAATGAAGCAGGTCATAAAAATTAACAGGTCAAAAGCTACAACAGTTATACGAATTTTACCCAGAAGTAAATCGGCACGGCCATTTAAACATGATGCTTTAAATGTTAACCAAACACTTCAGCATTGTTCACTTATTTGAAAAATACATAGATCCATACTTCTTCCAACTGACATACAAGCGTTCATGCAAATAATTTTTCCCATGGAATCATACAAAACGTGGCAAGACTTCTAGAAAAAGAAAACACGAATACGTCACCAGGAGATACATAAAATCATGAGAACAAATCTGGACATGGAGAGAACGCTTGATAGAGATCACCATAACTGACCCTGTTTTTCTTATAGGGGCAAATCCTTGCATCATTAAATCTTTCAATACTAAGGGCAAACTTAAACTTAAAAAAGAATTCATCAACTGTAGGTCTTCTTTCATGTCTCTTGCAGTCATAAATATAGTATTTCATGTGAAGAATTAAAAAATTATAAGGGTGACTTGGTCTATCGCTATAACCGAAAAAGACATCTCTTTTAGAAAAGCAAAACTGTTTTTTAAGCGCACGTGCCTCAACATCTAAAATAAACGAAGCAGTAAAATTACACTCCCAGAAAAGATGTTCAAGGGTCTCTACAGCCGAACCACAAAAGGAACATAGATCTGAATCGTTCTTTTTCATTAAATAAAGTAATCTATTAGTCGCAATTATCCTGTGTAAGAATTTAAATTGAAAGTACCTAAGTTTGGCCTCTGAAACAGTGAAATAAATAAATAAATAAATAAATAAATAAATGAATGAATGAATAAATGAATAAATAAATAAATAAATAAATAAATAAATAAATAAATAAATAAATAAATAAATAAATAAATAAATAAATGAATAAATGAATAAATGAATAAATGAATAAATGAATAAATGAATAAATGAATAAATGAATAAATGAATAAATGAATAAATGAATAAATGAATAAATGAATAAATGAATAAATGAATAAATGAATAAATGAATAAATGAATAAATGAATAAATGAATAAATGAATAAATGAATAAATGAATAAATGAATAAATGAATAAATGAATAAATGAATAAATGAATAAATGAATAAATGAATAAATGAATAAATGAATAAATGAATAAATGAATAAATGAATAAATGAATAAATGAATAAATAAATAAATAAATAAATAAATAAATAAATAAATAAATAAATAAATAAATAAATAAATAAATAAATAAATAAATAAATAAATAAATAAATAAATAAATAAATAAATAAATAAATTTTTCCATCCTCATTTATTCGGTATACGTGTTGTATATGGTACATTTGCACAATAATATTTACAAGACATCTGCATATCAATTTTAAAGAAATATTATTCGTGAACATTGTTCGCAAACCTTTCAACAACAAAAAACAATTATAATTTCATTCATACAGCCTGCTAAATGGTAAATTAATCAACGTCCCGCATTTAAATATATAACTACTGAAAAAGAAGCGGACAATTTCTAAATGCCGAATGAAGGATATCATAAGTTATTGTGTTACACACTCTTGAATCACCAATTTTCTTTTCGACTTGGAGAGCAAATTTAAATTTGTACAAAAATTCATTTAGGTTGGGCAACTGAAAATTCAGTTTCTTGTTAAACAAATAAAATTTAAGATGAAGAATCAAGAAATTATATGGATGTCTTAAAGAAAATTTGTACCCAAAAAATAAATCTTCCTTGGAGAATATAAACTGTCTGCCCAACATACTCTGCTCAACGTCCAAAATAAAATTTGACGTGACATTGCATTCCCAAAATAAGTGTTCTATAGATTCGTTTTGCTCATTACAAAAGGTACATAGTGGGCTGCCTACAATATTCATACGACACAGGCGGGAATTTGTGCCTAGGATACGGTGAATGAACCGGTATTGAAAGTACCGGATCTTGCTTTCCTTGCATGAGGTAAAGGGAATTCTACAAATGGTTTGCCATTGAGATCGGCTAAACTGAAAAACTTCGCTCCACTTTGTAAAGGCAACAGGAGGAGTAGCGACTATCTGGATTAAATGCCTACAGATGTAACGGGATAAATATGGGATATCCTGGAGATTATCTGCCAAATCATTTAAATTTTCAGTGTTAAGTACGTTCAAACGTTCTATCCAAACTCTGGGAATAGCAGATAAAATACCATAAAAAACAGTAAAGGGGAAAGCATCCAGTGAATGCTTTTGTTTAAAGGATTCAAAGCTTAAAGGCCTTTGGTTATTGTCATAAAAATCTTTGACCCTTAAGACACCTCTGGAATACATAAAGTCATAAAATACAATTTCGTTATTAATTCTTATCAGTGAATTATTCCAAATAATTTCATTACCATAATTTTCTACAGGATTACGAAACGAGTATTTTGACCATGCAGAGCAAACATCTCTTATGAAATAATTACCAATTACTAAATCTTTCTCTCGATAATTACAATGGAATATGAAATGCTTCCCATACTTTTGCAAATAATAGTCGAAAAACACTTTCCAAGTAGCATTGGTATTATCAGTATACCTTTTAACCCATGTGCATTTTAACCCGCTGATAAAAGAATCAATATGAGTCGCTCCCAGACCACCTTGATCCAAGGAGCTTATTAAAGTAGTTCTTTTTACTTTATCGGGTTTGCCCGCCCATATGAAACGGAACAAGTAAGTTTCCAATTCTTTAATGAAAGTAACAGGGGGATTAGGTAATACTTGAAATAAAAAAACCAGCTGAGAAAGGGCGAAAGTCTTAATAATAGTTATTCTACCTATAGGAGTCAAGTCTCTAGAAGACCATAGATTTAACTTATTTTTAAGACGTGAAAGCTTTGGGGTATAGTTTAAGTGGAATAAGTTATCTCTAATATTGTCAAAAGTAATACCCAAAACAGTAACAGGGCCAAGAGTCCAAGCGAAGTTGAACTCGTTTAAGAAAAGCGGCTTGTCAACAGCTAATGGTCCTAGAGGAAATATATTGGATTTTTCATAATTAACTTTTAAACCAGAAGAATTCTCCAATAAATGAAAAATTTCAGTTATAGCACTTAAGCTAGTACGGGTGCCATCAATAAAGAAAGTGGTGTCATCAGCATACTGAGTTATTCTTATTTCCTTTTCCATAATAAACAATCCTGTTACCAGAGGGGAATCATTGATGCTGATGGCCAAAATTTCGGCACAGAGAATAAAGATATACGGACTTAATGGGCACCCCTGTCTAACACCTCTTGATATTTGAAAATAGGCTGATGAATAACCGTTATTACAGACACAAGCAGAAGCGTTAGAGTAGAGTGTGCGAAGCCACTGAGTAAAACCTTCCTTAAAACCAAAATAGCTACACTGTAAACACAAATTAGTCAAACATTGTCTGATACGCCTAACCCGTTTTAGTCACTCATTTTGACCAATTTCTAATGATATTTGACTAATTGCACAATGATGGACCAATAATTATTGGTAAAAAATTGGTCAAAGAGGTTGAAAATTGGTCAGAAATCTAGTCAATTGGTATAAAATTAGTCAAACGCCTTTGACTAACTTGGGTTAGGCGTATCAGACAATGTTTGACTAATTTGTGCTAACAGTGTAAGGCATTTAAAGATGAAAGCCCATTCCAAGCGGTCAAAGGCTTTCTCAAAGTCTACAAATAATAGAAAACCAGGCACATCAAGGTCATGGCAGTAGTCGATACAATCGAGTATTAAACGAATACTTTCCCCAATAAACCTGTTCTTAATAAACCCAGTTTGATTTGGGTTAATTATAGATGGAATCACTTTTTTAAGTCTAGCAGCTAAAGTCTTTGCGGCAATTTTGTAATCAACATTTAATAAGGATATAGGTCGGTAGTTCTTGACTAATGTATGATCTTTCTGTGGTTTCGGAATTAAGGTAATCAACCCCCGTCCCTGCTCAGGAGATAATTCAATCCTATCGTAAGAGAAATTAAGAGCATTAACTACGTAATCCCCAATCTTGTTCCAAAAAGTCTTGTAAAACTCGGCTGTAAGGCCATCACTCCCTGGACTTTTCCCATTACTAAAAGAATTAAGAGCCTCCCAGCATTCTTTAAGAGTAAATTTACTATCGCAACTTTCGGCATCCTCTTGCGATAAAGGATTAATACAACGTTTATTACCAAAAATGATAGATGGATCACAACTTTCACTTGTATACAAAGATTTATAAAATGATGCCAATGTGCAAATAATTGCACTATTGTTACAAATATCAGTCCCATCGTCGGATTTAAGTTTACGAATCACGTTAAAGCTTTTATTACGACTCTCTAAATTAAGAAAATATTTCGTATTTTTCTCTCCTTGTTCGACCCATCTTGCCCTAGATCGTATAATGATGCCTTGAACTTTAAAATCGTAAATACGTTGCAATTTCATTCGAGCTTCTGCCAACCTATGGGCATCATCAGCTGAATTTGAAGAATAATACTTTTGTTCCAATTGTGAAATTTCCCTTATTAAGTTAGATTCAGTTGTTCTTCTTTCCCTTGCTTTCTTCTTACTATAATCAATCGATGTCTTTCGAATACAATATTTCATATACTCCCATCGGGAAGCAGGATTCTCATGTGTCCAATTATTGCAAATGTCATCAATTAAATCAGTAATCAGAATAATATACTCTGCATCGGAAAGTAAAGAATTATTAAATTTCCAGTGTCCTGGACCCCTTTCTTCTTTACAAGTCTTTATATCTAAGTTAACCAGTGAGTGATCAGAATTTAGTCCAGGGGTAAAATTACTCTTTGCTACTAAGTACCTTAGGTTCCTAGAAATGAGAAAGAAGTCAAGCCTACAATGTAGACCTGTAGTAATATTTGAAGCCCAAGTGAAGTGCTTTTCGTGTGGGTTCCTCTCTCTCCAAATATCAACTAAATTTAAAGAAGACATGATCTCAATGCATTTATCTCTAGCCCGAAAGTTAGTGCGGGGATTACCCCCTACCTTATCAATATCTAGATTAAATACAAAATTAAAATCGCCACCTACCACCAGAGAGTCCCACTGAAAATCCTCTAATTTACTAAACAACAATTCGAAAAAGCAAGGGTCATCTGAGTTTGGTCCATAAAGACATACAAGGGTGAGCAACTTTTGCTTAATTGTTACTTGAAGGAGGAGTAAACGTCCGTTATCACAAGTGACCGTACGAGAAATTGTGTAGTCAAGCGCCGGGTTCAAAAGAATGCAAACCCCGCGACTAATTGTTGAGCCATGACAGAAAACAATATGACCACCCCACTCGGCTTTCCAATACCTTTCGTCATTTTGACTACTATGTGTTTCTTGAATAAAATAAATATCTTTGTTTTGCTTATGCAGATAAGAGAAAACCTGTCTCCTCTTTCGGCTCTGTCTAAGACCTCTTACGTTATACGTACACAATTTAAGTTCCGCCACAAATCAATTACAAAGATATATACATAACTATATACACACAAAACAATGACAGCGGTATATAACAAGTTGGAAAGAGGAGGATATGTACCAAAATACACCTACACAATATACAATCATGAATTAACATTACAAAAAAGAGGATGGATAAGTGGAAATAATGAGAAAAAAAGGCTAAAGAAACAGAAAAAACGAGTACCTTTACTCGTTGCGGTCCCAAAGGTGGACACAGCAATAAACATGGCTCTCAGCCTGAATAGTGAGGCCTGGGGCTGTGTGAAATATATCTAACGATCAAAACTTTCCAATAATAATAGATATTTTAGAAAGCAGTCAAATACTCACAACTGTTCAGTCACGTAATCATAGAGTATAAATCGTCGATGTAATACCCAATAAGTTGTAACTATAAACAAAGGAGGAAAAAACAGTTATTACCCTGTAACTCCTCAACTGCTCAACACAACATCTTCCAAGATAAATCGATAACTCAGTAGAAATCCATATCCTTATAACACAAGGATGTAGTGAAGAAAATCCCTCGAAGTGGGGATAAAGAAGATAGATAACCATATAAAATGTCATGGTATGCTCCGGAGAAATCATTTAATCCGTAGCAATTATAAACTGTTGACAAAGTCTAATACTATAAAAATTCCAAAGTGTAAGGTCACCTGAAGTAAAACCGAGGTGAGGGGTAAATCTGGCTAGGCTTCGTCTGTTAAGCTACTCGCAGGGGCATTAAAATCATAGGGCTAAATAAATAAATAAATAAATAAATAAATAAATAAATAAATAAATAAATAAATAAATAAATAAATAAATAAATAAATAAATAAATAAATAAATAAATAAATAAATAAATAAATAAATAAATAAATAAATAAATAAATAAATAAATAAATAAATAAATAAATAAATAAATAAATAAATAAATAAATAAATAAATAAATAAATAAATAAATAAATAAATATATAAATAAATAAATAAATAAATAAATAAATAAATAAATAAATAAATAAATAAATAAATAAATAAATAAATAAATAAATAAATAAATAAATAAATAAATAAATAAATAAATAAATAAATAAATAAATAAATAAATAAATAAATAAATAAATAAATAAATAAATAAATAAATAAATAAATAAATAAATAAATAAATAAATAAATAAATAAATAAATAAATAAATAAATAAATAAATAAATAAATAAATAAATAAATAAATAAATAAATAAATAAATAAATAAATAAATAAATAAATAAATAAATAAAAATTTTTTTTCTTCTTCCATCTTTATTTGTTTTTTTTTTTTACTTCTGGTGCGTTTGCATCAAACTTATATACAACAAAGAATATTAGGGTTACAAAACAGCATATTTATGAACAAAGAAAGGATGAAACGTTCTTTTATAATGGTTACGTGAATTAAGAGCCAATTGGGTCAAACAAACGCTCACAAACCGAGAAGGCATCCTTTAAGTCTAAATAATTAACTTTCCCGTTCGATTTTTGGTTTTTCTTAGAAAATATATATTCCTCAGTATGCAGAGCAAACTTAAACTTGTAATAGAAACTATTTACATTTGGCTTTATTGATTGAAGTTTACATGAGAACAAATAATACTTTAAATGCAAAATCAAAAAATTGTATGGGTGGCAGAGTCTATACTGGTACCCAAAGAAAATATCTTGTTTAGAGAACACAAACTGCTTACCGAGGAATCTTCCTTCAACATCGAGAATAAAAGTAGAAGTAAATGTACAATCCCAAAACAGATGCCCAATAGATTCAACCTCGCTTTGACAAAAAGTACAGAGCTCAGAGTCAGTTTTCCCCATTAAATAAAGAAGTCTGTTTGTAGGTAAGATTCTATGTAAAAATTTAAACTGAAAAAACACAATCTTGGTTTCTCTGGTAGTAGCCCAGGGGCTCCTAAAAATGTGATCCCAAGTATTAATAGAAATATCTGAAAAAACATTAACCCATTTTGCCATAGCTGTAGGAGGACTTACTATTTTCTCAATAAGACAGCGGTTAACCGATTGAGACACTGAAGGAGAATGGATAACTTTATGATAGAATAGCTGGTTCGAGTTTTGTGTGTTTGTATGCCCGCCTAAAAGAATATTTTCTCTCTAAGCAGTTGGAATACTAGACAACAATCCCCAATAAAAGACGAAGGTATTACCTGGAGTTGGAAAAGTATTTCGGAACACTTCCCAAACCAACGGCATCCCATTTTGATCGAAAAGGTCCCTTAAATACACCAAACCAAGATTAAATAGTTGATCGTTAAATGCAATTTTACTATTTATTTTAATGTGAGAATTATTCCAGAGTATTTGATTACTAAAATTACTTTGGGGTTCCACAAAGGAGGCATCACACCAAGCATGAACAACATTTCTAATGAAAATATTTGGAATAGACAAGTCTGATTTTTTACAGTTGCAAGAAAAAAAATTAGATAGGAAAAAAGGGTCTTTATTAGGCTTAAGTAATAGAGTAATAATACCTCTGGATTGTTCAGGGGAAAGGTGACCTTTATAGTAACCTGAGTTAATGGAATCGACAACTAAATTTCCAATAAGAGGCCAAAACTTTTTATAAAAATTGGCTGTAAAACCATCACTGCCAGGAGATTTATCATTAGCCATCGAAAATAAGGCTTTGGAACACTCGGCCAAGCTAAGAATTCCTTCACACGAATCAGAAGCCTCCTGATTTAAAGTCTCGATATGCAAATCATCTAAAAAAATATTCGGATTACAATGAGCAGAAGAGTAAAGTTTATGGTAAAAATCTTTAACCTCAGTAAGAATAGCAACTTTGTCAATAACAACTTGACCGTCTTGATTGGTAATCTTCCTAATTACTCTATTCTGCTTGGAACGCCTTTCCAAGTTGAAGAAATATTTTGTATTTTTTTCTCCCTGTTCCACCCATCTTGCCCTTGATCGTAAAATTGTACCCTGAAGCTAAATAAATAAATAAATAAATAAATAAATAAATAAATAAATAAATAAATAAATAAATAAATAAATAAATAAATAAATAAATAAATAAATAAATAAATAAATAAATAAATAAATAAATAAATAAATAAATAAATAAATAAATAAATAAATAAATAAATAAATAAATAAATAAATAAATAAATAAATAAATAAATAAATAAATAAATAAATAAATAAATAAATAAATAAATAAATAAATAAATAAATAAATAAATAAATAAATAAATAAATAAATAAATAAATAAATAAATAAATAAATAAATAAATAAATAAATAAATAAATAAATAAATAAATAAATAAATAAATAAATAAATAAATAAATAAATAAATAAATAAATAAATAAATAAATAAATAAATAAATAAATAAATAAATAAATAAATAAATAAATAAATAAATAAATAAATAGAGGGGTTCGAGCCTAACATGGCGGCGGAGTAGTTGTAGTCTACTTGGGCTCTCGACGTTCTTGTTACTTTTGATAGTTTCGACGTTAGTTTTACCGTGTTTTCTCTGACAACTTTGCTCTTTGAATGATGGCGGAGAAAAATCCTGTAAAACGTGGTCGTCCAGTAGGTTCTTATGGGCGAAAAAAGCGTGAAGAACTTGAACAACTTTCTCAGCAGACACGCCTTACACAATCACAGCCTGATGTCAGCACCTTCGACGTGTACAACATGTCTGATACAGAGCCCGTTGACAGTGATGTTGAGGTAGAGGATCTTACCTCCAAGTTTAGTAAAATTCTGGAACGAGCCATGAAGAAAATCTCACAAGATTTGAAGGATCTCGACGATGAGGTGAGAGGAGTTATAGAGAACCATACTAAGCAAATTAAGGATCTTCAGATCAAAAATAAAAGGTTAGCTGAGAGGGTGTCTACTCTGGAAGAAAAATTCAGGATTTACAGAGAGAAAAAGAATCTCATGCCGACCAGATTAATAAACAGGAAAGATTTTCCAGAAGAAATAATTTAAGAATTGTGGGTTTCAAGACCGAAGCTGAGGAAAACCCCATCGAAATTGCAAAGGAGGTGTGTACAAAAGCAGGGGTCGAAAATTGTCGAATTGAGAGAGCTCATCGAGATGGTCGTGTGGTAGAGGGAAGGAATCGACATATTCTTGTTAAGGTCTCTTTTTATATGGATAAGGTTACCCTCCTTCGAAATTCCCGTTCTCATCTTTCCCAAGAGGAGTATTACTTGACGGACGATTTGACTCTGATCGATCTCAAAGAAAAGAGAAAGTACTCAAGAGAAGTTGCCGAACTTTACCGGAGTGGCACTAAACTACGCTCTTTTGGGGGACGTTGGAGATCTTCAGACGGGAAACCATACACCTTCCGCAACTCCCAGTCCTAAAAACCATCGGGAACTTCATGCTTAATTAGTATTTATTTTGTATGTATTTCATTTTGTACATTTGTATGCTATCTGTACATTTTTAACCATGTTTCAACAGCCCTAATGCCATGTGGGGCTCCTTCCATTTGCCTTTTAGGGCTTTTACTGCTGATCATGTTAGGGGCTTCGGGTGTGGTTACCTGTCCCTTATCAACCCTGTCAGTAGTTTTGATTACTTTTCTTTTCCCTTATTGCCCTTTCCCTTTTTGTCCCCTTTTCTCTAAACTTTCTTTCTCGTTTTTTCTCTTTAATTTTTATCCTCAGTATTGTTCTATGATGCTAAGGCAATGTTTAACACACTGTATTTACTATAATTGTTGTGCCTACGACCTCTATTCCTTGTTATTCACATTGTTGAGATGTCTGCAGACCTGACCTTTGTTTCTTTTAACGCCAGAGGTCTAAGGCAGGTAAAAAAACGCAGACAGCTGTTTGCTTATTTACATCGTCGTAATTTTGATATCTGTTGCATTCAAGAAACGCATAGTAGTTTCTCTGACGAGAAGTATTGGTCAAATGAATGGGGCGGGAAGGTCTTTTTTAGTCACGGTGATACTAATAGCCGTGGCGTGTGTATACTGCTTAAGCCAAGTCTCAACTATGAAATCATTAAACAGGATACTCATCCGTTTGGAAGATACATATTTATCGATGTTTTACTTAATGAACAGGTTTATACTTTAGTTTGTCTGTATGGGCCAAATAATGATACTCCAATCTTCTTCTCCAATTTTTCTAGTAAACTTTTGTCTTTTAGAGGAGACAATATCGTCCTAGCAGGAGATTTCAATTTTGTTTTTAATTTAGAGCTCGATAAAAAGGGTGGTAATAGTAATACGAACTTCAAAGCCCGGGCTGAATGTTTAGCTCTTATGAATTCTCATCATCTTATTGATATTTGGAGGGAGAGAAATCCCTGTTTAAAACATTTTACTTGGAGCTCTAACATTACACCCGGCATCCATTGCCGATTGGATTTTTTCCTTGTTGCAAAACATTTGTGTCATGCTATAAGTAATGTAAGTATCTCCCCTGGTATTCAGTCTGACCATTCGTTCGTTCAGTTAACTATTAGTCATCAGTCTTTTCGCAGAGGCCCAGGGTTGTGGAAATTAAATAACTCTCTGTTGAATGACCCTGATTTTATTGTTCTCATTACTGACCCTATTGAGGACGAATTGTCACATTCCAATGTTGTCGTTTTTGATCCCTGTATCCGCTGGGACTTCATCAAGTTTAAAATTCGTCAAGCTTGTATCAAATTCTCCAAGCAAAAAGCCAGAAAAAGAACTCGTAAAGAAGAAACTATTTTGAATCGAGTTGCTTCTTTAGAACAATCTCTTTATGTATCTGAAACGGCCGAGACTCGTGCTCAGTTACGTGAAGCACAAAGTGAACTCTTATTGTTCTACAACTATAAGCTCCAGGGCACGATCATTAGGTCGAGGGCCAGATGGGTGGAAGAGGGGGAGAAAAACTCAAAATATTTTTTAAATTTGGAAAAAAGAAATAGAACCAGTAATGCAATTTTTAAAATCCGGAACGCCATGGGGGAATTGTTGATCGAAAACAAACTTATTTTGAATGAAATTAAAGAATTTTACAAGAGTTTATATGCTTCTTCTGATTGTGACCCACACATGTTTTTTCAACATCTGCCGAATTGTAAACTTGACGATGATGAGTCTTTATGCTGTGAAGGTACACTCACATTGGATGAATGTTCTCAAGCTATTAAGTCTATGTATAATGATAAATCACCTGGCTCTGATGGTCTTTCAGTTAACTTTTATAAGAAATTCTGGGACCTTATTGGTCCCATTGTTTTAGAGAGTTTAAATCATGGCTTTGAAAGAGGTTATCTTTCCACTGAACAGTCACGAGGTGTCATTTCTTTAATTGCTAAGCCAGGAAAAATACAGAATTGCTTCATAACTATCGTCCTATTACACTTTTGAATGTTGATTATAAAATTGGAGCAAAAGCCATTGCTACTAGACTTAAAACTGTGATCCCTAAGCTTATATGTACAACTCAAACAGGTTTTATTAAAGGAAGATATATTGGTGAAAATATTAGATATGTTTTAGATTTAATTGATTATACTTCTCAAAAGCAGATTCCAGGTTTCTTATTTCTCATTGACTTCGAAAAGGCTTTCGATAAAGTCGAATGGTCCTTTATTCAATATACTCTATCTTTTTTCAATTTTGGAACCTTGTTTAAAAGATGGGTTGATGTTTTGTATACCAACAGTGAGGCGTGTGTTTGTAACAATGGATATACTACTGGTTTTTTTCAAGTTCAAAGAGACGTGAGGCAAGGATGCCCACTGAGTCCTTATTTATTTATTTTATGCGCTGAGATCCTGGCTATGAAAGTTAATATTGTAACAATGTTATAAGAGGTATCTCTGTTAATGGCTTAGAAACAAAATTGCTGCAGTATGCAGACGACACTATTTTTACTTTAAGTAGCAATAAAGAATCTTTAAATGAAACTCTTCAGGTTCTGAGCAATTTTAGATCTGCCTCAGGTCTTACAATTAATATTAATAAGTCAAGCCTGTTTCCTCTAGGTCCCTTTGTCCACTCTGAGCCTGTCTTTGTTCATGACTTTAATCTAAATATGACGAATGGTCCAATTAACTTTCTCGGCATTAGTTTCACACATAATGGTGACGATCTCTTTCCCCTAAATTATATGCCGAAACTCTCTCGTCTGAAAAATTGTTTAAGGTCATGGCCCACAAGGGACATGACACCTATTGGTCGTAATGCTATAGTAAAATCGCTTGCCCTTTCACAACTTGTTTTCCTTTTTACCGTACTTCCCAACCCACCTGCTCATTTTATAAAAGACGTGGAGAAGGTTATTTATGATTTTATCTGGGCAGGTAATCCTGACAAAATTAAACGTACTACTATGATTAATAACATTTGTGATGGGGGGTTAAGGGTAACACATATTGCAAGTTTTATGAAAAGTCTAAAATGTTCATGGTTTAAACGTTATTGTGACGACACTAATGGGCCATGGAAAGTTTTCTTCGATATTCATTTGAAACATTACGGCCGAAAGCTTTTGTTTAAGTGTAATTGCAGACCGAACGATGTTAAGGTTATTTCCAGTCGTTTCCTTCATGGTGTGGTAGAAGCCTGGTGTGAAGCTTCGTTCAAACAACTAACTCAGAATTATGGTGATGAAATTATTTGGAATAATTCCATCCTTTTAGACAATAACAGTGGCGGATCCAGGATTTGGCAAAAGGGGGGCCCAGGTCATAGAAGTTTGTATAAAAGTCCGATCTGGGGGAGGGGTCTAAGGAGAGTGGTGTCCCCCGGGGGCAGTGCCAGGGTATTTTGATAGGGGACAAAGCATGTGATGAGTAATCACCGTCCTGGGGGAGGGGTCTAAGGGCAGGGGTGTCCCCTCCCCTTTGAGAAATTTTTGTTAATTTAAGGTTGCTCAAATGCAAAATGGTGATGTCTGTGGTGTATTTTTTGAACTGATCTTATATGGCTGGAAAGCGTTCATAATTCAGTGAATTTTAATTTTTGGTTTGGGTGAAAGATGCTTTTTTGGGAGGGGTCTAAGGGGAGGGGGTGTCCCCTCCCCTTTGAGAAATTTTTGTTAATTTTAAGGTTGCCCTGATGCAAACTGGTGATGTCTGTGGTGTACTTTTTGAACTGATCATATATGGCTAGAAAGCATTCATAATTCAGTGATTTAAATTTTTGGTTGGGTAAAAGATGCTTTTCTGCGGAGGGGTCTAAGGGGAAGGGAAGGGGTGTCCCCCTCCCCTTTGAGAAATTTTTGTTAATTTAAGGTTGCTCAAATGCAAAATGGTGATGTCTGTGGTGTATTTTTTGAACTGATCATATATCGCTGGAAAGCGTTCATAATTCAGTGATTTTAATTTTTTGTTGGGTGAAAGATGCTTTTCTAGGGAGGGGTCTAAGGGGAGGGTGTCCCCTCCCCTTTGAGAAATTTTTGTTAATTTAAGATTGCTTAGATGCAAAATGGTGATGCCTTTAGTATATTTTTGAACTGATCATATATCGCTGGAAAATGTTCATAATTTAGTGAACTTTAAATTTTACCCTTAATTCACAGTGCATTTCATTAAAATAAATTACAAGGCTTAAATAAGACACTACAGGGTAATATTGCAGCAAGTTATAGTTAAAAGCCTGATGTTGTCGAAAATATTCCTCTAAATATTAAAGAATTCTGAAATTCCCTTGAAAGTAGAAGCAGCGCTCCCAATGCTGTGGGCCTGGCCGGTAATAGACTGAAGTTAGCAATCCATTAATACAGCGCTCATGAGTAACTCCTTGCAATGCCCAGAGAAAGTCATTGAGGCCAATATAAGCCAAAATGTTATCAGTTGAAAGTCAATAGCAGAGTTATTAATATAACACTTATTTTCTGAGGTAGGAAATAATGAACAAGTTTGAGTTTCACTCTGACACATCTCATAGGCCTATTTCATTGGAATAGGGCCTTGTCCTTTGTTTTATGAAGTTGAAAAAAACTTTCAAAATTTTTTGGAAGGGGGGGCCCGGGCCCCCCGGGCCCCCCCCCCCTAAATCCGCCCATGAATAATACCGTTTTTTATGATTCCATGTTTGACAAGGGGATTTTGTTTGTTGGTGACCTTTTTGGTCAAAGTGGAAAACCCCTTACTTTTAATGCCTTCAAGCGTAAATTTCACTTATCTTGTATACCTTTTACTTTATACTGGGGTTTAATTAAGGCCATTCCGTCAACGTGGAGGCAGGTGGGCTGTAGATCAGTAAATCATTCGAATCATAATACTCTTTTTTATGATAAAATTATCCAAGGGACATCTGTTTCAAAGACCGTATATGCCATTTATTGTGATGTATTATGTAAGAAACCTACAGCTATTGCCAAGTGGAATGTGTATTACAATTTCGACGATGATGATTGGCATGATATTTTTAATGTACCTTGGAAAAGTGTATCAGAGACGAAATTACAATACTTTCAGTTTAAATTTATTCATCGAATTCTTCCTACAAATAAGCTACTTTTTTATATGAAAAAAGTCGAAAACCCATTTTGTTCTTTTTGTGGGTTAGAAGAGGAGTCACTCGAGCACTTATTTTGGGGGTGTACTTTTACTTCAAATTTTATATTGGAGGTGGAGCAAAGATTTCTTAACAAACAGTTCTTTTTTTCTAAAGAAGATATTTTGTTTGGCTATCGTAATTCTGATGCATTTTCTTTAAATTTTTTGATTCTTTACATGAAGTATTTCATCTTTAATTGTAAAAGGCAAAAGTTAGAACTAGATATTAATAGTTTCTTCTACAAAATGAAATTTGCTTTACAGGTGGAACGTTTCAATTATTTTAAAAGAAGTAGAGTGAGTAAATCTAAAGTGAGTTTCATTGATTTACAAAAAACTTTTGCCTCATGTTTCTGATGGGTTTTTTTTGGCAAAAGAAATTATGATATCAACAGATGTGCAGTAATTATGACACGCATTTGGTTTAATCGCATAATTGTATATATTACTGTAAATAAATGATAAGATTTATGAGAATTGTTATACTACAGTGAATTTTGCCAGATTTATAAAACAATTTTTCGCTTTTTGTATCTTTGACTTTCTTTGCTGAGGAGTGAAATTTCTTAAGTATGCAAATTTTTTTTATTACTCATTCTTTCCAAAAGAGCATTACCTTACATTTATCATTCAACCTTTATTTGAAATGTCTGCTTACTTTGTTATATATGTGCTATGCAGTGTACTTAACCTTAATTTCATGACAAAAAATGATTGAAAGAACAATAAAGAGGAAAAAGAAAAAAAAAGAAAGAAAGAAAGAAAGAAAGAAAGAAAGGAAGAAAGAAAGAAAGAAAGAAAGAAAGAAGAAGAAAGAAAGAAAGAAAGAAAGAAAGAAAGAAAGAAAGAAAGAAAGAAAGAAAGAAAGAAAGAAAGAAAGAAAGAAAGAAAGAAAGAAAGAAAGAAAGAAAGAAAGAAAGAAAGAAAGAAAGAAAGAAAGAAAGAAAGAAAGAAAGAAAGAAAGAAAGAAAGAAAGAAAGAAAGAAAGAAAGAAAGAAAGAAAGAAAGAAAGAAAGAAAGAAAGAAAGAAAGAAAGAAAGAAAGAAAGAAAGAAAGAAAGAAAGAAAGAAAGAAAGAAAGAAAGAAAGAAAGAAAGAAAGAAAGAAAGAAAGAAAGAAAGAAAGAAAGAAAGAAAGAAAGAAAGAAAGAAAGAAAGAAAGAAAGAAAGAAAGAAAGAAAGAAAGAAAGAAAGAAAGAAAGAAAGAAAGAAAGAAAGAAAGAAAGAAAGAAAGAAAGAAAGAAAGAAAGAAAGAAAGAAAGAAAGAAAGAAAGAAAGAAAGAAAGAAAGAAAGAAAGAAAGAAAGAAAGAAAGAAAGAAAGAAAGAAATTCCTCGATTAATGACAATGGTGATCAAAATGTTAATGAAGTTTTATTTGCTAATTATTTAAGGTCAATCAGGCCCTCTCAATTTGGCTATAACAGGTACTTATCAACTATATCTGAGAAGCCAACTGCGACTCAAAAATGGGCTGTGTCTTTTGATAATCTAACAGAATGTGACTGGACTCGCATTTATAGTACCCCCTGGCTTTCTGCTTCAGAAGCCAGACTGCAGTATTCCCAATTTAGGTTTATACATAGGGCTCTTCCAACCAATAAATTGCTTTCGCTAATGGGGAAGGCTGATTCAGCATATTGCACTTGGTGTGAGACAGAGGAAGAAACGTTGGAGCATATTTTCTGGAACTGTAGACACATCACACATTTTATCAAAGAGGTAGAAATTATGCTATTTAAAGATCATTCGGTTTTCTCAAAGGAAAGTTTCTTTTTTACGTATGAAAATGCTAAACATCCCTATAACTTCTTGGCACTACATATGAAGCACTATATTTTTAAATACAAATTGATTAAAAGTATACCAGATGTGAATGCGTTCTTTTCTATATTTAAATTTAAAGTAAAAGTAGAACAATATAAAAAAGTAAAAAATAAGAAGATTGTACATATTGACGACATCAGGAAAGCGTTTGCCTCTTGTCAAAGTTTATTTGCAGATTAGTCATGCAAAAAGGCTTTACTTTGGCATTGTGTATTTTATATTATATTCTCATGTTTTCTCTACTGGGACATCACAATGTTATTGTTTGTATATTATGTCATTTCATTTCTACTGTTTTATATCACCTTGAACATAGAAAAGAAGAAAAGATGATTACAAAAAATAAATAAATAAATAAATAAATGAATGAATGAATGAATGAATGAATGAATGAATGAATGAATGAATGGATGGATGGATGGAGGAAGGAAGGAAGGAAGGAAGGAAGGAAGGAAGGAAGGAAGGAAGGAAGGAAGGAAGGAAGGAAGGAAGGAAGGAAGGAAGGAAGGAAGGAAGGAAGGAGGAAGGAAGGAAGGAAGGAAGGAAGGAAGGAAGGAAGGAAGGAAGGAAGGAAGGAAGGAAGGAAGGAAGGAAGGAAGGAAGGAAGGAAGGAAGGAAGGAAGGAAGGAAGGAAGGAAGGAAGGAAGGAAGGAAGGAAGGAAGGAAGGAAGGAAGGAAGGAAGGAAGGAAGGAAGGAAGGAAGGAAGGAAGGAAGGAAGGAAGGAAGGAAGGAAGGAAGGAAGGAAGGAAGGAAGGAAGAAAGGAAGAAAGGAAGAAAGGAAGAAAGGAAGAAAGGAAGAAAGGAAGAAAGGAAGAAAGGAAGAAAGGAAGAAAGGAAGAAAGGAAGAAAGGAAGAAAGGAAGAAAGGAAGAAAGGAAGAAAGGAAGAAAGGAAGAAAGGAAGAAAGGAAGAAAGAAAGAAAGAAAGAAAGAAAGAGTGAGTGAGTGAGTGAGTGAGTGAGTGAGTGAGTGAGTGAGTGAGTAAGTAAGTAAGTAAATAAGTAAATAAATAAATAAATTTTCGGTACCGTACTATTTGACAGGCGCTTAGTGAAGGGGGAGGGGGGGGGGGAAGAGCCCTTCGTAAGAATATTTTTCTTAGCTTTTCCTTTACTCATATCGCTAAAAGTCCAAAATATGCGACTTTTATAGCTCGCTTAGCGTGCACCAACTCTGAGTTTTAGATGTCCCATTCTTAAATTATTGTTCAAAATCCATGGAAAACCCTCTGATGAATCCATTTTTCCCTCTTTCCTCAAGCCCTTGGACTCGGCCGACTGTAAGTGAAACGGAGTAAGAATGTAATTAAACAAAGTCAAATTGTGATTTTTGGTTTTGATGAAAGAGAAATCTATGCAGTCATGATGGCGTGTACGTGTGTATGAGAAAGTGGTGTTTGGTGTTTTTGACACTTAGATGGTTAACACGATATCGCAAGAAGGGAAACTCCAATAGTTCTCATATTTGGTATATGGATGCGTCATATTAAGAGAAAGAATCTTATTGTTTTTGGTGGGGTTCAAAGGTCATCTACGGTCACCAGGGGTCAAAATCTGAAAACCTTGTTAATACCATATCTCAAGGTAGGAAGCTTGGATAAATTTCATACTTAGTATGTAGATGCCTTACGGTAAGAGGAAGAATGCTAGTGTTTCTTGTGTAGCTCACAGGTCATTTGGGGTCACGGGTTCAAACGATTTCTCGAGGTAGAAGCTCTGATAGATTTCATACTTGGTAAGTGGATGCCTAATGGGGGAAGAGGAATCATAGTGTCTCTGGTGGATGCCAAAGCTGATCTGACGTCACCATCGGTCAAAGTCTGAAAACTTTGTTAACAAGCTATTTCATGGTAGGAAGACTGGATAGATTTTATACGTGGTATGCAGATGCCTTATAGTGAGAAGAAGAACCATATATTGTCTTTGGTGGGATTCAAAGGTCATCAAGGGTCAAATTCTGAAAACTGTTCACAAGATATCTCAAAGTAGGAATTTTGGATATATTCTATACATGGTATGTGAATGTCTTATGGTGAGAAGAACATAGTCTTTGGTGGAGGTCAAAGGCCATCTGGGGTCACCACAGGTCAAAGCGCAAGAATTGCCAAGATCAAATATGAACACAAATCTATTTTTCCAACACGTTAAGATAACATTTGATCAGCGACTGAAAGAAATGAGACAGCATGGTATTATTTGGAACAGAACATATAGTATCATCAAAACCTCAATGCAATTTTGCATTCTGGTTGTTGTCTGTCACGGCGAAATGACCACCGTATTTCATTTGATGTTTAAGCTAAAATGCATCATTTCAATGCCTACAATTTCGTAAATACCCCAGATGTGGACCCCTGGATCCCACGCGGTTAGGGAGAGCGCTTCTCGCTCCCGCGATGGCTTCGGCACCGTTTGGCAGTCCACCCAGGTTTGCCCCCCCCCACTTTCAGATGTCAAATTCCGCCCTGGGTGTTGCCATTTGGTGTCTAATGTTTTGTCATGTTTTTGTATGTGGACGGGAGGTTGGGGATCCTGCAGCCATTTGTCTTTATCATTAGTGCAAATCTTAGACACTTTAGATCAGGGGTGGCGCCAGCGGGGGGCATGCCCCCCGTCGGGGAAGGCTGTCCCCCCGTCGGAGAAATTTTCCAGTTTCGTCGGGGACCCTTAATCCGTACGATAAAATATGAAGTCCCAACGACCTTTAGTCGCCCCGACGATCTGCTTGATTTTGCTCATAGGAAGGGCAGATTCTTCAATAAAGACCCCAATTTTCCAATTTTTCTTACAAAAAACCCCAAATTTTCAATTAAATGTTTCTTCCAAAAATCCAAATTATTCAAATTTTCTTGATTAAAACTCCCAAATTTTCAATTTTTTGTAAAAAAGGCCAAAAATTTTTCGGCGCGCTTTGCGCACCAAAAATTTTGCTTTTGTAGTCCTTTTGGCCTTTGTCGGGGTTCGGGCTGCTGGCCCCCTGTCGGGGAGCTTGGTCCACCTGTCGGGCAAGTCCTGGCGCCACCCCTGCTTTAGATAAGGTCTTTTTCGAAGAGGGCGATTGATGGATTCATCCTCAACCCCCACAGGAGTAAGACCAGTTTATCCTGTGAACGGGGAAGGGGCTCGCATTCCGTGCTTGAGTAGGTCCCTGTGTTGAACAAAACAGTAATTGCCCAATTGAAATGCATGTGATCTCACAGTTTAACAAATACACGGATGTTATCGAATTGTTTGATACAATGGAGTCTGCTACTCGTTATAACTTGAAAATGTGCTCATAATAAAAACGCGCGCTCAAAAACAAATCTTGAGAAACTTTTGTGCCAGACCAAAATTACATTCTTTTTACACTGCATAGGCCTACAATAATATTTGACCCAACCACGAGAACCAGTATATTCAGAAAAGTAGGTGGGTGAGTGGGTCTCGGATGGAAGAATTCCTTCTAATAATATGGTGTCACTATAGGAACAATTGGTTTACTTCAAGTATTCACAATCTGGTAGCTCGTCTCTTTCATTTTCATACCTTCTCTAGATTAAAAAATTGCACCTCGCTTTTTAAAATCCAATAAACCTTATGCCTATGACGTCACAGAGTAGAAAGTGCTCCCTCGTCTGGAGGCAAGCGCGTACCATTGCAAGTTACACCAACAAGTGGAGACCGCTGATTGGTCAACCAATGGGATACGTGCGAATTTTACTTCACTCATGTGCGAAGTCTACGTTGTGCGTGCCATGCGCTTCATTGTTTTGCCTCAAAAATGACGTCTCGTGAGGTCAATGTATGAGGTCTATTCAGACTAGGCACAGCTGACTGAAGTGGTACTTCTGTTCTTATTATGTGCTATCTCACCCAGTTTCTGTAGACCTTTTGGTAATAAAAGTACTCCAACAATAGATATATAAAAAAAAAAAAAATAAAAAAAAACCTTAATGTAGAACATATTGGCGAAAGGGGCACCTAAACTTCCCCTCCGTATTTGTTGAAGGCCGGCCCTTGGTGTGAATCACCAGCCATGTAACGCACCTCCTGTCACCTTGGTGAACATGAGTTGCAGACATGAATGGAGCGCAATAAAAGTTTTTTTTTTTGTAAAAAAGTTCCGATCCCTTCGGGTAATCATGGACCATCTGAAATGTCTATGGCATTATCACATTTTCGAAAACAGCCAACGGCACTTGTGTAACACACTGACATAAACGGAAGAGTCTATATTCGATGTGTGTGTGTGGGGGGGGGGGGGGTGCGTCGTTTTCTGAAATATAACATACAGTTTGCCAAAATATAGCAACATTTCTTCCCAAATGGGGGTGGGGAGCTGGAGGCTAACGCCCAACCCCACACATCTCAAAAGGCTATGCTGCCGGCTTTCCCTTGAATCACCTGTCCACGCAGTGATAAATGATTATATACTCTTGAAACTTGATACAATAAACCTTTTACTTAATAAAGTGGTCAAAACAACACAGATTAGTTATATAAGACTCCACTTTCATTTAAGTCAAAAGGATGTTTTATATGACTAATTAACAATGTTTTTGACTGATTTATTTCAACGGTGTATGGGATAAAAGAATCTCTTCAGTTTCATTAGGAACAGGATGTATCCATAACACCTCAGTAGAAGCCTTAGAACAAGTCTCGGTACGGCACAAGAACAAGGAAATTTTGAAGCCTTAGATATTTAGGTGAATCTGAGGGGGGGGGGGGGCAGATAGTTCCTTTCCAGTACATCCTCTCGAAACCATTAATGAAACATCCCTTGTCATCATTACTCGAAAATAAATGAAAAACTAGCATGTTGATATAACTGATGGAAGGATGAGGGAACGGGGCAAATTTATCTCTCTGGAAGCCAAACTCACACCAAGTACCTTGTATAGTGTCCGCTCCGTCATGGTCCCTCCTGGTCCGTTCAGAAATCTCGACTTGTATCTTGACTTTAACTTGATTAGGCAAACGCAAAATGGTAGTTCATGGTGACGTGAACCCCACTGTTGTTTTATGTCTTCGTACCTCTTTTCATTCATTTCATTTATTTAAATCTCCCGTAACTTCACAACTGTCCCACTACATACACAAGTGTAGTTTGTTGACTAGTAACATTTGTTTCAGGGCCGGATCCAGGAATATGAGAAAGGGGGCGTAACCGTCTGCAGAAAGTGCATGATGCAAAGATTTGGGGCTGGAGTTGTAAAATTCTGCTAAAAAAATCATTGCTTGCAGAAAATAGGAGGCGTACGCCCCTTACGCCCTCCTTGGATCCGACCCTGTGTGTTTGAGAGTAAAGAAATGCAGTACAATCATTACGCGTTACTTTAGACCACTTTTAAGCGTAGATGCTAATAACACAATTGATAATTGCAAGATGGGGAATGTAGAGATCGCAACAACTCATGTGAGCTTAACTGGGAAGTCACTCTCCAAGGTAAATTGTGACACCTATAAACCAACTTAAATCACTGCAACTTCTACAACTCAACCAAACAACCCCAATTCTACCTCATCCAACTCCAACCCAACCCATCCCACGTCACCCCACTCCACCCTTTCCCATCTCGCCACACCCCGAAAAATACCCACCTATCAATGACATATGCAAGTGATACAAATTCTAGAAAATTATAAGAAAGTACCTCTGAATATTTGAAACTGACGATTGTAAGAAACATTCTGAATAAGCGGCTAAGAATTCCACACATTAACTAAACGATATCTCAGGCTCTTTTGGAAATTGTTTGAAAGGGAAACGGACAAAGATTTGAACATTGTTAAGTACTGTAGTCATGAATTTGGGTGTTGCGGTGTGAAACTCTTTAAAAACTTTTGAGAAGCATTTCAACTTTCGCATCTGAAAATAAAACATGAAATACCGAGGTTGACAAGATACTACATTATCAGTAACATAAGGGAAGAAAATAAAGGATTAGTATATGAGCATACCAGGTAGACCCAGTGACGCGACGGATAACCTTTTTTCCGCAAAAACACCAATTTGTTTAAATTAGATTTTATTGTCCCTGACCAAACCACCAGACAATAAGTTTGATGGGGTAATATTAAACTTAGGTTAATGGAACGCAAAACACTTCCAGGGAAGAAATGTTTTACTTTAAAAAGCATTCCCATACTTCGTGATACAGCAGTAGAAATGACATTAATACAGCCGTTCCATTAAAGCTTGAAGTTAATCCAAAATAGAAGAAGTTTAGTTTTATAAGTGCGATTGATAGGTTTACCATGTAAACCAGTACTAAAATAAGAGTTATAGTAGGGTCTCCCAAACACCATGTAGCTAGTCTTATCAATATTCAAGGACAGTTTTTTAGCTTGAAACCAACAATGCAATTCATAAAATTAATGACATTTATCATCTTGCAATCTTTTATAATTGTCCATGGAAAAAATATGAGTGTCATCTGAAAAAAAGTAAGTGAAGAGGCAGTGAACACAATACTGAAATCATTCCTACATAAGATAAACAAGTATTGATCCCTGGGGTACGCCATACTTAATATCTAAGGGGTTGGAACTTTTGTCTAAAAAACAGTTAAATGCTCTCTGTTGTGGAGGTAGCTTTTAAACCAAAGAAGACCACTGCCTCTTATTCCGTAGTGAGAGAGTTTAGATATCGGGATGCCGGTCTATGGTGTGAAATGCCTTTGATAAGTTTAGGAATATTCTAACTGTTAAAAGTTGTTTACCCAAAGCTTCATGACGTTTGTCTACAACATCAAAAAGGGCCATATCAGTTGATATACCGTTACGAAAACAAAATTTACCATCAAACAAAATGTTGTGCTAATTAAGGAAGGATAAGTGCCTGTTATACAGTTCGTTCTAATACCTTTGAAAAAGCCGATAATACTGAAATAGGACGATATTTAGAAAAAAAAATTTGGTCCACCCTTCTTAAAAGAATAGTACACTTCTAAGCTCAAATCAAGTTTTGATATGTTAGAAGGGTACTTATTCAAAGCATTCTGGTGAAGTTTGTAGTGAAATGCGATGTGTAGGTCTCAAGATATTAGCAGTTAAAGTTGTCACATTTTCAACACAAAGTGAACTTGAAGCAAGCACATATGACGTCATAGCCTCACATTAATGAGCAGTCTTTTGTTTTTCTTTAAACTTTACACCCAATTTTCTCCTTCACAATCCCAAGTTATCCGAATGTGATTGCATGAGAGGCATGGACGTTTTACAAACCTTACATTCCCTTTGGGGATGTCCTGTCCTTATTAACTTCAAGGTCAGCAGAACAGACCGAAAACACAAAGGAAGCAAAGCATTTCTCATCAATGTGAGGAAGTGATATAACCCCTGCTTGCCTCAAGCTCACTTTGGATCACAGATGTAGTAACTTCATTTGCTGACACCTTGAGTACTACACGTCGGATTCGAAACGAAAGTTAAACCAAATTGGGTAGATTTAGTTCCTCTTTCACATATGAAAATTTAAACCCTTCCTTTAAATACCGGTACAACTTTTGCAGGTTTCATTCTGTTGGGAAACACACCACTTGATACAGAAATGTTACAAACATGGATCTGCAAGTAAGTGAGTTATGCGTCGAATAAAGGATGGTTTGAAGTTATCAATACCAGCAGCTTTATTTAAATTGAGACAATGAGAGGCAACCTCAACGATTTTATTTGCTGTAACTAGAATAAAAAACTGAGAATTGGGGTTATCAGTACCAAGATAATCACTCTCACAGAAATTACACTGGTTCTTTTCCCCAAGTATTGGACCTTTGATAACAACATACTCGTTAAAGGTACTAGCTATATGTATAGGATCACATGTCATAACTTCACCGTCGAGGAACTAATCTGTTATCTTGGATTTAATAAATTGTTAATGATTGATCCGTTTCGTTTAGGGCCATGTTTCAACTCTTTAAATTTGTCCTGTCTAGGAATAACATGGCTTTGCTAAGTTCTATACAGCCGATGATTTGATTTATTGGAATCTGAAAGGATTTTCAAAGAAGTCCTGTAAAGCTTGATTTTAGTCGTAATCGATTTGAGAATCCCAGAAATAACCCATGGGTGTTTTCAAGACTGTTATTTTTCACTTGAAAGAAGGTAAAATAATCATCTTATATAGTATATCACAGATTAAAATCATAATATTATTTACATCGTCTTCGTTATACACGAAAATCCGGTCCATCCTGCTAAGTCTCCTAACAAAATTTTCAATATTACGCTTTCATAATTTCTAGAATTGAAACCTTTGTTTGCTTTAATTCTATGTATTAAAAGCGTGAAAAATACCTGGAAATAATCTTTCAAATCAGTGATAATTACTCCTGATAAGAATGCATCGCAACAAAGAACACTGGTAACAATGCTGTCAATTACTGTAGTAGACATGACGCCTTCTTTTGTAGGTTTTGTTATTAAAGGACAATTAAAAGCCACTTGAATTTAATGATACTTAAAAAATCAGAAGAAGACTCCTTTAAGATATCAATATGAAAATCATCAATAAGAAAACACTGCTTCCCTTTATGTGTGGTTTTACCAAGGATATTATTAAGATTGTCATGAAAAGTTACTAAAGTACCACTGCGAAGCCTGTAGATAATACTAACCATAATACGATTTTTAGACTTGCTTACTTCAACTTAAATATTAAATAAACTTCCGATAAAGACATTAAACACACAGAGATCAGGACGTTTGTGAAAGATAACACCATCCTTAGTAAACATGCTTAAGCAACCTCCCCTCCTTGTTCATATTGACATATTTAAATCACTAAAGCACGTTCAGAAAACCTTTTACAGAAGAGTCTGTCTTCAGAACTGACGGAAAGTCTTGAATGTTACAAAACGTCTTGTTTAGACTCCTGCTATTTGGGTGGAATAGGAAACAATTCTCATCAGGAGGTAATTAATTGAAACTTTGATCGTATAGAAATTACAAGACAATAATTTACAAGTAGTGGATAAGATATAACTATCATGTGCTAGCCTCAAAAGGAGTTTCCTGATCACTTATGGGGGCATTAACCCTGCAATAGAAAGGCAAAGAAGCATTTGCACATGAGTTACAAATCCAAGAAGCAAGACTCTACCTTAAACAATATAAGTGGCATCTTGGATTACAGCGCAAACATAAACTTTTGGGCTTTTGGTTAGAAGTACTATCATCACAAACAACATATTCAAAATTAGTACGTACCGTGTTAAAAAGGAAAGAAAAACTGAAAAAACTGAGATAAAAAGTTAGTAAAAAAGAAAGAGTTTTTCACGTCACCTTCTCACTAGAATTCAGCTGCAGTCCTCCAGAGGTGAAATCAAATTAAACTGTCTTGTGGTTACAAGTTGTTGAGGTTATTTAACCCTGCGTTTTTTGTTTTCTTTTTGGCTCCACTCGGTGTCTTTACAAGACCAAAAATAAAAAAGGTTGCGAGAATGAGAAAAAAGATCATCGTAAAAAGGGCCTTGGGCTGTCCTCCTTCATCATCATGTTGCAATCCTATTGTATAATTTTTTATGATTATTGATGTACAAGTAATCTGAAACTGAAACCAAAACTAAAACCGACCGTCAATGGACCATGCAGATGTTAATTTGGTTTTTTTTTTTTGGAGGCTTCTTTCTAGAGAGCACTATTTTTGCGGTGATGTCTTCTAGAATCACTACAATTCCAGATGACTTAAGTTTCCTTCGTGCTTTTAGGACTCGCTGCCTAGCGGCGTAATTCGTGAAATTTACAATTACATTCCAATGACCTTTGTTATTGGGTTTACCGATCCTGCGGCTTCTGTCGATATCAGAGTCAACGAACGTACTCCAAGTCTGTCACATACAGGCCAGTTTACTGATCGTGTTTAGTTCTTGTTCTTACATTTAACGTTTCATATGATAAAATGACATTTTTTTAAATGTATCCTATTTATAGGTTCTAGATACATATTGCTATCACATTTATGAACAGGGCGCCACAATGTTCCAAAGGCAGGACGCGCGTCAAGGTAGTGTTTGTCATTAATGGAATTTTGTAACATCTGGTTCATTTTTATCCAGAAACGTGGCGATTGGAGAATCGAAAAACGACATAAAGAAGAAAAAATCACGGAAACTAAGAAAAAGGCCGCAAAAACAAGAAAAACTTTGCAAGAAAGAAATTAAAGATCGCAGAAACGAAATACGTCTAAGATTGCCTAAATGTCTTCAGTACTGCAAGGACCAAGTTTGTAAATTGAGCCTGAAAATGTAGCAAATGCAGAGTTACATAACAAAGAACAGATACTCTTGTTTCGTTCAATAATTACCTCAAGGCTTGAATTATTGTACCATAGTTTTTATCTCAAGTTTTCACAAGCTCCGAGTTCCTTTGATCTTTCTATGAGGTTTCCACGTCTTTCTCATGTAAAGATACTCTGTCGTTGTATGTCACCAAAGATATTCAGCATTCCTCATTAGGACTATCATTAAGGCTATATATGTACGCTGTTTGAGTCGTTTGTGTAGCTAAGATGAGTTTTTCTCCTTGAGCCGTTTCTACCGCAGCAACCGCCCTTACATTTTCATCCACTTTCCGTGTTGTAAGTAGCTGACTACGTTCCGGGCTATACTGCACGAGGAAACATTGTGCACCAAATGGAACGGTCCACAACATGTAAACAAAATCATCCTCGTCGGCGCATACACTATACGGTCTCAGGTCATCTGCTTCCACATCTGGTTTTATAAATTCACGCACAATTTTGCTCTCCAAATCCTCCATGGTAGTTACGTAAGCTTTCTTCCCGTCATAATCACAAACTAATAGATTACCGTCACTGACAGTTATATCTTGTGGCCATCTGATCATTTCTGGAAGAGTCAGGGAGTGAATGTAATTCAGCTGATCATCAAATACATACACATCTCTGCTCTCTTTTCCGCCCACCAAGATGTGATTGTTGACAGGATCAGAAGCGATACAACTTAAATTGCGATTTAGCGGCCAGCTGCTGATGACGTCACTGATGACCTTCCTGAAATATGAGCAATTACGTATATTGTACACACCAATTGTGTTTGGTGTATATCCAAAAGCCACTTTACGTTGTGACATCAAATCGCAAGCATGCCTTGCACCCCTCATTCCTGCAATCAATTTCGTCTGTTTCATTATCTCACCACTCACATTTGTGACAATAAGAAATGCTTCGTTACCTGTCAGCGGGGATCCGGTTATGACAATGTTACCATCACCACTACCCGTTGCACAATTGATGTAATGGTATGCCATATTATCATTAAGAGTGAATCTTCTTTCCAATTGTTTGACTTTTTTAGAAATACTTAGTCTTTCTTTGGAGGATAGTTGGTAATCGATCTGCACATTAGTGATTTTTTCTAAATCTGGAAATTCCTTTTTCAAATCGTTCACCAGATTTGTAGCTGCATCACACAAAGAAGGGATACACTGTACTGCTGTCCAGTCATCTTCAGAGGCAACAATACTGGAAGCTATCACACTGAGATTTTCAAACCTTTCGTTTTCTTTTTCGAAACGTTCACAAATTCCTTCAATGGTTTGGACATTCTCATTTGATTGCATTTCTATGGATGCCAGCGCTCCGCTTTTATCTTTGTTAAGTTGTTCTAGTTTCTGAGAAAATTTATCTAACTTCTTTTCAAGAATGATCTCCCGGGCACAACATCCATTGTTTATTTCTTTTTCCATAAGTTTATACTTATCCTCATATTTACTTTTAACTTTCGCTATTTCTTTCTCCATTTCACTCTGCAAAGAGTCAAATATTTTCTGTTTTTCATTTTTCTTCCACCTTTGTATATCTTCCAGTTTCCGTTTGATATCACCTAATTTTATTTCCTCTTTGTGGAATTTATTCTCGTAATACGTTTGCATTATTTCCTTTTCCTTCGTTACATTTTGAATTAACTTTTCTTTTATTTTCTTTGGTGCCATAACCTTCCGTTCCCCTCTCATCCTGCCCAAAATTTTTAGTTGCTCATCAAGCATTTCTCTTTTGACCCTAGCCAATTCTGTTACTTCATGAAGGTCATGTCCCTTGTGTTTACCAAGCATACAAGCCATACAGACAGGTACATTAGTGCAAGTTTTACAGCATAGCTCGGACACTTTCGAAGGATGGATATGACACCTAGGTGTATCCCTCATAGAGGCAAGCTTCTTCAGTGTGATATTTTTGGATTCAATATCTTCAACAGATAGCGTATGCTGCTTGTGGTCATTCAATGTCTTATGTGTCAGATGGACATCAAGGCAATCGGTGCAAAGAAAGTTATTACATTTGAAGCAGTATGCGGCTGCCTTGAGATGTTTCGAACAACTGTAACATTCCCTCGTCTCGTCACTCTGAAGTGATTGTTGAATTTGAACATATTCAACAAGGTTTCTCATGTAAAAATCAGTTTTAAATCCGTCAACTCCATTGGCTGGTAGCAAAGTTTCTTCCCTACACTCTGGACACTTCAAAATACCCATACTTGCTTGCAATAGTTTATCTAAGCATTCTTTGCAGAATCTATGAAGGCACGGCAACAATTTTGGTTCTTTAAAGTGTTCCAAACAGATAGAACAGAGACAAAATTTATCATCTATATCTTTCCAGAGTGAAGCAGACGCCATTTTCAAGTAGTTTCGCGATACCCCTGTCAGTAAAAAATGTGATTGGTTATTCAAGAGAAGTTTCAGTTATCTCAGGTTGGAACATAAAAGCTTTAAGAAAATTATTGTTATCGTGAATGGACAGCTTCCCGAGACAATTTTCATCTGTACAATATTCCTCTTGAAAATGTCTAGATCGGACAATTTCCCCATGGAAAGTCCCCACAAGTGGCAATCACTCCCCTCCCCGCCGACTACATCCCCATTAGAAAATTTGAAATTGTTCAGGGTTGGGATTGGCTGTGAGAAATTTGTTCGGATGGACCCGGTCAGGGGAGTTATCGAGAAACTATCATTTGAATTACACATAACTTATTGTCAAGTACTCAAAGGCTATACGCTACCATTCCGCATAGCGAGGGACCCTTTATATGTAAGGGGCAAGAGCCGGACGTGCATGGAAATTCCTCTAATTTGACCTGATGTTCCACATGGAGAATTTGCTTTTTGTTCATATATACTTTTCAAAACTGTAAATCCCAAATGAAACCCTAAGTAAAGATGCAACTTAAAAGGCCTGCGATGCTTTACTTCTGAAAACACGGCAGACATTTTTGTGAAAAATTTCCATGGTACGCTACGAACGAGACTATTGTGACACCCCAGTTAGAAAGTATCATACATTACAATTAGAATACTTTGTTTCTATCCTTGGTTGCCTTTCTGTCATATCATTTTTTACTATTCAAGTGGAACCCGACTTTTGCCCTCATAAGACTATTGTGACACCCCAGTTAGAAGGTATCATACATTACAATTAGAATACTTTGTTTCTATCCTTGGTTGCCTTTCTGTCGTATCAGTTTTTACTATTCAAGTGGAACCCGACTTTTGCCCTCACAAGACTATTGTGACATCCCAGTTAGAAGGTATCGTACATTACAATTAGAATACTTTGTTTCTATCCTTGGTTGCCTTTCTGTCATATCATTTTTTACTATTCAAGTGGAACCCGACTTTTGCCTGCACAAGACTATTGTTACACCCCAGTTAGAAGGTATCATACATTACAATTAGAATACTTTGTTTCTATCCTTGGTTGCCTTTCTGTCATATCATTGTTTACTATTCCAGTGGAACCCGACTTTTGCCCTCACAAGTTTGACAGATATAGTCAACTTGACAAATTGATATTTCATTTCATTAGTGTTACTTATCATTAGTTGGACTTTAACCTCGTTTATTTACAATATGAGCCAACCTTGTCACTATTTAGTCAGCTATTTATTTTTCATATGACTATTTTGACGTCAAGGCCATTACTTGCACCCTTTTACATCATTATCTTGACGATGACATAAATTTGATTTCCTTTAAATATCCTGAACTTTTACACTCAAAATGTTAACTAATCTGAACTCTTGACAAGAGTTTACAGCTGAAACTTCATAAAGCTGTTTTAATTGAAGTATTTGAATTTAAAAATATCATTTCCGGTCAAACGATAATAGCTTGAAGTCAAAATTTTGACTTTTAATTCTTTGCTCAACCTTTAAATGTAACTTGTTGTCAAAATCACATTGTTTTAATCAAAACAGTCATGAATATGATATTAAAAATTCAACAGTATGTGATTCAAAAAACAAACTTATGGGATTAAACTTCAACACTATGACCTCTCAAGTTGCTAAAAATTTGTATTCTAAGAACATGAGTCACTGTTTCTCATGTCCGATGAAGCTACCTCACCGAACCCCCTGCACAGGCTCGTCGATAAAACAAAATCCAAGGACCCAAGTTTGGAACAAAGCTACTCAATCGTAGAAACATGTATGGCTTTCGGCTGTCCTAACTTTACGTCTGTAAAAGCATTATATATAGTATCTTAACAAAAAGCTCAAATGAGCCCCAAAGATGAAAAAGTCACTTTGGCAAGTAAAAAAGAGCATTTTCAAGGACTCATAGTTTAATAATGTAAGATCTAGCTTCTGTATATTTGACTTCAAATTTCGTTAATTTGCCCATGAATCCTTCAGCCACTAGTGTCCAGCTATTAATCCTATCGTATTGTCCATAAATATCCCCACCCACAAATATTCAGCCTTTCAGTTTACTCGTACAAAATATCAACCTGCAAAATCACTAGAAATTCTCCTGGTAGCTTACCTGAAGATAGGGTATTGCGCATTAATTTTCGGGGGAGACGGACAGAACTTGTAACCGTTGGATACATACAGAGCTAAAAACTTAAGTGAGTTGATTTTATATCTAATACCACATTATGTGGGAGTTTACATGAAAATCTGGGAGAGGTTTAGTATATCTGGTGATCTGACATTGAATTAACCCACTATTGTGGCTAAATTTAGGCTTTTTGTAGAATTAGACAGACCAAAGACGGTTTAAGAGTCATGAAAAATTAATCCATCTGCACTTATTGTTAAATCATCATGGTGAAGGATTGTAAGACTGATTTGGTATTCAAAAGTTGCAAGCGCACTTAGTGCAATGGGCATCAGTTTGAAAAGTTTAGCCAAAAATTTGACGAAACGGGCCCTTTGCAGTGTGAGGCTCTCCCTGGTCCGCCTAGAAGACTGATCGTTTTTCACTCGGACTAAATTTTTATACAGATCTAGACGTTTCGATTACTACCAAAAAGTAAACTTTTTCACATGTTCGAAATGACTGGCGGACGGGGGCACTCTTCTATTCGTTTCATGTAATTAATTGAGGTGTCTATTAAGAGGGAAGGCCAGCAGTTTTGAATTTAAATTCTGGATTACATGATAATGAAAAACTCCCGAGCTGACCAGCCTGATTGTAGATCTGGTTATCAGGACATTTTGGGATGTGCTGATCAGCATAACTATAATTCTTTATTTTAGTGCACTTTACAGGAATATTCTGTTTATTCACTGGAAAGATTTAAAATCGAAAGCATGATGAAATTTCCATGCCAGGCTACCGTCGACTGAATTTATGATAATATTACGTGAGCCGTAGTAATGTTTAACCATAATAAACAACTACAAGTACTTTTATTTAACTTTCTAAATGGATCTGTTTGCTATCAGATTTAGTTGCAGCTATCAGCCCGGACAGTTTAGGTTAATCTGAAGTGCATCGTTTCCTTCTGTCCTTCCTACTATTTTTCATTGAGAACGGTTCGTTGAGAGGCAGTCTGTACTTTTGTAGCGTCCCCCAGAGCAATTCACTTCAGCCCCATTATGATTGAGGCTGAGGTCACAACATTTCGCATTTTATGCGCTTTAGATAGCATGAAATTTCACTCTTAAGCAGCTCTTAAAAACAAGTATGCCTCGTCAGTCGGGGGTGGCTCCAGGTGACGACTAAGCTTCCCGACTGAGTGGCCGGGTTGCAGAAAGAATGGCAAACGCTATATTTTGGCGCGCGAAAGCGCCAAAAATGTTAGGGTTACGATTAAAGAAACTATGACAATTTGCGGCTTCACTGAGTAATCTGACCTACTCAGAGTAAATCAAGAACTTCGCAGCCACCGCAACCATTGACGCTCCTCGGCGAAAATGGAGTTTCATCGACGATAGGGGTCAAAGCCCCCTGCACCTCTTCCACTTGGCGCCACCACTGGCTACAACTCTGGACCTAGCATGCGTTAGTCACCTGGTTATTTTGATGTTTATCATGCGTCGGTTTGCGGTATAGGAGGAACATTTGGCGTCAGGGTACCTACGAAAACCGCACTCTGAAACGAAGGAAGTCACAACAGTTCTGCATTTATCCTGCGATAGTGGCTAGCATGCGAGGAAGCCTTTGAATTACTCTCAGACGCTGTCAGATAGAGAATTGGATCTTCTAAATGAAATGGCCACATTCTCAAAAGTCAAAAAAGCTTTGCTGGCTGGTTGAATGATTATATTTCATTTTAGAGAGCTGTGGAAAGAGCAAGCTCATATAAAACGTTGCAAACACATTGTTAGTACCGAAAGATGACTTGCAGAAATTTTAATTTTAGCAACCACTCAACACACGGAAGAGAGTCAACAACTTACGAAAATATGTCAAGCGCAATCGCAAAATCCTTGCAACAAGGGATCGGGGTCTGCCTAAGGGTCCCGAAAAAAAAATAGATTTCAAAAAATCTGAGGTGTAATCTGATGCATTTTTTATCATTTAATCCATTAAATGGCTCTTTCCTACCATTTTCGGGCTTGGTTTTATTGAGTTAGATGCTTTGTAAGCTATGGAATCTTGCATGTACGTGCTTTTTGTTCGGGTTCAACTTCTAGAAGCTTTGTCACTACCAATGTATAACTATATGCCACCGTGTGCATAATTAAAATGATTGTCAGCAATAGCCTAGGGCAACAGCACACGAAACAAGTCCTGCTTAGATGTAACTGAACAAGGAATATGCCGTACAGCGTGCTACGTAGGCGAGAAGCACCCCTTCAGGAGAGAAATAGTTGGAAGTAGTCGAGTTAAGTTACATAATTAGTTTCCTGTTTACTGCGTTTTGTTCTTGTCAGTCAAATGTTATTTTTCTCAAAACGTAAATCAATTCAGGCGGGCTGCACGTCGCCCTAAGGGCTTCGTCTGAGAACCACTGATTCAGAGATGCTCGTACTAGTCCACTTAATTCATTATGCCAGATAACACGTGACTGTTTAAAGGCCATACTCTGAAACTACGAGCATGAGTAAGATATAATGCTGCATATCATCTTGCTAGTAGCACAGGCCGGCTTTCCCTATTATCTATGGCAACGATACTGTGTCCTGAGGTTGCGATCCTGTTGACTATCTGCTGTTAAAATTAATGAAGAAACTAACCTGTTTGAAATCAGTTTCCGCGGCAAATATTATTCCGAAGCCGATGTTCTTCAGCTGCTATTTTAATGGAAGCATTTGATAAGAAAAGCTGCAACGTTATAGCCTACCAAACATGTAACATTACCATACTTCTTTACGAAGCAGTCCTATATGAAGCCATAGTATAGTCCTGATACATGAGTACCCTTTTGCCTGTAGAAATGTTACATAAACAGACTGTCCTAGCTATGGGAAATACGAATAACTCTCAAATGCGGATGCCTCATCTCCCATTAATAACGTCATCGCACCATATTTTCTCTGAAAGACGGAACACTTTAAGTGACATTGCGGGTAAAGGGCAAATCGATAGGCGCTACCGTTTGCGTATTTCGGAACGATTTGACCAAAATGCGCGTGTACAAAGTTATAAACAAGGAACTGCAATTGCGATTAATCCAAATGGCTGTAACACGCGAATATAATGCTTTTCAAGGCATTCATAGTTTCCCTGTACATTAAACAATAAAGAGTTTAATTTTGCTTATATCACAAACTTAAAACACATGTTCGCCCTCTCCATGGGTGATTGTCTCTCAATTAGAACTGAAGGTCTGGAGTAAAGTTCTACGATGAAAAGACTGGTAAGCAGACATACAGGCCGGACTGAACCGTCTCAGTGATAAAACAAGAAAGTTCAAGCAGATGTAGTGGCCTGCCCAGTAGAAAAATCATTCATTGTTCACTTTGGAGCAGATGTATGGGCCAGAATTCATAACAAGACTGGAAACAATTCTTCAATTAAGGCAGTCTGGACATCTCAGGAGGATACGAACAAGTTATGAAAACGTTGAAAGTTCCAGTTTTTACGGTATTAAATTGCAAAATCCGCTTCCTCCACCATATCGTGTATCGGGGCGGGGGGAGGGGGGATGTAGCTTAGTAAAAGGAAAAATCCATGAAAAATATGATTTGAAGAAGTTTCTTCGGTTGACGAGTTTATCGAAGAAAAGTCAAAGAGAAATCCCTTCTCTGACCAATAGGATTCAATCCATGGTATAAGAAAATAGTTAAAAGTAAAAATACAGTACGAATGATGATAGTAGATTCTCTCAAACTTTAGAGGTCCAAAAGTTATCAGAAGCCTATCTGGCGAAGACCAGCAGACAAAGCTGCGGAACTGTACGTATTATTTAATTTGCTGCTCTCTTTCTGAATGCTGGTTCTACTCTGTCCAGAAAGGGAGTTCCCTAAAAGTGGTTTCTAGACAGTGTTGTCCGGAAACTATGGGATGGGGGATCCTGATTGGACCTAGTCCTGCACATGATTAATAGGCTGGCCAATGGAAAAAGTTTGCAAGTAGAGGGACCCAGACAAGTGACCTCTATTTCAGCATTTGGGCATGACCTGTTAGGGTCACAGGATGGGCTTCATCGAAACCATCGGTGTCAAATAATCTGACAGCGAATAGAACTTATTGCATGGGAACGTCCGAGTAGTCGGCCTAAACTGTCAACACCTGACTGCTTAAATTCCCAAAGAAAACTCCCCAAGTGGGATGTCGAAGAGCGGTATTTTAAGAGGCAATTAGCCCTATTTATTTGACACAAAGAATCTGTTCTTCAGATTTTAGGTCATCTTCGTCTTTTATTATCTCATTGTTTTTCCATTGTTTTTATTTGGTGTTCGTTTTTCTCTTGAAGTATCGTTGTTTTTTTCTTTTCTTTTTGCTATTTATGCTTTTGCTACCATTATCTTGTGCATTCCATTTTACTCCTTATTCTTTTTATCGCAGACATGTAATTTCCTGTTTTGGATTTAATAAAGTTTACTCTGCTCTACTCTACGCTACTCTGCTCTACGTTACTCTAGTTTACGCTACTCTACTCTAGCTATACAACTGTTTTTTGAAAGATCACTATGCAATCCATGTGTAAGCAGTGGCAGAACCAGGGTTTTAAAGGGGAAAGGTACAAATAGATTTGGGAATGTGTGGGAAATCAGATCCAGTGTAAGTAGGGGTTAGATATCTTAGATATCTTAGATATGGGGTATGCCCTCATTTTCCTCCTTCGACATCATTGGTGTGGGGAAGTTACATCATAACTGTTGCTCTGATCACTCCCCAAGGATCAGGGGCCCCACTCTGTGTTTATCCAATTTCCTTTACTCCCCCTTCACAGTGATTCTCTCTTCTAACAACCCTCCTCACTGTTACAAAATACCCTTAACATGTGAAAAGTACATTTGTGTTTCGCTGATACTTTCCGTTATACTTAGGGAATGCTGTATGAGCTGGGTTGTGCTTTGTGAAAGACAACTCTCAAAGAGACCGGTCTATTAAGTTTATCATTTTCTAAAGGGAATTCAATATAAAAATTTCAGCATGTAAATATTGATATCGTTTTATTAGTTGTCAATTGAAACTAACAAGGGTTTATTTCGTTTTTAAGAATCTCCAGAAATTTTACCTTAAAATGAAGCATAAAGGGTCACCTGCAGTTAACCTTTTCATCAATACTATGAGAGACATTTTGTTGATGTACCATTGGTCTATTATCTAAACGTTTTGTCTGTTGTTACTCATATAGCACAATTGACTGTTTACTTAATATCAAATCAACAGATTCAAGCTGAAAGAGCTTGTTTTATTTCCTTAAGTCTTCCCGGCTG
Source organism: Holothuria leucospilota (assembly GCA_029531755.1). NCBI lineage: Eukaryota > Metazoa > Echinodermata > Holothuroidea > Aspidochirotida > Holothuriidae > Holothuria > Holothuria leucospilota. The sequence goes on along the minus strand of CM055967.1, from coordinate 5,220,631 downwards.
GATGTCATGACGAAAGTTTCTGACTAATTCCAATATTTGCACAGTAAAACTACTAAAGACCATGCATGGTTGACTGTAAAGTGTACATTAGGGATTTTTTGTTTTTGGTGTTCTTCTAGTAAAACCAGTCAATGTTTTGCTCAGTACCTGTTGGATTTGACATAAGGAGGCTACTATAGTATATTAAAGTCTTCCGCAAATGTTATATGAAAAGCTTTAGGATGGCACCTGTGTCAGTGAAAATATCTGGAAGTTTCCTATTCCAATCTTTAGTTTTTTTTCTCACAGGTCACCCAATTTGGCCTTATACCACCTAAAACTTATCCCTTCATTGACACCAAAAACATTTCAAAAAAGAAAATCTACATTTCCTTTCTTAAGATAATCGTTCACAAGAGAGACAAGAAACTTTTTTTCTTGATTGTTTAAATTTTAAGTAACTTCCTTAAACCTTATGATAAGTAGATACCTTTAAGAGATCATAAGAGAAAAATAAGACAATCTAATTAAAGACCAAGAATGTACAATTTTTGACGAACTACAAAAAACAATTTAAGTTTTTAAATTTTGCTGTCAAACGTTTATATCCTAAGTTTTTCGTGTGAAGAAAATTTGACCACCGATCTGTTTAAGATGCATCTTACTGATCAGCAGTTGTTTACTGAATTCGATTTCTCAGCATAATTGTGGCCATATTTGTGGTCCGTAGTTTTTGTGGCATCTTAAACTGGACTTCAGAGGCCGAGCTGCTAGCCAAAATAAACTCTTTTAGCTCTTGGAACGCTCCAGTTTTTACCCAAAAGACGTTGCAAGCAGGTATTCGATTCTTGTCCCTAAAAGATCTGTAAAATGCGTGGCCGTTGTAAATACTGTCATCGATATCCTAAAGTGACGAAAACAAAACATAAAGGTGTTTCTGTTCAGTTTTGAGAATAAGATATAAATAAAAACAGACTATTTTTACTATAACTACTTCTTAAATTGGAAAATAAATATTTTGCATGCAAATTTAATACCTTTTCTTTTAAATTTTAAGTAACTTCCTTAAACCTTATGATAAGTAGATACCTTTAAGAGATCATAAGAGAAAAATAAAACAATCTAATTAAAGACCAAGAATGTACAATTTTTGACGAACTACAAAACAATTTAAGTTTTTAAATTTTGCTGTCAAACGTTTATATTCTAAGTTTTTCGTGTGAAGAAAATTTGACCACCGATCTGTTTAAAATGCATCTTACTGATCAGCAGTTGTTTACTGAATCCGATTTCTCAGCATAATTGTGGCCATATTTGTGGTCCGTAGTTTTTGTGGCATCTTAAACTGGACTTCAGAGGCCGAGCTGCTAGCCAAAATAAACTCCTTTAGCTCTTGGAACGCTCCAGCTTTTACCAAAACGACGTTGCAAGCATGTATTCGATTCTTGTCCCTAAAAGATCTGTAAAATGCGTGGCCGTTGTAAATACTGTCATCGATATCCTAAAGTGACGAAAACAAAACATAATGAAGTTTCTGTTCAGTTTTGAGAATAAGATATAAATAAAAACAGACTATTTTTACTATAACTACTTCTTAAATAGGAAAATAAATATTTTGCATGCAAATTTAATACCTTTTCTACTTTAAACAGTGAAAAAGTATTGTGTCAATGTATTGAACATTTCGTGACTTTATAATTTGCAATCAGGTAATGAGTGGACATGAGCCTTGTAATGGTAGCAAGTTATTGAACAGTTCGGGAGATTCCCCCTTTGGGAGAAATCTACTTTTCCCTTGATAGGGAAATAAATTGGTCAAAGGTGTCCTCATGTAGCCTATCTTACCCACAATTCCACGCGCTTTTGTGAACATTGTCAGTGGCAAATGGGTTTTGGTAACCCCTAGCAAATTTGTTTGGTGTAATTTAATGAACTTCATTGCATGTAGGGTATATTGGTACATGCCACTTCCCAATGGGTGGTTCACCACCATACACCGTTTTTTGAAAAAACGCAAGTTTTTGAGTGGTCTTCGTTCTTGTTTAACTTTGCCAACACAATGTGTTGAACACGTTTCACTCATCCGAGAGAATTTTGATTTTCCTCCTAACGGGAGAATTTCCCGGACTGCTGACAAAAAGAGGCAGTACCAGGAGTATGGTATATCCAATTGCAATCGGAAGCAGCTTCTTAACTTTACCTTAAATGTGGTAGAAACTTCTTCAAAATACCTGTGCTTTTTTAGTTCGTGATTCAACATAACACAGAACAATGTCTAAAATAATTTTTTCACTACTCATGACATTAACACTTTTTTGTTCATCACCTGCTGATCAAGCAAACACTGAATTAGTATTTAGATTGTATTACTAGGAAATGTTATTAATATGACGGTCAGGTCTACCTTAGCCAGTTCAGCTGTATCAACGTTAAACGATGGATTTCCCTTTCCACTTGTTTTCAACTCCAAGAAGAATACGTAGTGAGTTCCCTTCTTAGCAGCTGTAGGCATTAGACGAAAAAAATATGACTCGAATAAAAGTATTAAAATACAAAGTTCTCAGTATCATTTGGAAAAATGCTCGAGACTCTCGATGGATTAACCATTCGAAAATTGGCTCCTCAGATAACGCTCCACAGTTGTAAGTCTTAACATAGAGAAAGTGAAAGATATCTACCTTACACCTGCCCGTAAAGAACAACGGTTGTCGTCTTTATCACTTTTCAACTGCGCATAGTAATAACCAAAAGGTATGTTGTTTAATATCTTTTGGACACACCAAACGGGATCTTAGTTTAGTTTAAAGATGTTGTAGTAAGTTCAAAGTTAACACTGAAATGCTATGTATCCATTCGAAACTTCATTAAAAGGACCTCTTTAATTTGACAATTGAAACATTGCAAGAAAAAAAAGAAGGCAAACCACAGAGTAGCAAACATATCAAAGCTTGCACAAATTTTATTCAATGCAATAACAGCAGCAAATGTCGACTTACTTCACCAATGAACTTAATACGTATAGAAAAAAGATTTCTACAACTTGACCGACTGCAGTGGCCAAGTGGTTAGAGCATCCGACTTGCAGCCTGAGGGTCTAGGTTTCAAATCCTGGCCGGGTCATACCAAAGACTTTAAAAATGGAACCTACTGCCTTTGTGCTTGGTGCACAGCATAAGCAAAGGAGTAGGGAAAGCAAGCCAGTGAGCCACAACTGGAAAAAAGGCCGTGGTCGTCTCGACTTGAACCAATTGGTTGAAAACTGGGACGTTAAACCTCATCTTACTAACTAACTATCTACAACTTTGACCTTTACTACTGGGGTGTGCGAGACACAATTTCCTTCCTTGTGAATACTTCACTTAGTTTGAAGAAAATCCGTCATCCAGCCGACCAGTTGTTTTTTTAAACAAAAAGTTAGTACATTTGACCGTATGTCAGGTTACCTTTGACTTCGGTTGCCACGGCAACCACATATTTTGGTAGAGCTTGTATTACCCATTATACGTGTAATGTTTCATTTTAATGCAATATTTCTTCAACAAATGACTGCCCAAAGCAATCTTTACACAATTGACATTTGACCTGACCTTTGACTTTTACTTCCGGGGTATGAAAATATAAATTTCTACTCTGAGACACCATTTCATCAAGTATGAAGAAAATCGGGCCCAGCCGGCTAGCAGCTGTTTTCAATAAAAGTGTACGTTTGCCATACCCAACCAAATATTTTGGTAGAACTTTTCGTCCCTATTACATGTGTGAAGTTTAATTTCAGTGCAATGTTTTCTCTTGGAAGATATCGAAAAAAGACGTTTATACACAATATGACTTCGGACCTCTTCCCTTTGACCTTTACTTCCGGGACAGTTACTTCTGCGGGACAGTTTCCCACCCTTGGGTACCTTCCAAACAAGTTTGAAGAGAATCGGTCCAGCCCACTAAGAGGCGTGTTTGACTGACATTTTTACTTAAAATATACATTTCCCTTCCATCACGTGACCTTTGACCTCGGTTGGCATGGCTACTGCATATTGTTGTCGCTCTTGATATCTTCATTACATGTTTGAAGATTCATATCATTGGGATATTTTCTCTTGGTAATACAGGAAAAAAATGATTTTCACAAAATTTGATATTTGACCACTGACCTTTATCCTTCACTTCTGGTTGGTAGAGTCGCACAAGGGGTTAACATAGGTTACCTTAGCACCAAGTTTAAGGAAAATTGGCTTCGCCGTTTAGGAGACTTTAACAAAACAAAATTGGTCCTGCAATGCACACACAGACACCCACATACACTTACGCGCACACCAACTGACACGGTTTGACCCCTCCCAGATTTACGTAATTCCAGTCACCCTGAGGTACCCATCATGGATTCCCTTAAATTAGTAACTTGAAGAAATTAACTCTTACCATGGCAACGGTTGCTTTTTCATCAAGCATTGCCGTGTACAACTCAACTGGCACAGTAACTGCAATATCTTATGCTCTTCATGGAGTGATGAGATAACAATCTGATGCATTCATGAAGGTAAAATTTTTGTTTTGGCTTATTTATACAACTTTGCAAGGAGAGTTAGTACGAGAAACAAACAATAGAATTCACTTACAATACAATTTCATTAATAGCCTACACTAACATAGGTCAAGCAACAAAATACTTATTGCCAAAGATTAAGTGTACGTCACCACTCATCTTTAATTGTGTTCACTGCACAATACAAACATTTGGAAATATTTAGATGATAACCCTAGTGATTGGTTTAAGCATGATGATGTGCGTACAGTGAATCAATTTCTACATTTGTATTGTAAAACAATGCTACATATTACCGTCGCTATACTCCGGCAATCCTGACAACATCGTGCTTTCAGCTACGCAGTAATGCTTCATTTCCACTTCTGGCAGGTGACCCAAGGCGCTCGTTAAAGCTTCAATGATTGTAGGCTGGTCTACCTTTTCGCCAAATAGGTTCAACAGCGTCGCCGTCCTGTAATCATGGATGGAGGTTATTTTATCCTTACAGCTTCAATGATCACATTTCTTCAGTTAAACTTCATCAGAATCACTAAGGCTTGATCGTTAGATTAATAGTCAAAACCAAAAAGTCACAATTTCAACCGTTGCATTCTGTTCAAAACTGATCACATTCCTGCCATGCAAGTGTTAATGATAGTGTGAACACATTTGTGTCTTAAAACTGAACTTAAAGAACGAAGGTGTCACTCCAAAGCTTAAAGTGTATGACTGATGGATTATATTTCTTAAATACTTACACCTAATTTTCGTATCTAAATTGTGCTGCACGTATAGCCTAACATACTATGGATACATCTTAGACACTGAAATAGTGTCACTTCCCATGAAAATTTTGTGCCCTAAAGAGTCTTATCCAAATCATCAGTTGTAATCAAAACATTGCAAATATTCCTGAAATGAATTGAAGCCGTTAATACCTTAAGTTCTACAAAGAGGGAGTGAAAATATCTGACCGGACTACCAATATTAACACCCGTCTGTAATAAATATAAAACTAGTTTGCTACGTTAATTCAACCACCGTGCTACCAACAGGACTGAATCAAAACACTTGCGAGCATACACGGTTGAGCACAAACCGAGTTCTTTCCAATTTTGGAAAAAAAGGTCAGTAAAACATTCCTACCTGTACATGAATTTTACCTTTGGTGTATTCTCATAATAACCCGTGATCTGTACAACATCTCCAAATCGGTAACGGTAGAGACCGTCCATCTGACTAATGACCACCTCGTAGTTCTTACCAACCTTAACCTCGTCAATCAGGTAAGTCTCTGGCTCCGGTTCATCTCTACAAAATATGAAAAGGATTTCAAATATAAGTTACTTCCCTCTTCAACATCATCGAGTTATGCAGAAAAAAACGGCGAGAAATATTTTCTGTGCTTCGTCGTTGATATAAAAAACAGAAGTAGCTTTGGTCGAATTTTGGCCTCGGAGGAGTGGAGACCCTGGTGATCGTTTTGTTATCACAGTTTTTCCGAGCTAATTTCGCCAGGAAATAATAATTCATGGATCAGCATTTGTGTGGTGCTTCCATCCCCCATATCTTTGTCTGAAAGTATGCCGAAGGTAGCAAATAATAAAATAAAATTTGTTACAGACAATAGCAAAGGATCTCAAAATTTCTCACAATACTAAATTTTCAACTCTTTTCATTATTTTGTTCACCTTCTATGTTGTCGTCGTTACTGAGTTACTTAATCGTTGACATTGACCAAATGACCGTTACTTTGATGGTATTTGGTTTATGGGAAAGTAAAAACAGACAAACGACTGGCCAACACCTACTACTTTATTTCTGGAGTGATATATCTTTGGAAAACTAGTTATTTTTTTATATAAATGACAAAGAGAAAGAAAAAGGGTCCTTATGATCTCTAGATAGAGACGACCACTTACTCTAATCACGCCACTTACTAGAAACCCTGGAGCAATAAGCACCTGGGGATCAATTAATCTGTCTGAATTTTGGATAAGAAAAGCTAGCGCGCTAGGTGTTTAAGAAAATCCTATCGGCTAATTCCAGCGGACGAATTACGTAGGAAAATAGTTCCTTCTGTTTCTGTTCAGTAGAGTGAGATTGTTGAGGAAATATATCCTTGATATTTCGTTGCAGCCTTGTTACAAATTAAAGACCTGAATATGCAAAAAATTAGATAAGCAGAGGGCTTTTTCGCTGCATTTTACATCATATTCTTTGCTATGTAAACCCATGTTTTAATGGCACCAGACAGCACAAAACAAAATTCCATGTTGATGATATAGGAATCTAGTTACAGTACAAACTCTCTAGCTGGTAAGTTTTGCACTTCATAGATAGGCGTTGTAAATAAAGCAAACCCCCGCGGGAAGGCACGACCGAAAAACGACTGAAATAGGCGTCGACATAGGTAACTTTACAAATGCCGAGAAGGCATTTATTACATCGATTTATTCGCCTACATGTTATCTTCTGGGATGAACTCATAGATGTTATCAGTCACCATCAAAACATAATCCTCGTCTTCCTTGTTTAGAGGGTTGAAGTTCAATCCTACCAAGGCCTCCGAAGCCCGGTATAGAGGCGCGTAGAAATGTAAGCCTGTGAAAATATTGTTAGAATAATCTTAGGAAAAGTTAGTATACCACTTACTCAAGATTTGTTGAAATATGTCATGATTAAATTCAGGGCTACGAGAATAAATTGCTTGTTTCGAAACAAATTCGTGATAGCACCAATTTGTTTCATAACAAATAACTGGTTGAAATAGAATTTACTAAATAAAACAGCCACAAAAAGGTTTTTGCAAAGCTTTCGAGCAATACTGGCCTTTCTTTAGTGCCTAATCGCGCGCGAGAGTGACAAGGTGTGAAGGAAACTTAGCGCTTAAGGTTGTGAGGATAATGGCTTCACTGATAAGTCAATAAGGACAGTCTTTTTTTTTGGAAGCGGTGAGAGTAGTAATGCGGGCGAGCCTGTTGAAGTTGGCTTGACCGGGAAGGTCTGGCCTGAAGTGTCATCCCTTCAGTATATTGGTAATAAAATCGTTTCCAGCAGAAAGGCGACATACTCTTCAAGTTGAGAACCCACACATTTTCCTTTCTCTTTCGAATTGTATCTTTCCATGCTTCATTCTGGTCGTTTGCAATGATACTTTAAGGGTGTATCAAGTAAAGCGGTAAACTGAGAGAGTCTGCAACAGGCTGATCATTTTTTCTAAATTATTTTATGGGTTTGAATTGATGAGATGTGCTATGTCATTTTCTTCCTAAGCGAGTTTTTTCTCCCACTTACTGCACTCCACATAAAGTACAGTATGACCTTTTTGAATACAAACATATATATATATATATATATATATACAATTTTATTGTGTATTTTTTAAATTGTACGTTTGGCCGTGTCAACGATCAGTTGCATTTTTGCCACCTGATGAAGGGTTAAAACCCGGAACGTCGTGGAATTTTTCACAAACTTTTAGCACTATTTACTACTCCATTTTTACCTACCTACTTCATAAGTGCTACGCAGTACTTTGACCTTATATATATATATATATATATATATATATATATATATATATATAACTCAATCTGCATATATATATATGTATATATATATATATATATATATATATATATATATATATATATATATATATATATATATAACCCTAAATAGTTGCTTTGGGCGACACGGTAAAAAATGGTCACTTTGGGCGACAACCAGTTAATTAAATATATTTACATATTCTTGCAGGTAAAAATTAGACAAAAAATACCTTAATGATCTTAAGGAACGACCTGAAGTTGAATATATGTCCAATTTCCGCACAATGTTTAATTAAATAAAACAGAAATAAACTGGTATTGCGCAATAAGGGTATGTACACCTAACATACCAATTTTTTTTTTACATGCATGATACACACCCCCAAATTTCAAAAGTAAATTAATACATAATGGGATTCTAGTGCAAGTTACCCATAGTAACCCCAAAACAGAGGGCGCTAGAATACTTTTATATATTTCAAAACTTTTAAAATAACATGCAGGGAATGGTTGTTATAACGTTGGAAACATTTAGGCGACACGTATATGTACCCCTAATGTCAATGTCGCCTAAAAGTACCATTTTTTCACCCGATATGTCGCCTAAAGTGACCATTTAGGGATATATGTTTTTATATAAATATATATATATATATATATACACATATATATGCCTATTTTTCACCTTGGAGGAAAATCGTGTGAAAAACCTACATAAAGGGACATGTACATTCGGGGAAAAACTCGTTTCCTCTTAACGTTTTTACTCACTTTTTATATAGTAATACGTAAACGTATGGTAACTCACTTTCAACCACACAATCTACATACAATTACTTCAATGTCGACGAATTTACGGACACCTATCTGTTAACACTAACGGATGGCGAGCCATTGAAATAACGTTGATTATGTCTTTAAACAGGGTATTTTACATTGGGGGAAATATATGCTTATGTATTTTATTGTTACATTTTCGCCTTAACGAAAACGCGCAAATGCGATTTCCCCCAACCTTTTTATTTAGTGTTATATATATATATATACATATATATATGTATATATATATATATATACATACACACGGAAATGTAGATGTGACGTTGCGACTTCTTAATATAGAAACTGAAGAATGGTGGGAAGCGGACACAGTCGCATAATTTTTAAACTTGTGGAATATGCGTCTAACATTGCCAACCTTTTCCTTAGTAAGAAAGACGATACCACCAAATGATGAACAACTGAGCCAAAAGGACCATTAGCAGTAAGGCGTCTTTTCGCTAACCTACCCCAACCTTACATAAATCATACCTTTTCCTATGGTCTTCATCAAAGTGTTTCTTATTCCTATGTTGTCAACTACTACAACATACTCCATTAAAGGCCACAATCTTTTCAAGATTCCCTGTTGACCATTCTCGCACTCCCGTCTTACCTCTTCGGCCCTCTGAACATTTCCAGGTCTGATGGCTCTTTCCAAAGTCTCTCTGATGTAAGGTGGTATATTCAAGTCTTTGTTTATTGTGCCATCTTCTATGTCTTTGACCATTAGTGGCCAATGTTCCTCGAAATATTTAAATCCATCCACAAACATGCTACTGAATAGGACCATTGTGGACCCCAAATACTTTTCCCTTAAAGCAAAGAGGAAGTGGATGTAGAATGCTTCATTTATGCTTTCAATCATAAACCCATCTGGAGGCGTGGAAAACATTGGCATAAACTTGGCTGTTTCTCGCTCCACCACCATTCCTGCAGCAATGGTTATACCGCTTTCACTCTTCCTTAATTTTGAGTTGCAATGGATTCGGAATATTTTTTGCAGTGGTCGAACAGTGGGGAAATATTTTTGTTGAAGTACGTATATCAAACCAATGATCGTTAGTGTTCCGTCCATGTTCCTGGGAATCAACTTCCCTTTCCCAGTGGTCCCACTGGTCAGCACCAGTCGATTGACTACTTTGGTCGTCATCACGTTCTTTTCCCCTTTAGCAATTTTCTGCACAAAGAGCTCGTAATGATCATATTTTGTGAGGGGATGTTTTTCTTTAAGATCTCTTAAATTTTGAATATTTTTCAGTTTAAACGTGATGCCGTAGACCGTGTTTTTATTTTGTGTGATGATTTCCTTTAGTCGCTTTTCTTGTGCCTGTCGGGGACTCAAGAGCCCCTTGCGCAAGTGTTTTAAGCCTTTCCTCCCAACGTGGATTGTATAGTATGTAATGATAAAATGGAAGAATGCTGAGAAAACACCTTGGTGTTCTGAGACGTGTTGATTTGCAAAGAAAAGACAGACAGCTCCTAGGCCGAAAGAAACGACAGTGGAAGAACCTGCATATTCAAGAAGAAAATTGTATAGTTTAAAAATTCCCATTTCATGTACAATACACTGCCATGTTATTTCACTATATTGCTTTGAATTTGCTTTTAGACAATTACAAACGATTCAACACATTGATTTCGTCAATCCGAGAATCCTGTACGTAATTCGTCTATCAGGTAGTTATGAGACAAGCTATGCGACTTTAAAGGGTTAAAGACTCGGAAGCACCAGTAGAATATGATGAGGACATTTGCACTGATAATGATCATAATTTTGTGAGCGGATGTTTTTCTTTAAGATCTCTTAAATTTTGAATATTTTTCAGTTTAAACGTGATGCCGTAGACCGTGTTTTTATTTTGTGTGATGATTTCCTTTAGTCGCTTATGATTTCCCTTTAGTAGAAATCTGGTGCTCTAAAGTCGGGGGGGGGGGGGTCTCCCGTTGGTGGATAACAAAATTCTCCCGAATGGGGAAACACCTTTGCAACACATTGTTTACGCTTGCTAACAAAGACCAGAACGGAAACCATTAAAACCCTTGCGTTTTTTGCTCAGAAAAGGCTTGGGGAACCACCGAATAAACCAGTTCGAAGTTACTATCTGCGCATGCGTTCGTCACTTTCTGTTAGGGTCAACACACAACTGAAATTGGACACATACGCATACATCCCGGTTAAATCCGTGTTAAAGCATACGGAAGGAGGTTAGCCCGAGTAAAAATTGCGAAAAAAAAGAATCATACGTCGGACGACACTGACTCTCTTCAACAATTATTATAATGCTGCAATGTATATATCTTTCACCTAAAAAAATGCCTCGATTGATATGAACACATTTTTATCCAAATTTTAGCGTAGTGCGGACTGAGGTATGGTCCGTAAACAACCAAAATACACGGTCGTTTATACGGAAGGGATGGGCGGCCTTACTTATACAATGCATATATCTGTAACACATGCGGGCTAGGCTCAGTCAAGTCGCCCCTCCCAATGTCGCCGCATAAGACACACACGCAAGCTGCGTTATATGAAGAATATTGTGTAGGTAATCATGAATGAGGACCACTTTGCCTGTAGTAATGCACGTTTCATTGTTTTGGTGAGAACTAAATCTCAGGTAGGTTTTCATAAGGAGGACGAATTCCTTTCACCTTAGTTTTTCCAAATGATCCGCATTGGTACATTTCTAGTGAATACATACCTTTAATTGTTAAATATGCACACGGTTTACGACAGTCTCGTAGTAAGGCCTATAGGCGTTGAATTAAGGTAAACCAGTCCGGCCAAGTTTCTGACTGTTTTAGATCCCATATGTGTAAGTAATATTTCAATTTAGAAACATTTCAGAGTCAAATATCATCGATTGATAACAACCCTCCATCTTAAACAAATTCAGAGACGACTGTGATCGAAGAGAGATGACGCAGAGCTACTTGGGGTAAAACTATCTGTGCTCGTGTTGCTATCGTCACGGTAATGTATGTAGCCTAACACTCTACTGTATACGCAAAACCGCATAGTTTAGACCTATGTCATGGTCGATCGTTAAACACGTAAGTGTTAGTGTTTGATATTTTGACCTATTGCGCAATACTACTTGCGTTTATCTTCGTTATCTTCAGACTCGCTTATAGGACGCGGTTTTCCGGAAGCTATTACAACACACCTACCGACCATGCGTTTAATTTCACTACTTTAGAACAAGAAATTTTGAAAGGGCGTTCCAAAACCCATTGTGAGTAACATGGGCAATATGGCGGCGATTATTGGCTAATTTTTCTCCCGATCTGGGTTGATTCTCCCGAACGGCTCTACTTAATCACACGGTTATTAAATCAGTTCATTTGCCTCTGTAAGTCCCTTTTTAGTATGTAAAACAAATAATTATAACTGAGGCCCAACAGTTTGTTAACAGCTACGGTTTTAGTTTCTTCAAAAGACTGGATTTTAAAATAAAGTCCTTACAAACCAGTAAGGTCGGGGAGAGTGCAAATAATAATTCTGCTCCTCTAAACTGTCAAAAAATTTCTGAACTCTCCACGACAAGTTTTTCAAGTATCCAAATATCTTCCACAATAGATCACATACTAGTGTCCATTTCATTATCGTATTTGTGAACTTAAATAACACAAACACCAATCATGAAAAATATGTTTCTGGGATGTGTTTAGTAACTTATTTTCTTCCTCAGTCTTTTACCCCTTTCTGCTAAAGGAATCTCTCCATCCACGCATGTACGGGTGTGTTGTGACCCTTAATTTGTACTCACGATATCTCAAGGTAAGAATGTTGGACACTCCTTACACGTAGTATATATTTATCATTTTATGAGAAACTTCACTGTTGGCTGGGATGGACATCAGAGGTCATGTGATGTCACTAGAGGTCAAAGACCGAATACCGTGATAGGATATATCAAGGAAGGAAGTATTGTTACTTTTCATACTTGGCATGTGGATGCGTTACAGTCAGAAAAGAAAGCCTATTGCTTAGCATAGAGGTCAAAGGGTATCTGAGGTGACGAGGTCACCGGACGTGACAAAACAAAATCCTTGAAAATAACTTGTAAACAAAGTATCTCGAGATAGGAATGATGAACGTGTTTCATACTTATTAATGTAAATTTAATTAAGAGCACCCTATTGTTTTTGGTGGAAGTCAGACTTCAAACACCGAAAACGTTGTAAAGACGATATTTCAGGAGAAAAATGATGAATATTTTTCATACTTGGTATATAGATGCTAGAACGTTAAACTTGACAGTGGATCGGATGAAAAAAAATGAATTTAAGCATCCACGGACATTTGTGAGAAATGAGTTCCTGCATCCTTGGGTTTGGAGATGCCACAAATTTTTCTCATACTAGCCATTTAAATATTATAGAAAGGAAACTGTAGAGTGGTCGATTTCCTGCAATATCGGATGTTTTGAAAGTCAAATTTTATTTTTCAGTCGTTTATCTTTTAAAACTCGCCCAATGGCAAAATCCTGGATTCGCCCTTGAATTAGAATTTTCTTCAAAGTTAACTGTTCCGTTTCAAAACAAATTTGAATTATGACCATATCTTAACTTTACAGTCTTGTCTTTTGTAAATGTGTTGTTGGCATAGCATACGTTTTGTTTTTTATTTAGTCATGCGTCCGTCCGTCCGTTCATTCATTCATTTATTTATTTATTCAAGATATTAGGTAACAGACACGGACGCACGTTCATAAAATTTCATCACCAGGTGGATGGGAACATCTCCCACAACACCTCTCGTGAAATCTGTTTCCCCCACTTACCACCATTTAGCTCTAAACAAAAGAGTGGCATGTTGATGGATCCAAAATTTCTTCGGGCCCAGTTGTCCCCAGTTTCGAAACATCCGAGTGCCGCCATTGTTGACAGTTCCCAGTGGCGTGCTCAAAAGATAGGGACAGGAGGACAGGGTCCATCGGTTTTCTCCGTGGCAAGTAAGGAGAAAATCACTCAGTCGGGGGACTTTTAAGAAAACGGGAAAATGAGAGACGGGGAGACTGAAAGGGCAGAGAAGGATTAAAGAGAAACAAAAACAAAAAAAAAAAAAAAACATGAAAAACCTTTCAACTATCTAACCGAGTCATACTATTTTCGTGTAACTCCTACCTTCCCCGTACAGCATTGATGAAGAAAAGTTACTCTGCCCCTCCCGCCCCCCCCCCTTTAATTCATCACTAGGGAACAATATCAAGCCCGCTACTCTAGTACTATTTATTTTCTTCCGCGATTCGCGCGTTCCAGGCAGTCGGTAATAGCAGTTAATACTGTCAGGAAAGGATACAAGATAAAGCAATGCATAACAGTTTCGGCGTACTTAGTCCTACCTCGCGGGGGATGAGAGCGTACGTTATTACGAATCGCTTTTTTCATATTATGTGACCAATAAACTAGCCGTGATTTCTGAAATATTTGTTCGCTTACTTCTTCTTGTGAAAGCATTCTTAATTTTTTTTAAATTTTTGACGATAGCCCTCGCTAAATATGCTTCGCTAATTCTTAGCAATAATTTGTATTGACGATTTCTAAGTCTTATATTTCTACATTTTCCTTTCACTTTTATATTAATGATGATCATATTTAATATTTTCCTTCTGTAACTTTCGCAGCTAAACTGTACGCCTAAAACGCATTATATTTTACTACGGGCTTGTTTTTCAACAAAGACTTTTGTTAAGCAGGCCACTCTCCTTTATTATCGAGTGCAAAACCGTGTTTGGTCTAATTTGCATTCTGTTGGAATCAGTCACTGAGGAAGGTCCCCCAGGAGGAGCCGGAATGACCACTCCCCCATATCCGTCGGGAGAATCACAACTTTGCCCCCCATCACCTGACCGCCTCCAAAATCCTGCACATGACACTGCCAACTTGGGCCTACCACGAATTTTGCTACTGTCTAGGTGTCAGTATAAACTTTTATTTTTGATTAATTTTCGAGAGAAATGAAAGTGGTACTCACCGACAAGCAGAGTAGCAATTACCCATGGTAACGTCCACGTGTACATGTTCAGAACTACCAGACGCCCAAGGAGGGCGGAAATCAAGAAAAACAGCATTGCTGTGGCTTGGAACTTGTTTGCCATTTTAGACGATCCAAGTCGAAGAAATGTAGTGTTAAGTCTTCGAAACAGGTTGAAGTTTGAACGATCTGTATTTTCTTTCTTCACTAGTTAGGCCTACTATTCTATAGGTCAAGTAAGTTATGTCTTGCTGAGCAACTGATAAAAATTTGTGATTTTGACTTGCCATTCCAGTACGCTGTGCAAATCAGTTGCTTTACTTGGATTTGCAGCTTCAATGGTGTTTATAATATTATGCTTTTGTCTGCGAGTCTATGCGTGCTACTCGGTTTTGGCATGGTGCCAAGCATATAAGGTCAAGTTTAGATCATACGGTTGATGGTATCTGCGGCTGAGTTACGTACTAACTGTTGTTCAAAAGCGAGTTAGATCACCTAGACAGCTAGCCTGCTGTAAGCAGGCTATTGTTGAGTTTTATCAGCTACAAGTACAATTCTTAATATCTGCTTACCCTTAACATTAATGTACAGTATACAGACGAAGTTTAGTACAATACAATAGCCTGCTAACTTTCTAGCCAATCTCATTTCCGAGACAAAAATAACTTCATGATAATTAATGACACGTCTTCAGCGTTGGTAAGGGGTGGAGTCAACATGAGCGACCGGTTGCTTCGCTACAGCAGACAAATCTTTTCACTTGTATACACGTTGTGCAGTGCAGTACGGCTATTACTGTATAGTTACTGGCTTAGCTGCTACCGTGTAACATATACAGCTACTTAGCAAGGAACGTTGTCGTCTTGTCCATGCGAGGGCCTATATACAGGCCAGTTTGTACAAACTGGCCAGATGTGGGGCAAGATACTACGCCTAACATTAGGCCTGACTTTTCACTGCAAGGATTAGCTCGATTTTTAGCCCAAACGTGATAATTAAGTACCTTTTTTTTATGATGCCAGTGTATCTTCAGAAGTATTCGTATCTGTGCATCGTCGCAGGTAGTTGATAGATATGAATAGTCAGTAGCCGTGAACACCATGTGACCTTCTTATGAATAATAATCTATCCCGCATTTTGGGAATTTGTGTAAATGAAAACTGGACGAAGGTTTGCAGACTCTATGAATATATTCAGAGTGTATTATGATTTCTGACAGAGCGCCATCAAACGGATGGCTGATGCAGAGTCTGCTCCGCAGGCTACTAGACAGCTGGCCTGGAGCAAATTATTAGTCGTAGTTTTTGGTTAGGTTCTCGCTGGATCTTAGAGCAGGATATTGGTTCCCTACCTGCCTTGTAGGTGGAGAGGCTTGCAAGAGCAGAAGCACTGCTGAGAATTACACATTCATGAGCTAATATTTGTTAGCAGCGGGGTTAGGGGGAGGGGGCAGGCAGTTGCCCTCGAAAATTTCCCAAGGAAAGTTTACATAGGCCTATCACATCGATCTGTGTAAAATAAAGCAGATTATTAGGATTCAAATTGAAGGCAAGGAAAAATATGAAGGATGTTTGGCAGGCGCGGATCCAGAAATTTTGAGGGGGGGGGGGGACCAAGATGGAAAACCTCATGTGCACCGAAGGTGCACCACGAGCGCGAAGCGCGAGTCCCTACGCGTGGGGTCCAGGGGGCGAAGCCCCCGGAAACTCTCGCAATATTGCATTTTAAGAGCACAGAAATCGGCTCTAGTTCTTATGTCAGTGAGATTTTATACCTTTTCATGTTGCATGGAATTTGATGTGTATGGCTCATTTTAAGTTCCTATATGTACCTGCAGAAGTTACTAAGGTATCTTAAAACTTAACGCGCCAACATTATGAGCCCGATGTAGGTAATCTGAAATGATTTTTTGCCATAATGAGTGTTTTATTTTCGTTCTACGGTATTCGGGTATAGGACGTCAGATGAAACAATTGCGCGCGAAGCGCGCCGAAAATTTGAATTTACATTTAAAACCATTGCTATGACTAATGGTGTCAATTCCCTTTATGTGTGTCTATCAATTAGAAGGTGGGTTCGATACTATGTTTTCAGTTCTCATAAGAAGAGGAGGGTGAAAAAATGAATATCAGTTGTTTTACATCCTTACAATGCTGACTCTGAAATCACGTTTATGCACACGAATAATTGGCTTATAGTAGAACCCTCCCCTTTGAGAAATTTTTGTTAATTTTAGAGGGCCTATATGCAAAATGGTGGTATCTTTGGGTCATTCTAAAGTGATTGTATGTTTAGAAAATGTCCACAATTTAGTGAATTCTAACTTTTGTTCGGGTGAAAAAGGGGAGTAAGAGACGGTTAACATATTGTCTTCAAACCCCCTTAAGTCCCAGGAAAAATCATGGGCGTGGATCCATCTCCAAAAGTGTGTGTGTGTGTGGGGGGGGGGACCTTTTTCACATTTGTGAACCGCCGTCCTGGTGGCGTGGAAGAAGCAGTTGGTGGTAGCCAGAATTTGCGTCAGGGGGAGGCAATAAGTTTTGTGATCTTCGGCATGGGGGAGGGGTCTAAGGGGAATTTTTCTAGAACTGAATGCCCTCAGATGCGATTTGGTGCAACAAAAGTGTACGATTTTTAGGTTATTTTTCTTCTAAAAATTTCGTTTTCCTAGGCATAATTGCAGTCTGTTCCATCATTTTTGAAAAAGTGAGGGGGACTTTTTGACGATGTCCCCCTTCTAAAAAAAGTGGGGGAACGCGTCCCCCGTCCCCCATGATCCACGCTCATGGGAAAATTGTACACGCAATTATACCTGCGTGGAGTCCACAGAAACATTCTTGGACTATAATAAAATTTTTCCTTTACATTTTAAAAGGATATCCAAGGTTGACAGAGAACAGTATAGAGCCTCCCGGGAGCTCTAAATTAGTTACAGTATACAAAAGAGGGACCAACGGGATTCTCACTACCCGACATCCATATGAGAGGAGATATGATATATCACCTTCTTTTTAGGTATAGCAAGAGGGATGGTGGACAGTCAAAGTTCGTTTCAGAAAAGATTTTCGTCATTATTGAACGTCGCGGTAAGATGTTTGGAAAATAAGCAACGGCAATTACGTACATTCAATCTTTCAAATCATGTGCTAGAATTAAATTTGTCAAAGATCCCATAATGATGAGAGCCCTACAGAGAAGGAGATGTACTTTTTAGAAAAATGTTGCATTGGAATTATTTCTTGCGTCAAAGCTTTGTCAATGGTATATAAAATCGGGTGTAAACCGTGTCGTATGCTCCCGAAGCGCGCCGAAATTTTGAATAAAATATTAGTCCATGACAAAACCTGCATTTCAGAACCTGCATCGGACACTGACACTTTCCCACCAAACTATGCTATTCAGAAACGAATCTTCTGACTGAGAATTCTTAAAAAGCACTTTTGCTCCTTTGTTCCCCCCGTGAGTAGTTACCGAAAGCTATTGATAATAAGGACAACTCTGACACAAGGCTTGACGCCATGGGAGCGTGCGAAAATTTGGAATTTGTGAAGAATTTCCAAAACTTATCATAGTTTGAGAACAGTTTGTGAAAGAAAATGGTTAGAACAAATAAGCCAGTCATCAAAAATACATCTCACCCTACACCCTCCACAGAAATCTGTAACTTTAACGACTTTTGGGACCATTTTAAAAATTTTCAAGAATCGATGGGGGAGGGGGACACACGTCACCCATTGCTCACTGTACCGACGCCACTGTCTGTAGCTTAAAAACCTTTTGAGTTCATTTTAAAACTTTTCAGACAGTTTCGAAATCGAATAGGGTGTCATGCACGCCGCTACTTTGCCTGCAACAGCTGGTGCCACTGTGCACAATAGTACGTCACCTGACACCTTGTCTTCTGTATTCATTCTGCAAGGTCTGTATGGCAAAAACTTTGCCTCGCAAACCCTCTAGACTGCTAGATTACAAAAAATTTCACTGTTTAACACAAACTTGTTACTAAATTTCAGTGCAGCTAGCCGAGCCCATACTACATATGTCACGATGTTTACTTATTTAGATCTTAAGTCAAGGATCATTACTCAGCTATTCGCCTGTTTTCGAACATTGTAGCGCTCCTTTCGTCGCCAACCACTTTGAAAGATATATAAAGAGATTATCCAGCGATAGCTTCACCCAACCCCTACAGAAATATATACTTTGAATACGTTCTTAGACACTTTTATTCATTTTTTGCTCTTAATTTTTCTTTCTCCTTTTCTTTTTTTTTCTTTTTCTTCTTTTCTTCTTCCCCCCCCCCCCCCCCTGGATCCGCGCCTGATGTTTGGGTACTTTGTCTTGTTGCACTGCGCTTCAGTCCATGGTTGCGCTCTGGTGAACTTAGAAGAATATTCTCTGTAAGAACCTATATATCATTGTAAAGAGCAAAGATGGGGAATTTGAATGAATATTTTATTTTTGTAAACTAAACTCATTATGTATGCAAATATGCAAATTAGATGACGTAATACGTTATTTTTTCTTTCCATAGAATACCCTATAAAACACATACAGATCACTATTATTTTCTAATTTATGGTACAGGAGATTATGTGACATCCTTTTTTCTTTCATTTGATACCAAATTTGAGGAAATTGGACCAAAAGTGAGGAAGATATGCCTACTTTTCTCTTGCTATACAGCCCACACTGAACTTTACTCACTGACCTATATGACCTCTATATAGAAGTGCACAGTGAAACCATAGTTAATAGACACATCACTGGTTAGGAAACTTTACGTACACCCTATACACACCACGTACAAGCCGAGAAGCTATGTTGAGACGTGCAGAAAAGTGCATCACGTGACATTGACCGTGCACACGATCGATCGAGTAGCGGTATGGCTACATTGAGTGTTGTGTTGTTCAGTCATTCATGGAAATAAATTGAAGTTGATTCAAGGGTTGGAAGGGTTTCAGGAAGCTGTCGAATCAGAAAGTATTTGTGAACGTTCAAATAAACGAAGAAAACCATGGCCCACAGCCCCCACGTTTCTTGTTTGAGTAGAATTAAACTACCGTGCAATTTTCCGTGCAATTTTGCATTGATGTATAGCTTTAGCTAAATACTATCACATGTGAAAGTAAAAGACGGTTCACTATCTGACGTTACCAAGTCGGTTAACTGTTATATTTTTAGGGAAAATACCCAATCATAATATATACTTGATATAAGCACTAAATCCCACTCTTTAGGAAGAAAGTGAGTCGTTCTCAAACTGACACAGACCTGCCAACTTCTCCCCCGGTTTTACCGGGAGACTCCGGTAGTTCGCACGCCGACACCTCGTGGCAGTGAGATATGCTTACAATACGGCGTACGAGTAGCTGCAACGAACGTGGAAATACAAGGGCAACTTTCACTGTGCATTAGCGAATATATAACGCGGCGTATACGACCGTACGATCGACTGAGTTGGCTATAACGCTACATTTAGATAAAAATCTTCCAATCTCCCTAATTTCCCACTAATCTGACTATTTTTTGCCCTGAAAAATTTAGAATTCCATATTTTGGTCTGTTAACAATTGCGGAGGTTTTATCGGTAAAGTTGGCAGTGTATGTAGGCTACTAACTAGGCTATAGCTAGTAACTCCTGCCGCAAATACCGTTCGGTGCTTGGAGGGTTTTAAGACTGAAAAGTAACAAAACCAATCTTTTACAAAAAAAAAAAAAAATCATAATTAACGTTTGATAAAGGTTCACAAGTAGTGCTACAGAAGTACTACCTTTGGAGGTAGGTAGGTAGTACTTCCATAGTGGTGTATGTAACGCCTTGTGCTACGAGTACGTAGTAGAGCTAATCAACCAGCCTTGTGTACGGTTAGCGTCACGTGACTACTGAAAATCAGGATCTCAACATAGAGAGTGCAGTTCGCCGAGTTTCTCAACCAGGGATGTGTCTATTAACTATGGTGAAACGTGAACATTTTTGGATATATATAAATAGCAGGGCATAGGCTTTGTAAGGTAGCTCTAAATGGCCATATTAGTGAGTAAAAAAGTCAGAGGTGTTGTGGCTTATAATTTTTGATATTGGGAGGGGATTTTTGTGTCAGAAATGCATGTTTCGACCAAAATTGACGCATTTTTGAAAACTGAATATGTCTGGATCTTTGAACCTCTCTAACTCACCCTACCCTTACCATTTATGCATATATTTTGGTATTTCTATGTAAGGAATCTTTTAGAAGACATTTTGGTGTTTGAATGTAAAAGATAGGACTTTTCGTTGTTGAGTTATGATTTTGTGTGTTGGGACGGGTATTTGGGCTTGAAATGTCGCTTTTTGACCCATTTTTAGAAATTATACTTGAAATATCTCTAAAATCCCTATACCTGGCATCTAATTACCTCAGATGGTGTTTTGTTGGGTTCTAAGGCATTAAAAAAAGTAAAGTGAGTAGTGTGACCTTTTCCTAAATGCCTCCCTTACTCGAAATCCAGATATGGGCCAGATATGAAATTCCATATATGGGCCAGATATGGATTTCATGTCTGGCCCATGTCTGCTGCAGATACGGGATTATATCTGGGCCAGACAAAAAATTGGGCAGATATAACCCAGATCTACGCCAGAACCAGATCTAAGCCATATATGGCCAGATAAAATTTGATCTGGATCAAGTTTTTATATGGAACAGATAAAATTTTATCTGGACCAGATATGGTCCTTATATGAGCAGGATATATTTCCATATATGGCCCATATCTGCACCAGATATGGAATTTATATCAGATCAGATAAAAAGTTAGGCAGATATAACACAGATCTTAACCAGAACCAGATATAAACCATGTGGCCAGATAAAGTTCTATCTGGATCAAGCCTTTATATGGCACAGATAAAATTGTATCCGGACCATATCTGCTCTAGTTATGAATCATGGTTAGGACTTATAGTCCACAATCCTCATGGAGACTTTGATGCTTTTTACGTGCTAAAAACGGACACGGCCAGACCGGCGAAAGGATCACTACATATGGCCAACAACCAAAAAACCGAACACCAACAACACAAACCACCAAAATCGCTCAGAACACCAGACCGAATCCCTCGACCAGCGAGGACACTCCAGCTCCGGTACGGCTGCTTGGAGTCTTTGTTATCACCAACAGAAACCACCACCACACCCACTACCGACCCAACAACACAATGTCAAAACAACACACGCCCAAAGGCAACAAACACACCCGAAGGCAACGACACGCCCCAAGGCAACCACAGCGCAGGGGGACATGGGGGGTCCACTTGTTACATTAAAATCAATATTTACAGCTTACTTACAGTATATACAACTATCTACACGTAACTAAAACAAAACTTCCCAGAGAGATCGAACGAGCCCGGCAGGGGATCAGGAACGTCCACTCTCTTCGGGAACCCAAACTGAACTGGGCAAATACAGGCGCACCTTGCCCAAAGGTGCCCCCGGAGGCAGTTGTGGCAAAGGGTAACCTCATTATCCCCACGCTTAAACAAACTCCACAACCGGATGCAGTTTAAAGTCCTACCCAGGACGGAGACTTTTTTTTTTTTCCAAAAGTCCCCTGACTCTCTGGCGAAGAGCCAGGGGCGAAAACCAAACAATACTCCCGAAGGAGTTCTGCTCCCCGAAGGAGTAACAACGCTTTTTTTCCAAAAGTCCCCTGACTCTCTGGCGAAGAGCCAGGGGCGAAAACCAAACAATACTCCCGAAGGAGTTCTGCTCCCCGAAGGAGTAACAACGTCCCCAAGGGACAAACTTTGACTTAACTGACACCACCTGACAGTGGACCCGTTCTAGACTGGCTGAATAGAACAGGTCCCACCCTGGGAGCGTCGTGATCACGGACACTCCTGCGCCAGGTAAGTATGCCGTCGTGATCACGGACACTCCTGCGCCAGGAGTAACAACGTCACCAGCAAACAATGTTCAAGTGCTCCATGAATTAGAATTTAATGTACGTATTGGGTTGAATTGACTTAAGTACATAAATTCAACTTATTTCATAACAGTGAACAGAAAAATGCCTTGAAATTTCCTCTTTTATGTAATCACAGTGATATGGGCTTCTTATTTTAAACTTTATTACGTATTTGTCTCTAAATTTTGTTTACTGCGTAGTGCATATTTTACTTTCAACTTCCTAAATCATGAAAAAAAATGTAGGTTTAGATACAAGTTCCGCCCAAATATGCAAATCATTTGACTAAGTTCACTTATTACACTGCGGTATTAACAAAAGTGTAGCCACTAAATAACTGCAATGTCTGGGAAGGTGATGCTGTATCCAAAACATGTCTTAGTTTGTAGCAAGCATAATCCAAGAATCAAATCAAATAAATAATAAAACAAACTAACAAAATGCTCATTTGCATATCTAGCATATCAAGTTATATCTGGCTTGATATGGCCATATAAAACTTTATTTGCATATCTGGAATGGCATTGTATCAAGTTATATCTGGCTTGATATGGCCATATAAAACTGTATTTACATATCTGGAATGGCATTTCATCAAGTTATATCTGGCTTGATATGGCCATATAAAACTTTATTTGCATATCTGGAATTGCATTGTATTAAGTTATATCTGGCTTGATATGGCCATATAAAACTTGATATAATGTATCAAGGCATCTAAATCTGGCTGTATATCTGGCTTGATATGGCCATATAAAGACTGTATTTAGCCAGATATATCTTTTTGAAAAAAAAAAAAACTGTATTTAGCCAGATATATCCAGATATCAATCCATATCTGGATTTGGAGTTAGGGCTGAAATGATTTGTTGAAAATTTTGACGTCTTTTTTAGCATTTTTTATATTTTTTGGAGAATTTTTGAATTTAAACAACTATTTATCGATGTTTTGTGAAAAAATCTCACCCAACAACCCCCTCCTTCGGAAAAAAATGATGGCATTTGATAGATCTATTTGTTGGCTCCATTTTGGTGGTTGAATGAAGGCTGGTGGATGTTGCATGACAAACTTATGATTTTTTTTTAAATGGTACCCCGATGGGGGTGACTCATTCACCCCAGGAACGGATCGTGCACGCACTCACTGATGTCAGCATGATGAGGCTGTTAGTGGTCAATTCATAACATGGTAATATGAAGATACCAGAGCCTTACAGGCATTACAACGCAATATTATATCTTACCATTTCAGTACTCTGGCACCCCTGACAACATCGTGCTTTCTGACACATAGTAATGCTTTAGGTCCACTTACGATTAGTTACAGCTGGCGCTCTTCAAAGCTGTCATAGTAATAGATTTGGTCTACCTTCTGACCAAAAAGAATTAACATTGTGGCTGTTCTGGAAACATGAATTAAGATAAACGTAATTCTTAGAGATTCCTTTGGTTATGTTATTTATTCGTTTATAAACATCATGTGCCCATGGGCGGCGATCACGTTCATTGGTGAGACATAATACAAATGTCCCCCCAATATTTAGAGGTATACAGAAAAAAATAAGTGTTGTCACACAAATTTTCGATATGAATAATTGCAATATTAGCCTACAGTACTAATGGTAGCTGGGGAGAACTTTAGATGTGATCTGTGTCTTCTAGAATGCACCAAATTGCTTGTCTTCCAGGGGCGAGCCCTTGGACCCCAACAGGGGATCTATGATCAGGCCCGTAGCACTGAGCGTGTTCTGATTACATGTGATATTACGGCTTCGTGTGCACACCAGGATATGACCTTAGGCAATGTACTACAGGTTTGTTTCTGCACAAGGAGTTCAAGCGGACAGATTGGGATTGGCTGAGAGCAACTTAGCTGGGAGAATTGGACCTTTCTGGGACGAAGAGGGGCAGATTCTTCCATAAAAGCTCATTTTTTTTTTAAATTTTCTTAGCAAGAACCAATATTTTCAATTTTTCTTCAACAAATCCCAAATTTTTCGGCGCGCTGTGGCATCTTTTTGGCACGTATCGATTCTAGAAGGGCTTCAAGTAGCTGGACTCCTTATTGTACCTTGTTCTCCACGTCGGTCATACCCTTTCACCACTGCCAGCTGAGCCTACCAGCAGGTTTTACTTTGGCAAATAATTTTCCTGCAAAATTTCCGCGCTCCTCGCATGCAGTT
Organism: Holothuria leucospilota; assembly: GCA_029531755.1. Lineage (NCBI taxonomy): Eukaryota > Metazoa > Echinodermata > Holothuroidea > Aspidochirotida > Holothuriidae > Holothuria > Holothuria leucospilota. Next base: position 5,195,635 of record CM055967.1, on the reverse strand, counting down.
TTTACGAGTTTTATATCCTATGAACACTATAAGCACAAAAATTCTCAGTGAAACACTCTAACCAAAGCTAGGTGAAGGTTCAAAGTTATATTTTGGGCAACAAGGGGTCTCCATGTAGCAACCGACCTAATACCTTGAGTACCACGCGTAACGTAACGTCTATAAACTGAAATTACTCATATCACAATTTATTCAAACTTTACTTTTTATCTTCACGCAAAATTTCAATTAAAAATGCTGTAATTATCATCTGAATTATGAGCTGTGAAGAGCTTGGTGTGCTTTCACTGTCATTTATAGTCCTGCCAGTGGCGTGTGCAGGATTTCGAAGGTGGGGGGGGGGGGCAAAACCTGTGATTCCACCGACTGACATGGGGGTGTGACAAGTGCACCGAGGGTGCATCAGGAGCGCGAAGCGCGAGTTTGCACGCGTGGGGTCCAGCGGCCCGCGCCAGGGCCCCTGGCGGGGTCCAGAGGCAGAGCCCCGATGGGGGTCCAGGGGGCGAAGCCCCCGGAAGCTCCTGCAACATAAGCTAATAAGACCGCCCTAAATTGGTTCTAGAGGCCTTATTGATCAGGTTTCGTTTGTTTCAGATTTTTTATAATTCGGTGTCAGTGACGGAGAGTTCAGGTTATCCTCTATGCGTTGAAAGCTTCTACAGTATGTGTCACATACATTGACAGGACTACGTTAAAGATCACGAGGCCAGTCAAGAAGGCTGCTTGAGATGATCGCAAAAGTTAACAGCGCTGTTTCATCCTTAAACCTATATAGTTTACCATTACAGATGGTTAAAGTGACTAGCGCGAAGGGCGAAGGGAACTTAATGATAGTAGGCCTACCTGCACCATATGAGACAGATATTGATATTGATAGTATCCTGTCTGATTATTCACTGGAGGACAATTGGAAGAGCTCTATCCTTTGGTAAATGACCAAAAAATGAAAAAAATTCTCTTCTAATATCATTCTGTAGGCTACTTCTAAGTTTTGAGTGCCAGGGATGGCGCCAGGATTTGCCCAACAGGTAGCCAGACGGGCGGAGGCAGCGACCTGAAGCCCCGATAGCCCCGATGCCGTCAAGGGGATGGTGAGGAGGGATCTGAAGAAAATCTGTGTACTAAACCATGCCATTGCGGGACATATATTTCATAAAAGAGGGTGTATATACTAGAGGAACGTAGTTTCGGGGCTGATTTAATGTTTTCCCCAGAATCTAAAGTGTGAAATTGCAAAGCGAGCGAAATTTTTTTGGGTTATCCTTCACTAAAAAGAATCGGTATAATTATTAAAAGCTAATAAAGGTCAATTGTCCGGGCAGTTGGTCCCTATCGGGTATAACTTACATTGTACTTCTCTCCTCTTGTCACTATCATCCGTATCGCACAACAGACCCAAGAGAACATTGACTGAATAACGTGAAATGAGGTGAAATTCCCAACTTTTACATAAATTTATGAATTCTACTTCTTCAGTTACCTGGAAAGGTGGAAATGGTTTGTATTATATTTAGCTATATGTAACAGAACTGTGGAAGAGTGGGCAAAGCGTACCGGAAATCTTGGGTTTCATTGTAGAAATGACCCTTTGAAAGCCAAAATAAGTAAACAGATCATGGGTGGCGACAGAATTTTCAGAGGGCTGGGCCATGCCAGCCACCCCAAGCTTCGACAGCCCCTCTGTCGAAGAGGTGGTGACAAGGGGATATGACTTATTATCCCATGCCATTTTAGGGCATATTTTACATGATATCACTTAATACTTCATTAGCCGAGTTGCACACTTTATATAGTGTTCTTTCGAATCTGAAACTTGAATTTGCAAAGCGGGCGAAAAGTTTTGGTAGGCTTACACAAAAAAGATATGTGACCAAGAACATAAAGAAAACAAAAAAGAAAAACTGTAGGGGTTCTAGACCATATCGGGGATAACAAACTATTATCGAAACACTTGGACTACCCTATGAAACAGCAAAACTTTGGTCCGTTAGTCGCTCACAAACTGACCGTACCGCATGACACACATTAGAGAACAGTAACTAGGCTTAGCGCCATGCGATGAAATTTTCGACCTCCACATGAACAGTGTTCTCTGCCTTCATGTTTTGTGGTAAGGTTGGCAGGACATGTGCTTTCAAGCAATGTGGAATGGAACTGCTGAAGATCATGGAGTAAGTATACAGCGCGAGAAGCGCGCCGAAAAATTTGGGTTCTTATTAGAGAAATTGTCCTCTCTCAGGCACCGTCGGGGACTGCCTGCATACTCAATCGTATCGATTAAAACTCCCCGATGGGGCTCCCTGTCCCCACCTGGCGCCATCCCTGTTGAGTGCTCATTGTCTCGTCAATCTTTTTCTCTTCCCCTAACCCTTAAATCCCCCGACTAAGAGATTTTCCCTCGACTGGCTTCAGAGGTGGGGGGGGGGCAGTGCCCCCCCCCCCTTTGAACACGCTACTGAGTCCTGCCCAAAGCCTCATGCTAGTGTTCCCATTTTATTAATTCCTCGGACATTCGGGGGATTTTCCTTTGGTTGCTAACAAAATCATACTGGATCACAACAAGCCTGTCTGTAATGGCAGTCGTCGGTCACCTTGCCGTTCGCAAAGTGATTATCTCTTCACCTGCCTTTGTGGACCCGAAGAACCACCATCGTAATCATAGCTTTGTTAATTTCCCTCTCTTCTGGAGGCTTTCCAGTTTCCACGTCCCTTCATTGCAAAAGGAGGGGCAAATTCCTACCAGAAGAGCGAAATTTTTGCGCGCTTCGCGCCCATGTGAACACATACCATAAGGCAAACAGCCTTATATTTTTCCATATGGATTATGCAAATTCACTTTTTGTTTACTTACCTATCATCGTTATGGCCATTACAGCGTATCCAGAATCAAACTGCAAAACTCATTTTAGGGAGTCAAAGTTTTCTAGTTCCACAGATGCTCTCAATTGAAACAACTTCACATTCTTCCCATACATGTTCGTGCCGAGTTCAAACTCTTAGTTCTCGTTTTAAAATGTCTCCATAACCTAGCACCCGATTATCTGTCGAATTTAATCTAGCGACGCTAATGCCATTATTCTACACGTTAATCTAGTGGTTGTCTTACTTCACGTCCCCTTCACGAAAGCTTCAACTTTTCGTGACAGATCTGTTAGTGTCGCTGGTCCAAAATTATGGAACAGCGTTCCAGAAAATATGAGGGATTGTCCATCAATCGACTCCTTCAAATCGAAACTTACAACAAACCTGTTTTCTAGAACTTTCAGTTGACTGAACTTTCTTGTTAGCTTGTGGTTTTGTTCATTTCGTTTTTCTTTTTCTTTTTATTTTGTTCTAGTACTGAGCGCTTTATTAAATTCAATAAACAGAAACATACCACAGGTAAGTTTAAACTATCTGTGGTAGACTTGAAATATCTCCTGTGGTTCACTCAAAATGTTATCACATGGTGGCACTACTGACTACAAACATTATCTTCTTCAGTACCCCCTAGGAGGTGCCAGTGCCCCTATGTTAAACTTCCTGCATGGCTGCGGGTCTGCCTATGAAGTGGTACCCTGTGCCCCCGCCGGAGCCGCAGTGTTCATTCAAGCTAGTGTCCCCCCAAAATAAATTTAACAGATCGCCGCCCCTGCATGTGCTTATCAAAGTTGTGACTCTAAATGACATCACTTCATTTTTTTTTCCAAAAAAGCTTAGATTTCTGACTAGGGAGTTACCGGTCACAAATACTGTCCAAGCACTGACATAGAAAAAAGTTCGAGCTTTGTACCAAATTTATAAGAGGTGCCAAAATCACAGTTTCAAAGTAAATTTTGAACTTTAAAAGACGATTGCTCGTCAATTCTAGGAAGGGAAATTCCGGGGCAATGAAAATTGACGTTACCGCGGTTTCCAGAAATCTGACAGGAATTCTCTTGAGAAATAGACAGACATGTACTTGTAGGAACGTATAAATCAAAACTCCTGAAGATCAAACGTTTCTAAGTCGGGTAGCAACCATTGATTGATTGATTGTTAAATTGATACAAATGGCCTCTTGTGAGGTTTTAGAACTTTTGCATGGAAACAATTAGTCAATAATTGACATACTAATCATTTAAATTAAAAAAATATTGCAGAAATTAAGAAAGCATACCTTCTCCTGTGGTTTTCATCAGACTTCGTCTAACCCCTATATTGTTAACTACTGCATGTACTCCAAGAAAGGCCAGAGTGTTTTCATGATCCCCTGTTTGACCCTTCTGCACTCTTTCCTAATCTCCTCGGCCCTCTGAACATCCCCAAGTCTGAAAGCTTTTTCCACACTCTCCCGGATGTAGGGACTTATCTTTAAGTCCTTGTTAAAGGTACCAGTAGGCCTACCTATGTCAATAACCAATAATCGCCAATGTTTTTCGAAATATTTAAAACCATCCACAAACATACTGTTTAACATCCCCGATGCTGACCCAAACGCTTTTCCCGTAAGGCAAATAACTAATGACTGTAGAACGCCTCATTAAGCTTTCAATAATGAGCCTATCTGGAGATGTGGAAAACATGGGCTAAAATTTGCTGTTTTTGGCTCCACCACCATTCCTGCAGTGATGGTTATACCGCCTTAACTCTTAATTAATTCAGCGTTGCAAAGGAGTCTCAATAGTTTTTGCACTGGTTGCATGATGGGAAAAAATTCTAGGACGGTGAAGCACATTTATCAAACCAATGAGAGGGGCCAATACACCCATATCCCAAGGGATCTACTTTCCCTTCCCAGTGGTACCACCCGTAAGCACTAGTCAGTTGAACGGTTCGGTCGTAACCACGTTCTAGTCCACTTTAGCGACTCTCTGGATGAATGGCTGGTAATTTTCGTACTATGTGTACGGATGTTTTTTCTTATTAAAGTCTCTTGTTGTGTCATGTTCTGACCATGTGCCCAGAATATGACTGGTCCCTTATGTTTATTAATTAATGCAGATTAATCCCTCTATGTTGATTCTTGAGAACTTCCTGGAACAGGAAGTAAAGGGAAGGAGGTGATTGGTTGGTTGAATCATGTGTTCATTCTCTGAATGCTCATTGGTCGAAAGTAGTGACGAGACTTCCTCGTGTTCTATCTTAGAATCAGTCTTGTCTAAGAACTGGTAGCCTGCAGACTCCGTGTATGTTGTCCTCCTCATATTGCACGTAAAATTCCTTGAAGTTGAAGATCGTAAAATAAATGATTTGATCGAAATCGAGTTGGCGATTTTGTTCTCTGTCTTTCTTTGAGTCTAAACAACTACTTGACGCTACTAATTGAAGCTGGAGGGAAGAAAGACACATCTCTCAAATTTAGAATATTTTGCAATTGAAACTTGATACCGTAGGCTGTATCTTTATTTGTTGTCATAATATGTTTCAGTAGCATTTCTTGAGTTTGTCGGGGATTTAGAAGACCCTTACGTAACGCTTTCGATGATTTCTTACCAAGCCCAGGGGCGTAGCGAAGATGTTTTCTTTAGGAGGGTGTAGAGACTATGTTTTGCCGACAGATCTGGTAATGCGTAGCGCGAAACGAGCTTTAGCGGGGGGGGGGGGGGATCCAGGGGCCCGCCTTAGGGCCCGTGGTGGGGTATAAGGGCAAAGCCCCTCGGGAGAGGACGGGGGAACCCCCGGAAACTCTGAGGTTTAGGCATATCTGTGGGTGACAAATAAAGTCTCAGGATGGATATATTTTTGTTCATAATGCATCATCAAATGCAAAGAGTCCCATAATTTTGATGTATTAGGCGATTCCCCTCGTCAAGCCGCTAAAGTTTTAAGCGGTTGGGATCCAAATGTCCGCCAGTACTCAATGCCACATTTACTAATCTGTGGTCTGGGGGAGGGGTCTAAAGGAAGGGGGTGTCGCCCTACCCTTTGGAAATTTTTGGAATTTGAAAGGTGCCTAGGTTGCAAATGGTGCAATATTAAAAGGGGCATATTGAGTTGATATCGATGACTTAACGAGGGTGGTGAAGGGTACTACCACATGACAATGGTTATTATTAGCATAATTAGTCAAGTTTTACATCCAATAGTTACGCATAAAGCTAATATTTTGAATGCTTGGGTATCCTGGCTTGTAACGGTTGTGTGCATAGTTTGTAAAAGTGTCTGGTCACAAATTTTTGGAAACCGAATTGAATTGTTTATTACTCACTTATGAAACGTTTATTTGTATGCAAGATGTGGGGATTGTTTAAGTTTGACCATTTGTCATTTGTATGTGAAGAAAACTTAACAGGTTTGGCAAAATTTGGTGAATTTCATGAACCAACTCAATGTGCCGCTTTAAGTGGATTTCTGCCCTAATGTGGAACCTCAAAATTTACAAAGAATATAACCGGATCCTCGGATAGGGAGGTAGATTTCTTTTCAACTTTGGGGGGATGGGGTGAGCTATCGCAAATGTGAAAAATGTGCACGTGAAGCGCGAGCCCATGACGGGTGTGGTCCAGGGGCCCGCCTTAGGGCCCCTGGTGGGGTCCAGCTCCTGGGATTTAATGTCTCAGAAGTGCTAGGAAGACTGTTTTTAATGGGTTAATTCAGTGGTAATGTTCTTTGATTGGCTATTAGTGTATTCATACATTTAGGAAATGCTATTTTGAGCACAAAACTCGTTGATAATTAGCTGCAAGGTCCAGATTAAAATCAACAAATACCGGAGTACTGTTGTTTGGCGTTGACGTGTCTATAGGGCCAACCTTTAAGACTCCTCCGAACTCCGACCCACACTGCTGTTACCTGTGACAAAGGTATGGAGAAGAGCTATCAATAAAGTATGGATGAAGAACATAGGGTATGTGGGACAGAAACATTTCGTGGTTTGAAGTGATAACGAAATCGTGTTTGTCAATCTCACCAAAACAACCATATCCAGCAAAAGCATAAAGAGGTGGATTTTATTTAGATTGCTGTTATGTAGCAGCAACATTTGTGCCGTATTTCATGCAAATGGCATTAAGCTTCAAAATATTTATATGACATGCAGGTATTTCTGGTTACCGAAGGTAAAGTTTGTTAATGGTCTATATTAGAAGTTTCCTACTACATGTTTTCGTGAAGAATTGGCCTCTCTTAAAACAGGCAGCTACTACTGTCACAACGTCGGGGCCAGGAACAAAATGTCGTCCCTCACTCCCCCTCTAGTTGCAACCCTGGATTCTTCCTCAAGCCTTTAAGGCCGTAAAATGAAAAGAAGTTCAAATACTTCGGGAAAAGAACCACAAAGGGTCCAATAAGATCACTGAGACGTTTCTGAAAGTTAAACAACAACAAATAAGTGATATATTAACGTTTGAACAACTATAATAATTACTGAATATTGTACATAAGCGGAAATTTTGAGATCTCAAATTACAATCTTTAGCTTAAACCAAAACTCACTCGATCGTCCTTCGGTACCGTTCTGTATTCTGGTCTGACCTCCTCTACCACCAGTATCGCTGTCGGGAATAGTTCCCTCGTTGACCGGCACACTACCACTATACAGCAGATATGCAATTCCCGCGAAGTCTCTAGAAGCCTCTCGCGTTTGTAACCCAAGAAATGCGTCCTCCTGGATAGTCGTCGAATAAGAATCTAGACTATGCCTGTAGCGGTATTGGTACTCCCATCTAATAAACAAACAGTCCAACGGTTCTTTCGTCCCTTTCCTCGGTAACTAAAGACAAATCTCCGTCACGATTATTTGGCCTGGGCGATTAGCTTAAAATAACATGATTGTGCCGTCTCAGGGTTCTGGATCTCCAAGCTCTCTCGTCCGAATATCGCCCTGTTTATATATGGCGAGATTTATTCTCTGGAAAGTTCCTTTCCAAGAATTCTGATAAAAGAGTATCCAGAATATTTTATAATGTTCCCCTTTTCAAAGAAAATCCGGCGAAATAGAATCGAGAATCATCTACAATGTCCCCTACAGGTTTGACATAGATCAAAGAATCAAAGCTGATAGGCTGTCGGTGTGTTAATCCGATAATAGTAAGATGATGTAAACGGGACATTCCCTTCGCCGTGGCAACGGAGGTCACTCGTAGTTTCCGGAACATTCGCGTTTTTGTCTATTGTTTAGCGCGGGGTGATAGGTTACAATGAATGACCTACTATCTTACTTAAAGGTTTTTACAAAGAAAGCCCGTCAACGGTGACAACTACATTCTAAATTTTACTAATTTGTGAACAGTGCGTTTTCTTAGAAATACTTTTCAGACTTGTTTTATTTTCAACAGCGTGGAATATGGGTTTGGCAACATGATATACCCCAATCTAAGAATCATATTTCTGGAAAATTTGAAAGTTTCAGCACTGGCAATGCAACATGAATTACCCAATAACTAAAGCAATATTTTTAGGCTTTTCCCACTTCTAGTTTTAAAGTCCCCATACACGATCAATTTTTTCGTCAATTCATTGATGTCAATTAATTGACGTTCCTCACACACGATCAATGTGTTTTTTTTTTTCAACTTTAGTGTCAATTTTCATTCTGATCAAAAATCTTTGAAATGAAAGGATCTATCGCACTGGCAATAGTTCTTGTCCTGGAGGATACTCCAAACCGAAAAAGAGGAGGAAGTGGTCGAAAAAATGGTTTCTCCGCCGAAATTAACTCGGACATGCCCGATTGTTCAGGCAGTTAAGGGACGATGAGCCTCACGATTACAGGAATTTCCTAAGAATGGACGCTGCATCATATGATGAACTTCTAAATGTTGTGAGGCCAATAATAGTGAAAAAAGATACCATCATGCGTGAAGCAATATCAGCAAACGAACGGCTTAGTATCACACTGCAGTTTTTGGCCACTGGAAATTAACGAGCCGTCAATAAATATCAAAGGAACTTGGATCCGTCAAAAGTTGCTTCAATGAACTTGTTTCAATTAATTCGCCGTCAATGTCCCCCATACACGATCATTTTTTCGTCAATTTTTTTTATATCAATTAATTGACGAAAAAATTGATCGTGTATGGGGGCCTTTTCTCTCTCTTATTCATTTCAGTTCTCTTTTTAGCTCAGCTGAAAGCTTTCAGCTGAGCTATTGCTGTCGTGCACGGCAAAACTTCTACGTCACGGCAAACGTCTGTCACCATAACATTTGCGTTTAAGTGCCTGACATTTCGCTGTTTTTCGTTAGATTTGGCTGAAATTCAGTAGAGATGTTAGCAAAAGTAGTATCTGTATGCTGCGACTCTTTTCAATTAATTTGGCCGCTATTTGACCTCGGGAGGGGGCTTTGTTTGAAAATGTAAAATTCCCTACTTGTCTTTCAGTTTTGCACCAATCTTGATAATATGTTTCATATAGATAGTTCAATTTGTGCTGAACAAAAGTTAAATTTTTTTTTCGTTTCTGCAATCATTAAAGGCATGAAAACATCACTTTTTGAAACAAATTCTGGCGAAGTCCCCATGTTCCGGAATACGTCGAGAATCCCAGTTGTTATCATTTGAGAGTGTGCAACGAAACGAAGTACAAACGTATACTGAACATATATAAATGTACAGGACGTCTCGTGCTTAATCGTGTGGAAGTGTTTACGCAAAGTGCAGTGTATCGACTTTTGAATACCGTACGTGGGCTACCCCACTATGTCAGACTATGTTTGCTCAGCTCTTTGCTTTCCAAACCAGGGATATGACATGAATAAGGAATATACCGTACAGCCTACTATGGAGGCGTTATTACGTCATGAACATGTGGTGCTGATCTCATTCAGGCGTTTTAATAATAGACTAGCTAAATTGGTTGGATCACGGTTAGGCCTACTCGAAAAGAAATACCGAACGTTTGAAAGCTATGCAAGTTCTTGCGAATATGTGGCCTTGTGCGAAACATAGGGTAGTGGTATAAGCTAGGCGGCAGAAACAAGTATTCAAAAACAAAGAACATAGCACGTTGATTGAAAATACAAAGCTTCATGGTTTAAGCTAACATTCCAAAAACAATTTTCGGTTTGAAAAGGAAAAAGTGCATTTTGAAGGCGTGTGCCATAAGTCAGTCTCGGAGCCTGCAGGAATTGTGCAGCTCAGGCTTCTAGTCAAGCGCGCCAAGGGGGCGAATCCCTCTTTGAAATTTGTTCGCCAACTAGCAAGTTTTCAAGTTGCCATTGGCTTAATGGCATTTGTATACATTTGGCCCCCTTAAAAAATTTTTAGCCCCTGGAAGCCATTTCGCCCCCATTCAGTACCTTGTCAGGCTACAAGCCTGGTGCAGTCACATGGGCGTCGACACTGCAGGAACCGCCCTAGTCTTGTTCTCCGTTGCCGAAAGCCCCACCAAGTTGTTAAGAGGAAGCCATGGGGGATGATATTTCAATAGCCTTAGACTTAGTATAAGTGTGCATATTTCCCCAACGCTCTCTACGAACTGTAGTTACCCTCCGGCCTGTTGCGACACATTCACGGGTCCTAAAAGCGATCGACGATTTATATACCTGGTAGATCCCAATTATAAAAATGTTAGCCTATGCAGTAAAATAATTTTGTAGGGGAAAACGGGACTAAAGAGTACTCAGAATTCGAGGCACGTAAAGAATTTAATTTAGAAATTATCCCTTTATATTGAGCAATTGAGCAGTTTTGGTTTTTCTAAATCATAGTGGCAACACTCATTGGCACTTCTGTCCCTGGACAAGTTCAAGGAATATCTCTGGGGCAAAATATCGCTTTTAAGACCTTTAACCATTTGTAAAATTTCTTTATCGGAAGTTACTATCTGGGTCTAATTATGGAAAACAAATGAGGTCTACAAAGCAGCACACTCATAAATATTCATTATTTGTATACTAACATCTGTGCAGTATATAAAGTTAACATTGTGTACCAGATTTAGTCTTTCAGAGACTTCAGGAGTTCAATAAATATTTCATTGCATTTATATTTATCTCTTTGTTTTCTAACGTACGTATGATCAACATGAGTTACAGACCCATCCAAAATATTGACTGCAGACTTTAAGGTCAACAGGAAAAGCTGAGCTTCGGCAACATTGTTGCGCTTGTTTCGTTATCTTTCAGTTTTTCCTTTTGTTCTGTTTTTACCACATCCGCTTTTGGGGAGCTGGCAGTTGGTGGTTTAGTCTAGTCTGTGTTGTTTATCCTCTTGCGTTTTTATTGTTTACCTTTTTACTTTCTAAAGTTTCTTTTCACTTTCTTATTTTCCTTTTTGTACTTTCGTATTGTCTGTGCTAGGGTCTCAGTTTCCTTTGCGGAGACATTAAGTGAAATGTATTCTAACCTAATCTAACCTAGACGCTTTTATTACAGCAATTTTAGCTTATCAAATGCCAATGAACTAATTGCCGAACCCTGCAGGGCTGTAAAATTCTCATGGAGGGTGAAGTCTATCAAAGATAGGTACATAACAGTCTGAAGGATAGTCGCACAGTTTATACGAAACATCATTAAAGCACTTATTTTATTTGCCACTTTTTCGGTAGACTACCATCCAAGTGCCTAGCAAAGCAAATATAATTTTTGCCTAACAGGAGGGCCTGGCCGTGAAATGAAGTCTACCTATTTAAAGGTACAATGACTAAAAAAATAACTTGAGAGGCCGGAACACCTTGCTACAGACGGTTCCAGAACATCTGATAACTTTAGGCATGCATTCATGGACTTTGTCTCTCACGCAGCGTTGAATATTAAGTTGCTTAGTTGATTAGTAAGTGTCACGTGATTCGATTTCTATTTTATCTTCCTACATGTAATTTGCGGAAAGATGGGTTATCGAACTACAACAGGAAAAGCAAATATGAAAATAATTCTGTGCGTGTGTCTGCATATGTGCAGTGCATTCAATTTAGCAAAATGTGAACCATTCTGAAAGACAGCAAATATCCCCATACGGTGACAGTTAATCCTCCATGTTTAGGTTTCCTACTGCGTTCAGTTTGTCGATAATTCTCAATAAAGGGTACCGTGGTTTAAATATTGGTAAACTTCTATGACTTTTGAGCCCTACTGAATATCACACAAATCGCAGAGGAATAGCATTTGTCACTTTAAGGTCGTATCAGACAGGATTGCCCTCTGCCCTCACACAAAAGATCATAGTAAAGCCCTTTAGCTGTCTGATTAAAGCCAATTTATGACTGGTTAACTAACAATTAGGGATAATTCCAGAGAGGGCAGGTTCCCTGGTAAAATGTCTTACTATACGTTTCCGACAAATTAAATGAAAACTTTATGAGCAGAGATTCTCTACGAAAGCCTTATACTTATCAAACGTTGCCGAATACGTCGTTAGCAGTGCAGTACCATGATGGATGGCAGGACTTGAGCATCTCAAAGAAAGAAAACATATACTGTACGATAATAATGTTTGTACCTTTTTATGAGGGTTCTGTTTACACTACAAACAGGGCAAGGAATCGTGTTTGATTTTATGTGTATCAGAGGTTACAATCTTACGCTGATTACTTAACTTCATACACAATAACACACTAACCAGCCTTTGCACCATTTTTAAACACCGGTAGGCTACGGGAAGAATTCATTTTCCTGATTTGTGGTCGAAATGAAGCTCGTTTTACTTTTAGCTGCGTTTCAACTGGTACATTTCTCAACAAATGCTGAGGAATTGTATAGAGGGTGAGTGGAAGATGATTGTTCATTCCATTCCCAGCCATTACATGAGACTTTACTATAGTCCGTGTTCAAAGCTTTGTAAAATGTAAAAAATAATGCTTAGATAGAAACATGTAGAACCGTTGAGGATGCGCAAGTCCCTCTTGTTAATAGAGTCTTACGTTACGTTATTTTCTGTAAGGGTAAGATAAGGGGAGGGGCAGGTCTAATGAATTCATTTATTGCAGCTTTGTTTTCTCTACACGCAAGGTTTTTATCATTTATTCAAATAATATTTACACAAAGTTTTAGAAAACTTCTAATTTTACTTTTGTCCTTAACTTCAGAATGTGATACAAAACTGCAACCGTATATGCTAGGATGGGCAGGAGAGAAGCGGTGGACAATCTTTATGTTGTTTCCATTAAAAATACGAGACGAGTAAATGCTCAAGTAGAAACAGTATGTTTCAATTTCGCCAACATTCTCTGAACATGATTAGTTAAAGTTAACTCATTGTAAATACAGAATCCAAAACAGATAGCGTAGTCTTTATATAATAGATAAGGCTGGAGCATTTTGGCTTTGATCTACGCTTTGAAGTATTGCATATTTCCTTACCGGCCAATAGCAAGAATTTGCTCCCTGTTTTGAGAGAAAAAACTTAAAGATATTAAGTTTTGTACGGTCGATAAAGCAGGGGTTCCACGTTCTATAAAAAGACGAAATCTGATCACATATTACAGTGCGACTGAAAAGTGTTAATTGCATAAGGAATTACTGACAGCCATCACTTTCATTACAGAGTGTTTCGCAACAGAAGTTGTTACAAGATGGGGGCTGTAACAGACTGATCTTAAAATGGTTGGTTTTAGCATTTTTGGAAGTTTGAGACCCTGCAACCCTCAAATCCCCACACATCACTCGGGTACGATGTATGTTGTAAAGCGGTAATCGCCTGGATTACCCAATAACACACTTAGAATATTAAAGTGACTGTTTTTCTCTTTAGCTGGGTACGTTCTACTGGTGTTGAGTGGGATGGTTAAAGCTTTGATGATACCAAACTGAAGTAAGATGTAGATGTCGTACTGTTCAAGCTGTCCGAGGTACATTATAAATAACTTCTTTTTTATTTGCGTTTATAGGAACCAGCTTCTAAGGATCTTGGTTGAAGAGGAAGAAGTTTCCAGATGGATGCATTCTCTACAAAAAAGGAGTTCTAGAAGTGTAAGTAAAAGTGTGACTTCCATTTTTGGACAAGAAGGAATAAATCTACCATCGCTATAACAATCCTATCAGTAACCCTTACAGAATATTCAAAATTCAGTGAACATGTAAAAATGAGACAACCCCAAGAATCTTGAGAACTTGTGTTTTTTTTATAGAATTACACCTCCTGTAGAATTCTCTTTATATATATATATATATATATATATATATATATATATATATATATATATATATATATATATATATATATATATATATATATATATATTACACCCCATTCTTTGAGTTTCACGTACTCTGCAGAGTGCGTGAAACTCAAGAGTTGGCAAAAACTGTAATCACATCGTGTTACTGATATAACTGAACAGATACGGTAACAAAAGTGCCTTTGTCTTGGACACCTCCGTGTCCTTCGTCGCAGACGGAAGAGTAATTAGAACCTAGCAGAAAACATAATAAACTAGTCAGAGGGAGGGTTTGTTTACTGCTGAACTGTTTTAATGTAATAGGGAGGATATTGATATACCTCATACAGTTTTCTTGTGGTTACTAAACAGCTTTAATTTTGGTGCCGCTATGGCCGACACAGTCGCTTTTATTACACACATTAAAGTGATGTCGTGAGATTGCAAAAAGTAAAAAACATTAAAAATCGAGTTTAAATGTCAGTGATTCCTTTGGATGACCTATATGAACAGTTAGGGAGAAGAAATAAGGCCTGTTGTTCGAATTCTGGCAACAGCCTTAAAATTTTCGTAAAACTAACGACTAAACTCGAGGAAATCAAAAATGTGCTGCGGAAAAACACTATTCAGTCTCCTAACGAACATCAATTGAGTGGATCAATGAGAACGAAGTACTAATGCATATTCACTAGGTGTAAACAGCTGATCACAACACAAGTGAACAAGACGTGTGTGTGTGGATCTTGAAGAGGTACAGTAACGTTGATATTTCAATGTACAGATCTAGGCTACTACAGTAAAACGGGATAGTATAGCCTATAGTGGTATTACCATGCACTCGAGTGCATGGTATTACCATGCACTCGAGTGCATGGTAATACCACAGTAGACTATAGGCTATACTATCCCGTTTTACTGTAGTAGCCTAACTTAGCCTATAGTATACTGGCTAGTGGTACCTCTGTGTAAATTAAGCCTAAGTTAGGCTAACGTTAGATGCTCTGCCTTTTATGTGCACTTACCATCCTCTTTGACGTTCTCACTCATGGCGATAAAAGAGATAGTATTGGTGTAACTTTCGTTGTAAACCTGTAACGTCCAAATTCAAATCGGTACTGTAACTCGTACCAAAGAGTGAAAGACTGTGGCCTGTACTATGTAGTAAGAGGAAGCTACATTGAGTGTATACAAGTAAGTTAGTGTTATGAAGCAATTATGCAAGAACATGCATTCTCTGGTCGTGAGCACTGTTCTAGTAGAGATCAGTGGTCGTGAGCGAACAACTGTAGGCTACCGTAGAGATAGTCAGGCTGGAGTGGTATGGTTCGTCTTTGTTAACTGGGTGACACCTTAATAACATTGCATATTCAACATCAGGTTCGTTGTAGGCGTGGTTTAATGCCTTATAATAAGGACCCGTTTTTGAAAAAGGCCTTCAATTATTTACCGGTTTTATGCTGTTTAGGTTACTTCCCGAGACTATCACTATCATTTTGAGCTTTCAAATTGTATTCTTCAACTCTGTAAAGCACTCGTGGCGTTTTTAAGAATAAAGAAAGACATTAGAAGAAGCAAAATCTTGTTTTTCCTTTTTGCAAACTCACGGCATCACTTTAAGTACAATAAGATACTACTGATACGTTAGGTGCACGTATCACGGTTCAGGAAAGAGGGTCGGATGATTCAAGCACTGACGAAAGGGATTCACTTTTCGTCTTTGATAATGGACCGAAACCTGACATCTAAGTTACCCACATTCTTTGCTACCTATGTTTCCAGCACCGAGGACGTCTGGGGATTTAAGAAGAGATTTAAGGTTAGGAGGTTATCGTTTGCAGCTAAAGAGGAAAAGTTCCTCCAAAAATTTCGGTATGGTTCAATATCTTGTGCTGAAGAGAAAAATCCTACAAAAGATTATATATATATATATATGTAAATATATATATATATATATGTAAATATATATATATATATATAAATATATATATAGATATATAAATATGTAAATATATATATATATATATATATATATATATATAATGACATTTAGGCTTTTCTAGTCTCTAAGAGGGACTGAACTAAATCAAACTTTCGGTTTTGAAAGAGCTCTCTATAACCTTTTTTGCAGAATTTGCTGCAGTTTTAACTTTATTTTGCCTTTTTGACATTTTCTTTCCACCCATAGAAACTAAATGCATTTGTTAAACCTTGTCTCTTTACTCTTTAAATATATTGTGGTTACCCGTTTGACTTTAGTTTTCCAGCATCCTAACAATTAGATGCATGACAAAAGCAAATATCAAGACCAGCGACGTAGGAAGATGTTTGATATTGGGGGGCCAGACCAGTTGGGATTTCTCGATCTTGATACACTCTAAATGCAAAAGAGTTAAATTCACTCGAACAAAGACTAAAGTTTGGGACCACTCCTTGTAAGAGTGAATTTCACACAGGGTGGAGTAAAATTCACTCCAAGCAGAGCGATATTTCATTCCATGTGAGTGAAGTATCGCTCTGTTTGGAGTGAATTTTCACTACCCCGGGTGAAATTTACTCTTACTAGGAGTGGTCCTAAACTGCAGTCTTTGTTGGAGTGAATTCCAATCTTTTACATTAAGAGTGTACCCCTTCCCACACCAGAACATCATGATAATTTTTCCGATTTTAATTTAAGCAAAATAAAATATTCAAAGGAAAGGAAACAACTACAACACCAACACCATGCAGCCGTGGTGTAGCTAAGATTTTTTTGTTTTGGAGGCTCTGGAGGACTGGAGTTATTGGAGGGGGGGGGGACTCCCGTTTACTATCTTAGCGGAGCGCCACCGTAGGTTGGCGCGGAGCGTACCAAGAAAATTTGAGATTGAATACATCCCAGATCGCCGGAAAAGGCTTGATAGCAGCCATCAAGATGTGTAATTTTTGTGAAAAAAATGCAAAGCTTGATTTGACTTTACTCTAAAACACATTTCTTTGAGAACGGATTAGCTGAGCTGGCCGGACCTGGGGTCCGAGGATTGCAAGTTTGAATACCATTTATTATCTAAGCGGAGCACCACAATAGGTTTGCAGGAGCAAACCTAGAAAATTTCAGATTTTAATACATCCCAGATCGCCGGAATGGCACTTGCCAAACTTGATAGCAGCCTTCAAGATGTGCAATTGTTTTGAAAATTGTTGAAAGGTTGATCTGAATTTGTTCTAAAACACATTAAGTTTGTCACAATCTATCCGACTTTATTCAAAATTATTCAGAGTGGAGTTAGCCCCATGGATTTTGGTGGATTGATTGGAATGGAGATTTTCCACAGCCAGAGTCTACTATTATTAAGTTGGTGGCGCCAAGATTTGCCCGACGGGGGCCACCGACCCGAGTCCCCGACAGTCCCAGTGCCGTCGGGTATAAGTGGGTTTTGAAGAAAACCTGTGTACTACACCATTTCATTCGGGGCGTATATTGCATAAAATTTGTATATACTAGAAAAGCATAGTTCCGCGTTGATTAAATGTTTTCCCCGGAATCTAAGCTGTGAAAATTGCAAAGCGCGCCAAGCGCGAAAATTTTTGGTAGGTTTTCACAAAAAACATATGTAACGTTAAGAACAAATAAAGAATGAAAATCTTTAGGAGTTCTAGACCGTATAGGAGATAATATGCAATGTATCGAAACTACCTTACCTATGCGATGAAATAGCCAAATATTGCTCCGTGAGTCCTTCACCAACTGACAGTACCGCTTGACACAGACAAGAGAACAGTTACTGGGCTTTGCGGTATGGGATGAAATTTGCGACCTCTTCGTAAACTGTGTACTTTTCCTACATGTAATTTGGTAAGGTGGAAAGGACTTGCGCTATTTAGAGATGTAGAATGGAACTTTTGAAGAAAGTAGAGTAGCTTTTCTGCGCGCGTAGCGCACCGAAAATTTTGCGTTCTTATTAGAGAAAATGTCCTCTTGCGAGCAAAGACGGGTAAAACGAAACTGTAAAGTGTCGCAGTACCGGGGGGGGGGGGCAAATGACATTTGTCCCCCCACAAGTCATATTGGGGGGCCATGGCCACCTTGGTCCCCCCGGTTCCTACGCCACTGAAGACTACGTATAAATGAGGCTACTTGATCTTTGATTGGAACATTTTCACATTAAGTCGTAAACAACGTACGTATAGTTTTATTGCTTTCTTTGATATTATTCATATTTTTATTATCGCAATTTACATTTGTGGTTTGTTTAACGTTTCCTCATTTTGGAAAGCAAATAATGGCACACTGCAACGTTTGGATTTATAGGAAACACTAACAAAATACCTTATTTTCTCAGCCTTTATATATATACGGATATGACATAATTAACCTCTTATTTGCAAGCAGCTTGACTTTTGGACCAGTTCCATGCCTGGTCGCAAACTGGATGTCATGGTGGCCCGTGGGTATCTTGACGAATTTAAAACTATTCTTAATGAACGAAAATTGCAGTTTGAGGTCATCATGGAGGATGTCCAAGAATATGTCGACAGAGAGAAATCACAAACAGAAGCAGCTCAAGAAAGCAAATCAGAATTCGGAGCGCTCTCTCTTCAAGATTTTGATTACTCCATCTACCACACTTACGATGAGGTTTGTTACTCATAATATCCAACGGGCCAATGCAATAACATTGTCTTGGTGATACCTTGCAGACTCTGATATCAAGCACATTGAAAATATAAAGACCGAAGTGTTTTTAATTAACTAAACCCCTCTCCCTTTCTTCAACAAAGACAAGTTCTTTTTAAGGTTTTCTACTTTATTCTTCCTTCTTATATACCTTCACTTTGCAAGGGATGTCACACCAATTGGGGCAAACACCCAATCGCAGGAGAGTGGTTTCACTACTGAACAACAGTGTGCTGAGTCATAATGCAGGAATATTACAAAACAATCAAATCTACTGCCAATTCAAAAAGCTGACAAACATTGGCCAGGGAACATCGTAGTCAGACACAACCTTCATAATGATTATTTTCTAACAATCGGTACTAATCTCGATTTTACTTTGTCAACGTTACAGTTTCACTATCCTTTTTGTCAGGCTATTAGCACCCCGTCCCACCCCCTTCACTCACAAACAAGATCAACATGTGTTTACATACATGTCACCAACCTACGATAAGTTTCCTTTTTCAGATGTCCGGCGAAACATTTATACCTCTCCTGAAACATTACCATTCTGTTTTTTTTTTTTTTTTTTAGATTCAACAGTGGACCGTAGATATTGCATCGGAGTACAGTAGTTTCGTTAAGCTCTTCACCTTTGGTTATACGTTCGAGGGAAGAGAGATAAGAGCTTTAGAGGTGTGTAAAATTTCAACAACATTCATAGCAGACAAAGTGCTCAGTATCATGGTCACTGGTTTCCGTCCATATCATTTTTAAAGTAACCAAGATTCCTGGTTGCATTTAAGACGTTTGATTTCATACCAGTCAAGTTATTATTTTAATGCCACATGATGGATTTAAAAACATTCTAGCTACTTTTAATCATAATCATGGATAACGCGAGGCTACTTTTATTTCGAAATTCATTACCAATATTTCGGAGTATAAATATTTCTACATCGTTGAAGAAAAACTATAAGTGAATTTGAAATTTCTCTGACTATTTTTAAATGACGTTCTTGTTACATCATCCGCTCAAATTTTCCAATTTTGGAACTTAATTGGAACGTACTTTTAAGCATTGAATGCTTTGGTTTATTAGCCTTACACTTCAGAGGAATGTGATCCAGAAATATATTTGTGGCAAATAGTTTATACAAATTTACAACATATTCTTGGACCCATCACAGAGGACTTTAATCGGGAGGGGCATAGCTGTGAAGGGACTCGGGAGACTTTACGGAAAAAAGGGGTCCAATTACTTTTAAGCGCCTTGTAATGTATAGTGTGCCCATGGGTGTCTATGATTGTTGGGTTGTGCTTAAAAATGTCTTGTGCCATAATAATTTCTATATGGTTCTACTTTTCATTCGTATCTAATGCCTTCAGTTTAGCAAAGGGAAAAAATGATACCACTTTTTAGGAATTTCTTACATGCATTAATGAGATGACATGGGCTTGTAGGTGAAAGTCTACTGGTTAATAAGCTTCATTGTTTACATCCGTTGGCTAAGCCGCCTTCATGGAACTGTAACAACAAACTTTTGAATTTAAAATAGACAAAACGAAGTATTCTAGACTAATGAGGAGCAAAGTCTAGCTCACCACAACTCATATCCTTGGAATACTAGGTGCTAATCTTAAAAGTCACAAGGGTGACGGCACAAAAACCAACGGAATTGCACTTTGGGACCAGGCTGCATTCTAGCCCACTCAGCGGTGTCCAATCAGAACTTGATTACAGTAGTACCAAAACTCAGAAAAACTCCGAGTATTTTTGAAATTCTATTTAATGTCGACTTTTAGCCTTAGAACAGTGCTATTTGGGTGTCGGTCTGAATTAATTGACAGTATTATATAGTATACACATAGAATTTATATAATTTTAAATGGACTGTTAATGAGGTCATTACTAGTCCATTTCATACGCTGGTCGACCTGTTCGATGAATAACGTGAGACTTGCCATACACTTTGCTTTGATCCGATGTCACAAAACCTTAATGATTTTAATGGAGGCCAAGCTAGATTCGACGAAGAGTTGGAATCCATATGCAGCCCATTACGGGTTAATTTTGGATTCCGGGACGAACTATTCTGGACAACCTCTAAGTGAAATAAAAACAGAATCGAATTTGGTATTGATTCTTGAACCCTGACTGGAGCTTTTCAAACCTTCTACTAATATACTACTTAATAAATTTTGCGCCCCTCCGTTTCCTTATGTTTTACAGTTACAATTTCAGTGAAGAAGTCTTGATAGAACCAGGTAAATGTCTTTTAAAGCGTACAGCGCCACCATATTCCTATCAGCTGGCTACGACTTAGTTTATCCCTCTGAATTATTTTGCCTTAGATTTCTGCCCCACCGGTAGCTGAAGCATCTGATCCTAAACCAATTGTCTATTTTGAGGGCGGTATTCACTCCAGGGAGTGGATCTCCCCAGCCACCATTATGTTTTTCACATCGCAGGTAGGTCATATTAGTCAGATAAAACGAAAAACGAAAGGATGGCAATAAAAACTAGGGACAGGGGAGAGTTTGGGGAGTATTTTGTTCTGTTTGTTACTTCGTAGAAGAACAGTTATAAAAGAAATGTTTTCTATTTTCTTTTAAACGGTTCTGGTATTCACGAAATCCTATGCATTAATGTAACACTTAATGGCCAATGTTCATAATAATGACTGGATGTTTACGTTGTTGGTTGCGTGTTTGATAGTAAATGTAAAACTTTGTGACACAAGGGTTGGGTTCTACAAATTACCAAAACTTTACAGAGCAAATGGTGAGCAATATATTGTTTAAAACCATGTGAAATTTAACATATGAAAAATAATATTATAACTTTTAAACATGTATGAGCCTATGTTGAGAAATGTATATACTTTAACCAGATTCCCTGTTTTGGAAGAATCTAGTTGTCTCCCTATTGGGAGAAAAAATGATGATAGGCGTCGCCATTTTGTTTATTTAACCCCCAGTCCCGTGCGTTCTGTGTGTTAATTTTTGGTGACAAATGTTTTGGAACCATCTTGCAGACTTTGTCGGTCTCATGCAATGAAAGTAAATGCGTAATCAGTTTGTGTGTTGCTCTAACTACCGAAAAGCGACGTCCTAATATGGTTGTTTACCACCATGGCGTCGTTTTGAGAGAAATGCCAGATTTTGGGCGGTCTTCGTTCTTGCTAAACCTTCCCTATACGAGTCTAGTAAGCCTTATCATTGTGTTGCCGTGCAAATGCATACGTTTTCTACCATTCGCAGAATTTTGATCTACTCCCGACAGGAAGAATCTCCCGGACTGTTAATAGTATCTTTGTAAAATAAAACATTTCTAAATATAGAAAGAACTTATTTGGTAAAAGTTTTAATTGACATAATAGCAGTAGATTTGATAACCGTTCCTTTCATTTCCCTTTCCAGTTTTTAAAAAACTACGTTGCCGGAACCGACGATGCTGAAAGGACCCTAGGCATGTACGACTTTCATATCGTTCCTCTTCTTAATTGTGATGGATATGTGTACACTTGGACAGTTGTAAGTAGCTATAGCCTACCGTAACAGATAATATAAAGTTGACAATATTAAGTAAAGTTGTACATGAACAGATGTGGAGTACACAAATCAGGCTATATGTATATTGCACAGTAAGGGATGATACGTCCGTAACCATCTTGTAATAAAAATATTTCATGCAGTCGATAGTTTGAAAAAAAAACTAAATCAGTAAAATTCTTAATTTTAGGCCATTTAAGTTAATTAGTACTAACTATTTAGTACTAACTAATAGTACTAACTAATAAGTACTAACCCGGCCCTAAGTATATTATACATATGAAACTTCTGGCTTACTTCCTCTCTCTTTTCTATGGGGGCTTATGGAACCCCTTGGGCCATAATTGAGCTTTGAAGCTCACAAAATCCTTCATCCTCCAGTCCCCACTGCGTACCATTTACAGCATCTCTGGACAGGGGAGGAAGTTAGGGGAGGAAGTTCTTTGTCTTAATGAAGGTACACTCGAAATCTATTGAGGATAGTCGTCTTGGCCATAGTATTAGTTAAGGCAGATATATTTTCAGATATTATAGGACAGTTCCGTTCGGTGGATGATCACGCATATATTCCATCAATTGTTCCTTTTTATGTTTCAAAAATTTAAGCTTAAAAATAGTGTAATTTAAGAAGTATCAATGGGTCGGGTCTACGTGTAATGCTGTCATATTCAAGAAAAGAATTAGTACTAATTTATGGACGGAACAATTAATGTTCATCAGGATTTAAGTACTTTTATTTTAATTATGCACACACGTATATTTGGTTTTCAGGAAAGACTGTGGCGGAAGTCTCGTCAACTAAACCCAGACTTTGGCTGTGTCGGTGCCGACTTGAATAGAAATTTTGATGCATTTTGGGGAGGTGAGAAACTTGAAAATAAGGTTTAACTACGGTTACATTAATTATAGTTGGATACTTGTACCTTCGGCGAAAAAGTTGCACTACTTTCGGGGGTGCAATGAGGTAGCAAATCAAGGCAGTTTTAATTTTCTAGTTCATTGTACTCCAGGAAAATTTAATATTGCTTTTAGATTCATCAAGCGTTGCTAAGAGAAAGAAAAAATTAAACATAATGGGAAACAAACCCCGCTGCATGTGAAATGTAATACCCAAATTCAGTGGTGGAGGCAGGGGATTTGTTAAGAAGGGGAGAGAATGGCCTGTTGGAGCTCTTTGTTTTATGTAAAAACCAAATTGAAATAACTGAAAACAGTCTAAGCCAGGCTTTTCAAATTTTTTTCATAGCTCTTCAATCTCGTTCAAAGCTTTTGCCCTACTCTTCCACTCCAAATATTACTGCTGAAATATTCCACAGGTGTAGAGGCAAAACTATAATTTACTCACTTTTAATGTTTTTGCGAAGCACTTCCTCAGGATTTGTGGAACAAATGAACTCTACTATGTGAGGGTAAAATTAAACCTATAAGAGCAAAGGGGGTGAAGTTCTGAAAAAAGGGATCTTCGGGTCCAGTGTCTATCTCGTCTGCAATTACGGAATAAGCAAACCAACTGTTATAATAATTTATCTTTCCGAATGATGAAGAAAAGGTAAAAAATGAACCTGTTCATTTTGTGGTAGTGTGTCGATGGAACTGGTAGCCTTTTTTACCATCTTTAATCATGGGTAACGTGCAATCGTTAGGCAAGAAGACTGATGAAATTTATGACGTAGTGTAAGCTTTCTGTCATTTACAGAAACTTGGTTTACAGATTACCAAGATGACACCCATGTAAATATTGATGGAGGTAAAATATGACGAGGTGATCGGACTGAACATACTGGGAAAGAAAATCGAAACATTGCCAAATTAGCCGCAATGAACTTTGTGGTATCCTACATGAGTTTTAGTTAGCAACAGGTGCCAGAATACTCAGTAATTAAGATTTTAATTTCTGCTGCCAGATCAAGATCAGCGCACCCGTCTACCAACATCTTACTTCTACAATTCGAGGCGAAGCTAACCTGAGTTTGTCCTATTCAAATGTTGAAGACATATACCCGTACATTCTATTTCCGCCTCTTAGTGGGGCTGACAATAACCTGGTTTACCTTATTCCTAAGTGAAGACCTATTGATCAGCAAGAGAAGCCGACAATAACGACTTTTCAGCAGTAGAACGAAGAGAGCTTTAGAACATAAGATATCGAGGTCCCAATTTGATGCTCTCAATTGGAAAGTGCTTGTAGATGCTGCTGGATGAAGTGCTAGAAACAGCGAGTATATTAACTTTTGCGTCGATCTTACAATATCAACGAAGAAGACTGAAGTATACTCAGACAACATACCATGGATAACAAAACGGGTTGAAAGCATCATCATCACGAAGAACGGGGTTCTCACAACGGGGATAGTGTGGATTCAAAGCAAGTTTAAACTGAACTTAACAGGATTATCCGGAAGAAAAGAGCGCATACAGGGACATAGCTGTAGGATTTGTACTGGGAATAACATAAAGCGAGTCTGGGAATGCATGCATTTCATGAGAGGTTACAGTTTTAAGTCTCAATCGTGCCAATTGACAAAATGAAAGTATTACTTATGCCAACCAGTTGGACAAATTTTACACTCTTTTTGCCAGCATGCATTTTAGATCAGCCTAACTATTTACCTAATCTATTTTTCGGCCCTGATTATGACACCAGGACTACAAGAAGTGAGGTCTGCAGTCACTTTACTAAGCTACACCCTAAAAAAGTTGTTGTCACCAAGAATCTTGAAATACTTTGCAATACAATTAGCAAATATTTTAAGGTCTGTTTACTAAATATTTTACGAGTCGATCTATTCCAAATGTATGGTGGAAGGTTTGCTTTGTACCTGTGCCAAAGCTTGTGCGACGACACGTCCAAATGACTTGCTTCTTGTTGCTTTAACTGCAGTACTTTAAGAAAGGCTGTAAAGGTATATTTTTAAAACATTTTAGATTTAATAATTTGTCACGCCTGTTTAGATAGTCTACAGTTTGTTTACTAACCAAGACGCAGTTGTAAAGACGACTTCCGTGTAACCATAGAATAGTTGCATTCTTATAAAAACACTCAACCGAGGGAATCATGCTCATGTCATATTTTTAATTTCTCTTAGTCTGCTTTTAATACCATACAAGCTCATATTTAGGTTAAAAACAAATGTCAGTGTGAAGGTTTCTAGCAGCTTTACTCATTGGATAATGAATCGCCTCAAGATCAAAACTCAGTTTGTTAAACTAAGCCCGCTATTCTTTTTTGATATGGAGATCCACAAGGTACCGTTTAGCTTCTATTCATTTTACATTTTCCTGTTCATTTTCCTTTGGTCGGCTGAGACTTCCGCACTTCAAAACTGACAGGCAGCACAGTTCCTCCATTGTATGAGCAATGATGCATTCAAATGATAATTTACTTCGTTGATTTCGATACCTTCATGCTTTACTAAATTATTGGCACATATAAACATTTTTGATATTTTTATTCATTTTAACTGATTTTGTTATTTGTTTACTGCCGTTTGTGCTAGTGAAAAAGTTTCCTTCGTATATTGAAATAAAGATTTACAAAATTGCTTACTCGCTTACTTGCTTAACTACTTACCTACCTAAACTGACATCAGTTGATCAAAACATTTATCTATTGTGCACATTTTGAATAACTGTATTTAGTTCCTAATCATTTCAGTTTTTCAGTACTTCTCATATCCTAAGGGAAAAAGTGAAACTGGATCTAAAACATTAAGCCCTGTACAAATATAAAACGTTAAACTCCTTCAAGCTTTCATTGCCTAGCGGATGATGTACAGATTAGCATTTTTCAGTTGGTTCTACCAGGGAGCTCTAAAGTACTGAATAGCAACTCCCTGGTTCGACTCTCTGAAAGCAAGAAGAAACAAAAATGTTTGAAACTTATTGTCGTGTTTATGAAAAACTTTTTCACGTGTGCACCTTATGTAATATATACCATAGAACTTTTGAATACCACATAACGTTACAAGGTTTGAATACTTAAAATACTTTTCCCTTTTATTTTATTAGGGTTAGGAGCTAGTCCGTGGCCATGTACTATTTTTTTCCGCGGATTTGTTCCATTGGACAACAATGAGACTTTAGCGGTCGACAACCATTTTCAAAAACTGAGGAAAGCAAACAGAATCACCAAAGTTTTCATAGACTGGCACAGCTACTCTCAGCTGATCTTGGCCCCTTGGGCATACAGTGCCGATGTTGATCCTCCTGCTGATACTGATAAACAGGTTTGATAAACAGTTGGGTCGGAAATGAATATAGTGCAGTTCCGTTCCATTTTCAGCTATACTTGTTGTAAGTTGTAACCTAATTGTATACTGTTGCCGGCCTTGATTTCATTTTCATTTTCAAATGAAACTGTGTTTTCAAGTCTGGTACAGCACACCTGATGTGTGGTTTTGCTTTTCTTACAAGCATGGCGCGATAAAGCTTTGCGATTAGCTTTAAACTGATGTAATACAAATAAATTTGACCTTTGATTAGACTTCTGATAATTTGGTCGATTTATGAACAACTAGTTATCTACTTTCGAAGAGGAAATTTTAAACTCTCGCTTCTTATAACTGCCGAAGTTTTTTTTCTCTGAGAGCCACAAGGATTCGCAACATATGATTCAGATTTTAGGAATAAAAGATTTTTAAGGAGATGACTTGAGATGCAGTCAAGCGTCCGTCAGAAGTGACCATGATGTTCTCAGGAATGAAAGAATGAAACACAACAAAATTATTTTCGATTTTTACTTGAAAGCGCAAAAGTGTTGAGACATCAAGTTGATTGATTTCTCCGTTCCTGATTGGCCAATTTTCTATACCCAGTAAAACATGGGACAAAAATTCCTGCTTTTGGAAGAGTTCTTCCAAAATCGTCCAAAATCATAGTGCAATTAAAAATTGTCAAGGAAAATCATACATTCCAGTACTGACTAGCCTTTACTATTTTATTGTAGAAGAGGAACCATAATATCTTTCAAGGTTTCTTTATGCTATGAAAGAAACAACTTTATTCGTCCCTCAGCCGCAGCCAGGCAACAATTGAGGAAATAAATGCCTATTTAAGGTGAAACAGTCGGCTGATTGCGCAATGAAATATTCCTTAATTTCTTCTTAACCTGAAAAAGCTTACAAAAAGGAAAGTGTTTTACTACCATAATCGTCCAAAAGGCGTAGGACAAAATTGGAAGACGAAAAATCCTCCCATTTCTCACTAGGCATGCTCTGATTGGCTAATTAAGTGGGTTTCATAGCAAATAGACCGCTCAGTTTGGCTGGATGCAATCTGTTGGGTAACTTTTACCCAGGATGGTTAGTTTGGTTTTACCCCACCACAGCGCTGTTCTTTCACACTCTAAAAACGGTTGGGTAAACTTTTACCAAGGTTTGATCTGCTAAATTCTTTGGTAAAAAATACCTAAGTTGATCAGACAATTACTCAACAGTTGAGCAGGAAACATACATAACCGGCCTGGGTAAAATTTAACCCTACAGTTTTTTGAGTGTGGGAGAACAGAGATGTGGTGGGATGAAAACAAATTATGCGAAATGTTTCTCACATCCACTCCAATCTCAAGAGCTTCTCTTGGAAGTTTCATAACTAGATGAGAAATCGTGACAATGTGGTGTGTCGCTGCCTATTGGTCAGTCAAATCAGAACCCTCCACCTTACCTTGTTCTATGGCTCCCGTGTGTTCGGCTATATGTAGTTTCAACACTTTATAGTGTGTTTAATTTGTATTGGTGAAGGTATATACTATTCCTCACGACTGCGTCTGCATGAGATAAAGGGATAAAGTGAACACAAGATGCATGATCTTTATCAAGGAGTCCTTGAGAATTTAAAAGGGTTTTTACTCCTGCACAATGCAGAATTCTGTACCGGTTGATAGCGCAGTGGCTCAGTGGTAAAAGAATAATTCTGCTCAATCACATGAAACCCCTTTAATAAATTGAGAGAGTCACAAACTAAGGATGACATTTTCTCAAATATGGAAAGTCGAAAGTCAACTCCGCTTGAAATCCCTATCCTTAGCAAAAGATCGAATCTCAGGCATGTTGATACTATCATCATCCTACCAACAGGCAAAGGTCGCTCCACTGTAGTAGTGAACAGAGGTGGAGGGTTCTGTTTTAACAGAGCATGCCTTTAGTGGCAGCCACACACTATGACTGGATAAAGCCAGGAGCATTGTCAAGGTTAATCATTTAGATATGAGACTTAATGAGGAGCTCTTCAGATCAGAGAGAATAGAAATATCAACCATAAACAGGACTGATGGCAAAGAAGTTAGGCACATGTGGAATAAATTGTTTGCAGCTTTGTACTCCCAGCCATTCTCACTGACAGTCAATCAGCCAAGTAACCCAGACAATTGGCCAATCTGAGCACACTATAACTCATTCAATCAGCCAGTCAGAGCAAAGAAAAGTCGACCAACCAGATTACTTATCGGACCAAGACCAACCAATCGGAGATGCAGCATGCAACTATGTGCTAAAGCAAAAAATCCAAAAAAGGATTGTATGTGCCTCTTTACTTCAGCCCATGAAGAAGTCATAGCCACCTTTGACGAAAGCTTGGCTGTCGTACTCATTGAAATGCTTCCATTTCTAGGAGATCCCGTCGTGCAAGCCTTTCAACTTTGTTTTAGTTTCTGGTTTTATTTTTTTTTTTATGTCAAAAATTGTCAATTCCATTCAGAAGGCTCAAGGAATCTTTACAATCACGGTGGCTAGTGTAAGTGTGTTTTTGCATGGGTGTCTCAACTTGTAAGCACTTGACATGAATATTGAACACTTTTGACCCTTAGTATCTAAATTTGGCAAATTTAGGGAAAGAACCTAACTTTTTTTGATGGTGGCCAGATGTCATTGAAGGTCACCAAAGGTAAGGAAGCAAAAGCCTTGTAAACATGATATCTCAAGGTAACAATAATGTTACTTCTCGCAAATGGTATATAGATTTATTATATGTAGCTGGAGCACTTTATTGTTTTGATAGCGGTCAAGTGACATCTGAATTCACCTAATATGACCTTTTATTACACTACGAAAAAAACCTTGAAAATTACTTGTAAACACGATATCTTAAGCAGAGTAACAGGGAGTGATCCCATGCATAGCATGTGGAGGCCCCATATCGCATACAAGAATATTTTTGGTGGAAGTGATCACCAGAGATGGAAACCTGGTTTACAAAATATCCCGTAAAGGGTAACCTCAATCGATCCAACATTAAGTATTTACATGTTCCACACTAAAATCAAATAGCGTCTTGCTTTGGGTTAAAGTCAAATGTTATTTGTGTCCCAGAAAGTCAAATTATGAGAAACTCGTAGACGCTACTACATTATTCTGAAAAAAGTGCAGCCGTATGGAATTTTATACTTGGCAAGTGAATGCTCTACGTTGAATTCCTTTTACTATTGGTGAATTAGGGATTAGGGATTAGCGAACCACTTTCACCATAAAGCTTTTTTTCCATGCTTCCTGCATCTGGGAAAAAGCTTGTCGCGGATTGGGCAGTCTTCCACGGGGAACAGTGCACATAGTGCTCTTACGAGGAAGTTGTCATCAGCAGAGAGTCTCAGCATTTTTTGAAAATATTACACAATAGTCAACATAGAACCGTAGACTTTCCCTGTGTAGCAGGGTCTTCTTTGTAACCTAAGTATGTCCTTCTTAATTTCATTTCGATTGGGCGCAACATACCATACATAGTAGCAATCATTAACATATATGGATGAAATCCGTTTCTGTATGGACGGTTACTCCCGTTATGGAACATTGGGTAGTGGTTTGCTGAAGCCAAAACCTAGTTTGACTGGAAATAGGGATACCCATGTCAAAACTCGTGAATCTTAGTTTTGCCGTCAGCTGATCCCTTTACGAATAGGTTACCGTAGTCCAGTGTGTAGGCAGTCAGACAGACCTTCTGCTCAGGCTACCCTTGAGATGACGTACTTTAAAAGAGAGTCCTCCAAAACATTGATAGGGACCTTTCTTAACACAATGTAATAACTTACGCCTTATACAGAGCAATAAAAGTATACGTTTATATTATTTTCTGAATAAATTTCAGAAAGAGTACATACTTCAGCCTTTTTATTACTCCCGCTTCTTCCCACAACGATCATCTTCTGTGCATTTGTCCGTTCGTTGTACCATGAATCTAACACTGTATTGCACACCATTGCTCCGGGCAAATTGGTCCATACATAACCCCTCCCCCTTCCAAAAATGTAACATAATCTTGGCGCCTGTAGTATTTTGTTTCAGGGGCGGATCTAGGGTCTTTTTTGAGGGGGGGGGGGGTCCAACAAAAAAGGGCACATTCATTTTTTTTTAAAGTTTGGTTCTAATGAACGTCAGACAAAGAAAGGATCAACCAAGAAATATGCCAAAACTGGAATGATCTAAACTGTGAAATTGCAGAGCGCGCGGAGCGGGAGAAAATTTTTGGGGGTAAGCCTACACTCATAAGAATTTGTATTTATTTAAAGCTTATACAGGACAATTGTCCCGGCAGTTGGGCGCTTTCGGGCATAACTTTCATTGTAGGGCGCCTACTTTCCTCCTCGAGTCAGTAGCCGTACCGCACGACAGACACGAGAGAACGTTGACCGAAATGATATTTACATAAATCCGTGTATTCTACTTGAAAGAGTTTGTACTATCCTATTTAGCTATAAGTATAACGGAACTGAGAAAGAGTGGACAAAGCGTACCGAAAATTTTGGGTTTTATCACAGAATTCACCCTTTTGTAAGCCAAAATAAGTAAACCGACCATGGGTCAGCGACGTAGGAAGATGTTTGACATGGGGGGGGGGGGTGGCAGACCAGATGCGATTCCTCGACCTTGACCCACCTTCCCACACCAAAACATCATAGTGAGAAGGGGACATGAAGGAGCCTAACAATCCCATGCCATTGCAGGGCATATTTTGCAAAGGGTCACTGAATACTCCAAAAACTGAGTTGCGCACTGATAGTGTACTTTAGAATCTGTATCGTGAAATTGTAAAGCGCGCGAAGTGCGCGAAAATTTTTGGCAGGCTTACATAAAACACATATGGAAATGTAATCATTACGAACAAAGGAAAAACGAAAAACTATAGGGGTTGTAGACTGCATCCGGGATAACACACATTGTAGCGGAACCACCTGGACTACACGATGAAATAGCCAAACTTTGCTCACCAACTGACTGTACCTCGTGACACAGACAAGAGAACACCAACAGGGTTTGCGATATTGGATGAAAGTTACTACCTTTACATAAACTACGGTACTCTGCGACAGCAGACTGGTCATCGGTCCAACTGAAAGACGTCAAAAATTGAACCGACTAACATTGCGTTATTTGACCTGCTGGTGATTTTCTATAGTAATTTTAAACTGAAACAAACACCGATTTGCCTATTGTGACTTCTGGTCAACTCTTGGTTGTGGAAATTTCCTTAAAATTGGCTTTTATTCCCATCACTAGGGCAACACTTTAAAGAAGAAGGTAATTCCAGACCATGAATATCATAGCGAAACGTATTTACCTACTCTCTCTTGTTCATGATAGGAGGGATATTCAGCGGGTGGAGGGAAAGCTTTGTAGATGTAGCGTTTAGGGAGTGTGAACAGATCATTATTTTGCAAGACCAAAAGACTAGAAGTGACCTTTTGGAATCAATATCAAAGCCCAACGGTAATATGTTGCATAAAGCGCTAGCTAGTGAGTATGACGTAATATCTGTGTGCTTTGTATTACTTTGATTGCCCAAGTACGCCACATGTGGTTCCCAAGCGAAAAGTAAAGAGAATGCCCGACTGTCACGCAGGCAGTAAGAAATACTGTAGTCACATTCTCTCTAAAACGATTGCACTGTTCGTCTTTCGGGGCGGGCAATATAGGCTACCGAAGTCAAAATATATTGCAGAAATTTCTGCGATATATACTGTAGCTTGAGTTTTACGGGCGAATTGATCGATACTGGATGGGAATAATCAAAATCTCTCGTGTTTTTCTTTTTTTTTTTTTTATTTTAGGCCACGTGTAAAAAAACATTTTTGAAAAAGGGCAGATTGGGAAATTTGAGGTGGGGGGGGTCCGGACGACGGCGACCCCACCCCTGGATCCGCCACTGTGTTTCCCAGATCGAAGGGTTCCCTGCTATAATTGGAACTAATTGTATGAAGGTTTTTTCTTGTCAGGTTGCTGCTGCAGGAGCAATGGCGAAGGCTATGAACGAAACACATAATGTTCCAGGAGGTTATATACACGGGACAAATATTCTATGTAAGTTGATGAAGTCTATATATGCATTTGGATATCAATGGCACAGCAAGGATGATAACTGATCTTGATGGTATATGCGTCAATGTGTACATACTTGTCTGCGAAAGCATGACTGCGATGCTTCTGGCAAGAGGTGCTCACAAAGGGCGGCAATGGCAATGTTTTCTCTTACTTATAATTATGTGCACAATATTGACCAAATATCTCTCCCCCTTATCCTTGGTCTCCGGCCTTGTTACAACGTTCAAAGATATTTAGGGTATCAGATAAACAACGGGACTTTTGAAGGCTGAGAGTTACTATAGTGTTAAAGTATAATGATGTAAGCAGTTTGTAGATGACAAATAATCATTTCTTCTCCCCTAGTAATGGAACATTTATATTAACAGCATGTAGACTGATATTGGGCTCTGTCATATCGATAATAGATGAGATAGTTACCTTTTGACGTAGCTCGCGATGTCATCACGACATCTTCATTCAGTGTTGTGGCTAAATTCCTCTAAACACCTGACCGCTTGTGCGCTCAGGCGTGAAGAGGTCATCGTAGCTGGGCGCCAATTCGTAGCCTGTATCCCTGTTTAGTGATGGTTGTTGGGATTTAATCTCAATGGCCTTCCTGACTTTACGATTCCCGTCCCTGGCTATGATCTGCACATGTTCCATTTCTTTGTAATGTTTGTGGTGCAGAATATATTCCCTTAATGCAGTGGGCGGCGTTGCCTGTGGTTTTTTGTGCTCCTTAAGTTTGGCCTGCATGGCTCTAGCTGTTTCACCGAGATGGGTCTCCTCATATTCAGGGCAATTGATCTTTTCTGTGATCGTAAAATCAGGAAGGCCGTCGAGATTGAATCCCAACAACCATCACTAAACAGGAATTCAGGCTACGAATTGGCGCCCATCTACGATGACCTCTTAACGCCTGAGCGCACAAGCGGTCAAGTGTTTAGAGGAATTTAGCCACAACGCTGAATGAAGATGTCGTGATGACATCGCAAGCTACGTCAAAGCTTAACTAGGCTACAGGCTCTGAAAAGGAAACTATTTCATCTGTTAACATTTTTATTGTTATTTCATTGTATACTATTACTGAAACTCTGAATAGGCTGTACTCATTAAAATAAAAGAAATGAAGAGCTTCTGACAACCGATTTTCATAGTATGTACAGTTATAATTGTTAAGAACTAATATCAATAAAGACCAGGCATCTAAACTTCCAAAGTCTATGAGACTCAGTACGGGAAGAAAGCCGTTCATACAAGTGGCGGAGCTAGGGGAAAATTTGCCAGGTTTCGGGATGGGTGCAAACATGCTGCAATGTGCTAGGTTTCAATATGGGTGCAATCATGCTGTAATTCTTACTAAATTACAATGTGCCTGCTGCTCTTAAATTATATAACTTCTCCGGTATCGTTTTTCACATAAAAGCTTTTGTCGTGTGTTTATCCTACTTTTAGAGTACTATTTACCATGTATACATCAATTTTGGAACTTCGAGCTGTTTTAATTCCAGACCCATCTTCTGGAGCGAGCGAGGATTACGGGTACGCCAGTACCCCGGGAGCGACTTACTCTTACACGGTTGAACTGCGGGACACTGGTGAATATGGATTCCTGCTGCCAGCCGATCAGATCATACCAACAGGAGAAGAGAGTTATAACGGTGTAGTGGCAATGATGGACTGGATTACCGCTAATGACTACGAATAGATATATATTATGCATGCCTTTTACGTGGCAATGACGTCATAGGCATGCTTGGTGTTGATACAAGTCTGCACGTGTTGCCTAAAAATCTGTCCTAAATAATCTCAAAATGTAGCCAACATTTTACACGAAAAAGTTAGTAATTGAACTATTAATTTTGGGTAGATAAATTACCTAACTGCTACGATATCGCTCAAGCACTATATTGACTTATATGAATAACACGTACCTCAGCAAGCAGCCTACTCTCTATTCAATATCCACATAGTATGTGCAGTCATTAGATTCCTAAACTTAGGGATCCCACTTTCACCACCAAGACAACTCTTCTTTTGCCCATCGGGAGCACTTGTGTTGGTAGCCGGATTTACCTTCAGGGGGCCCGTAACCTATCATATGAGGGGCCCTTCTAGTATTACTTTTAGTGCCATTGTTTGTGGGTGGGACTAATACCTGACACTATGTAAGTGGAGCGCAATCACCATTAGCTTGCAGCCTGGTATCTGAATGTTCATGTAATTGTTGGGGGGCTGATCAAAGATTTTGAAAAAAAAAACAATGTTTGCAATGGGGTTCATGGCTCGTTTTGTGAGACTGAAGATAAAAGGCAAGAAGAATTCCCAGGCACATTTTGAAATGAAACGCTGTTTGTCGAAAATGTAGCCTCACTTCTTATGATTAACAGCCTACAGGGATTGATGATACAGAGAGCTTAAGGAAGCGCCGGGAGGTTGGATTATTGTGAGATTTTCCGCGGCAAATCCCACAGAAAGTGAGGAGGGGAGAAGTCAGTACTGAGGATGGAAGCGAGCAAGCGCACCGAAAAATTGCTTTTTAAGAAATTAATAGCGACATAGGTAAAAGAAAAATACCCTCAAGGACGAAACGGTTTCCCTGCCCCCCCCCCCACTACGTCATGATCCATTTATTCAAAAGTGGAACTTTCTGCGACTTACAAATTGCCTCTAAACATTATTTTAGAATCTCAGGAATTTATTAAGATCGATTGTATAAAAAATGGCTGTAAAGATTTCGAGGGAGGGGGTACTGACACTAATCCCGCTGCGTGCTACCATGACTTCATGAGTATAGCCATGACTAACGTACCGCTCAAAATGTCAAAGACGAAAAGAGTGGACTCACCCCGGAAGTTAAAGACTGTCCGTGGTGAATTTCTTGCTTATGGAAATTAAGGCACGCAAAATGCAGTTCATCTGTTCATGGCACAGTTAATCACTTTAAAGTGTCAAGTTACTAGCAATTGACCTGAAGATCATGCGCAGGTCAATTTGACCTAAACGAAAAGGACGAGGCAACTCATCGATCGGAATTCAGAACACCTACAATCAAACCAATCCCCATTCCTCCTCAGTTAACTTAGGGAGTTGTCAGGGAAGGAGATCCAACGCTTAAATCCGTCAGACAATATGTGCTTGAAAATAATTTAATCTCTTTTCAGGTAACAAATTTTGATTGACAGGTCCCTTTATTCCCATTGTTTAGCCTTTCCGACTTACACTTCTTAATGATTGTCTGCTCCGTTCAAACTCAGGTAATCCAGAAAGAAAGCTTATTGTTAACGCGTTACTTTGAAGTACAGCCTCTTTACCGACAAGGTCTAAGCTTTAATAAAGATTTTAAGTTAACGACTGTCAATAGACGTTTAACTACTACAAGTATTTTGTGTTACTATGACCTTGATGGGTCGCCTACTTGACACATTGTTCAAGCCTACAAAAATAATCACAATTTTCGCAACTTTCCGCATTAGTATCAAGCATTGTCAACGAAAGAGGTTTTAAAAAGTTCTTGATTAATGTTAATTGAAATGACTTTAACTGCGACGACGGACGACGAAAGCTCTTTTTTTTTTAATTTTTCCTTGAAGACTGGCAATGTAATGCCAATTGGTGAAATCATCATGATGAGTTTTTGAAACGTAGCAGACGACACAACACATTGTCTTCAGGTCCAAAATCTCTTTCACGTCTTAGAGAGGTTTCAAGTGCAAGGCAATAGGCAGCTTAATGTCGGCAACTACCTAGTCTCAAAGGACATATAAATGTTGGATCTCCTTCCCTGACAACTCCCTGGTTAACCCAAGGTTTTTGTGGCCTGACTGAGAAACACTGTTCTAACCGAGGGGCTTAGAATATTTTGGGCTAAACTATTTCCTTCATTGTCGGAAATGAATCTTCCCCCTTGCTTAAGTGCAGATAATGATCGCCTTTTGGGTATTTTGTTAATAAGGCCTCAAAAGTAAAGCGGTTCTGAAATTATGTTTATTAAAAATTTCAATAATACAGCGAACATGAAACAGTCGAAACGAACCTCTAGAACAAGCATGTATAACCACGTGTCAGTGTCAATACAATATCATACCGGACGACAATGCGTCATAACAAACATGACATGCCTCGCAGTAGCTTTGTTGGTATATACTACCAGTAATTTAAACTTAATGAAATTTCCTACCAGATAACGTTATAGATTAGAAAATGAAGACTAGTGCTTTTGAGTCTGTATTTTGGTAGAAAGAAAGGTAAGGATTTCTGTTTATACTCAATAGCAGATTTGAAAACTAAGCTAAAAAGAAGACTCGTTTATGGGAATTTTCGGAGGACCCCTTAAATTCGGGGGTCCCGTAACCTATAGGTTACGTCGATTTCTGGGTAAGTCCGGCTATGCTTGTGTTACTCTTCTTTCTATTGGCTGCACTCGTTATACCAACATCCGTGAACTGTCGCAAGAATTCGTCAATCTGCGTAAAAACGTACGCTATGAACTATTCTTATATCACAACAAACACAAATGAACAATATTCAACCTACACTCGATTAAAGCATGTCTAATTGCCATAGATTTTGCACCACCAAAGTTAATCGGGTTAAGTGTGTAATTTCTTTCCCTTGAAGCGCAGTCAGTGCAGAAGTCTCTTTGACTTACTGTGTAAATGTGAGGTGACATCGTAAAACAGAGTTACAGTTGAAACTTGACTTGGAATATTTATACATTTGAAGGACTCAAAAACTCGAGAGAAAATTTTAAATTCAGGTCATGAATAAAGTGGAATTGTATGACAGGACCCTAGCTTGCGGGGTTGGGGGGGGGGGGCACAAGGAGGGAAACTGCCCACATTTGATTTCCAAACTCTAAATGAAAAATTGCCTACTTGAAAAAATACTACAAATAGTTAAAACTCCATTATTCGATTGTCCGGAGACCCATGGCGGAGTGACGTGCTTTTTTGTGGTAACTCGTACTGACGAACGAATCGCCATCCTCATGAATGGTGCCCCCAACACAACTAAAGACTATACGTTGACCTTAGGTATTTCTGAAGCAGCTCCACAGCACGCTTATATAAAATAACCTGTGACTGGATTGGTGAAAGTGATTGAGCTTTACACTTTTTTCTCATATTCCTTCACCACCTTATTAAATAGGTTTTTTTTCAAGTTTAACTTTTCTTCTTGAATTTGTAGTTTGGTAAGCATGACGTCTCAACAAATATTTAGATGCACCTTTGGAGGTCTAGAAAGGGTTCCTTATTCCTCCAATCTGGGAGACTGTTTTCGACAACAAATAGACCTATACGCGCCAACCGATGGTGGCCCTCCAAGTAGCGCACTTGTAAAGAAAATGTCCTTACCAAGTTTTGGGCTGTAATATTGCACCGTGCCACACCACGGTTAGAAAACATCTTAACAATAAGAATTTTAAAGCATATAATCAATTCAAAGTGATGTCAAAAATAGCACCATTTTGTGTCCAAGCGAGCGTACAAGACAAAATTTCTCAAAAGAGAGGGGCCTTAGACAGCACCCTCTCTCTTACACCCAGTCAAAAGGAAAATAGAAAGGCACTAAAATTTGAGAATTGTTATATATGTCACCACTTTTAAAGCTTTCCCCGAAATGGCACTATTTTGCGTTTTAGCCATCTTGCATACATTACAAGTTCGCATAGGGTATAGGTGTGTCACGCCGGCTCTTATACACCCCCTTCCAATAGAAACAAAACACTGAATAAAGAAAATTTCTAAACATATGGTCAGTTCAAGAATTTGCCAAAAAAAAAAAGCCCAAATTTGCACGTAAGGGACCTTAAATAAATGTCACGTCACAGACTTAGACCTCTCCTATTAGACCTTTCCCCCATGGCGGCACTGGGTGACAGGGAAGGGATCCGCCTAGGTGTCAACTATCCAAGGTACCCACTTGGACGCTGTCATGAACTGCTCCTCACCAACCCCAGGGATTTCGCCCAGGCTACAGCCCTGGATAATCTCTGTCATTGCTCACAGCTGTTAGAGAGTGTACGTGAGAAGAGAGTATAAATTCGACCACTGTTTTGAAGGTAAACTCTTTTTCACTTTAACATTTACTGTCAAGAAAGGAATTCAGCTGGAGAAAAAAATGAAACAATTCAATAAGTTTCCAAACCACGTCTTAAAAAATAGCATGCACATAGTGGATCTTTTAAAGTAAAGCGGAAACTGTACAGCAGTTACACTTCACACTACAGAAGTTTCTTTCGCATGATTTCTTCGAGCATCTGGAAACGGCTTATCTTTTTACCCATTCGTTAAAATAGGTGAACCTCCATGTAATTCTCGACGCTATCTACAAGACGCAGTGGCTTCGCCAAAGGGACCAGAGGGGGCATATGTCCAACGTTTGTCGTGCAGGCTTCCCCGTATGCCCCAAGTGTATCTTTTGGAGTTAACATATACACAAGCAGACTGTTTATATACCGATATGGACACCAGGATCCGCTGTTAATTTACCAGTCAATCAGGTGGCAACGATTGCAAAAAGTTAAATAAATAAGCGACCATGAGTGTAATTGCAGATATCCGCAGACAAATGAGCATAGTCTGATTTATCAGGGGGCCCGTAACCTATCATATGAAGGGGGGGGGGGCTATGAGTATAATTTTAGTGATATTATTTGTGGGTGGGACTAATACGTGACACTATCTAAGTGGAGCGCCACCACCATCGGCTGATTAGCGTCTAGCCTACTGACAGATTTTTGGACAAAGTGCCGATGCCGGTAAATTACCAGGATTGCCACTTCCAGGCCTGTCAATTTGCATAAGACTATTATACCTTTCATGATTAAGAAAATTTTACACTCCCTAAAGAGAGACAACTCAGACACATTTTATTCAGTTGAGCAATTTGTGTAGGGGAGATATAGAACTTGGCATATAACATCTGCTGTTTAAATTATTTTTGTTATGTGGTAAATAGGAAATCAAAGGTAATACATGCACATGGCATTGGCATAGAAATCCATGAAAGATGGTTTTGAAAGTCCAAATTCATTTTAATTGCATCAAGAAGGCCTATCTGCAGGTAGTACAATAATCGTTTCATCAATAACAACATACAGAAATGCGCTTGGACATTCTGATGTACGGAAGCATATGATATGCATCAAGAAAATCGATACCGAGAATTTGACCTTTCGGTGCAGAACCATTACCTGTAGTCATGTCAATGACAAAAAAAGTTTAAATTGAAATGTGTAATTATTCAAAGTAAACAAAATATATTTACAATTCTGTCTCAGAGGTAAGAGGTTTGGCCAGAGGAGACAATAATGGTATTTAGGGAAACTTTATAGCAATAGATAACTAATATTGACGGCACTGCACCAACTGGTAGTCGGTGCTTCTCAACCTTTTCTTTTTAATTTAATTTCCTGTACTTAGTTTAAAACTTTTTCCCATTCTTTCCCTGAATATACTTACGAAATCTGAACATGTGTTGTACTCAATCGTTCTGTTTCTCATACTAGCTGACTAGAAAGTATGCGAAAATTCAGTTTACTTAACGTTACTTTAAGAAATTGTTCGGTGTGCATCCACGATTTTTAACAAAATGTTGCTGCAATGTGGTTAATGTCTCACTTCGTGAGAGTGAAGATATAAGGCGAGAAGTGTCCGAAAGAGCCTGGACGCAGGTCTTCCCAGGAAAATGTTGAAATGAAACGCTGTCGGATGCAAATGTATCTTCACTCCTTATGATTAACAGCTGGCAGGGGTTGATGATACATGCAGAAGAGCTTGAAGAAGGAGAGGAGTTTGGATTTTTGCGAGATTTTACGAGGCTAAGTCCCACAGAAAGTGAGAATGGGAGTAGTACTCAGGATGGAACCTTACGAGTCGCGCGGAATTTGAATTGTATTTTAAGAAATTTATAGCGACAAAGTTGGCAGAAAAATAAGACAAAATACTCTCAAAGACAGGACGATT
Source organism: Holothuria leucospilota (assembly GCA_029531755.1). NCBI lineage: Eukaryota > Metazoa > Echinodermata > Holothuroidea > Aspidochirotida > Holothuriidae > Holothuria > Holothuria leucospilota. The sequence goes on along the minus strand of CM055967.1, from coordinate 5,155,193 downwards.
CCCCTGTCCCCTACGATACGTGTCTGCCCCTGCACGGTCAGAAATGGAACTTCTCGTGACTTACAAATAACGTCTAAACATTATTTTGGAATCTCGGAAATAAACACACATCGATCCGATAAAAATTGGCTTTAAACATTTCAAGGGAAGGGCACTGATACTGTCCCTTGCGTGCGGCCATGAGTGTAACTATGACTGTGTGTCCTCTCTTAAAGACTGTCAGTCGTGAATTTCTTGCTTCTGGTTTAAGGTACGCAAAATGCATTGCATCTATTCATGGTACTGCTAATTATTTTAAATTGTCCAGTGACTAGCAATTAACCTGAAGATCATGTGCAGGTCAATTTGAACAAAACAAAAATAAGTCAAGGCAATTCATCGATCGGAAATCAGGACTCCTTACACAATCACACCAATCCACATTCCTCCTCAGTTGACCCAAGGTTTCTGTGGACTAAGAAGCACTGTCCTAACCGAAGGGCTACCATAATCATCGGGCTTTAGAAGTTACAGTATATTTTGGTGAACAGAAAGGTAGGGATTTTTGTTTCAACTCAGAAGCAGATTTGAAGACTAAGAGCCAAAAAGGTGACTCGTTTATGAAAATTTCCGGGGGCCCCCCAGAAAGCCAAAGTATCGGGGGCCCTTAACCTACAGGTTACCTTGATTACTGGGTAAATCCGGCCATGCAAGTGAGTCATAAAATCTCAAAGAATCCACACTGAGTATTACCAGCAATATTAGGAAATCTTGAGGGTGATTAAATTCTATTTACTCAGACATCGAGTTTCATGTAATCTGAGGTGCTCAGATTGAATAAATTACGCATCACGATAGGTAAAAGAGTTGTAAAAATATGTTTTCTTCATTTTGGCAAGATGTGTGGATTCCTTAAATTTCTGTTCACATTTTGCAGGAGACTCATGAGTGCAGTTTGCATTGGATGATACTGGTCATTATTAATCTTAGAAGCCATTCTTCTAATCTCATTTCTTTCATCATCATTTACCTTTTGTAGGAGCATATAGTGTAAATGAAATAAAAATAGTTGATGTTTATTTAACAAGCCTCATTAGCCTTTTTTTGCAATATTAAAGGGTAATATCAAAAAGATACTTCATAAATCACATGGGGTAAGATAATTGCGCTGTGAACGTTTTTCCTCTCATTCTGATCACAACATAAGCCAAACTCGGTGCTTTGTAATATATTTGGTTAAAACTTGGGTACATGGTGAGAAAACGTTGAACCATCATGATGTAAAATTCCCAGATACTCAGTTTTGGGAGTTTTAGAGTCCTCAAAACCATCAATAAAAACAGTTTGCAATTGTGATAAAATAAACTCATCATGTTTTATATTTTCGTTTGCAAAACATATTTTCTTTCTTAAAACTTTTGGGGATTAAGCAATGAATTTTTACGATAACACGTTGAAACTATGTCATTTACCTAACATTTTGTTACATAAATAAGAGTTTGATCTAGTATCAGTATATATAGTTAGCGAAATAGCAGATAACACTCTCCTCGGTACACCAAACTTTATTTCTGACACTTACATTAACCGTTTATCCAACTTAATTTGTATAGATCATCATTGAGGAAACTGTGCTAACCAATGAAAGGCCACGTTTCTTTGATAAACAGTGAAAGATCTCTTAGTAATCGATTTGGCAGGACTGTGTCGAACGCACTTGAAAATCGACAAGAACCTTTAATGCTGTTTCCTTACACTCTAAATGTGTAACAATACCATGAATCATAAGTACAGCATCAATGCACAATGCACTTTCTTATCGGCAAACTGACACTGGTTCCATTACTTAACTAAATAATAGCAATTTCTATATAACACCTCATTTACTAATATCTCTACATTTGATTGGAGGATTGGTGCTCACATGTCATGGGTGATTCGACACTATCATCACGGTGATCGTCGTGTGTTATCCATCGTGCAATAGTCTAAGTAGGCCTATATAACACACGGCGGTGACGTCAACTATCTCTAAAGGTACGTACAAACTATGCCGCAATTCAAATATAAATCCACGCAGCTTTGGGATCGCACATTGCATATTATACGTAAGTAATGGTACATAAACTCGTATAGCTAGCAAACGACATACCATGGAGCTACCACACCTGCAAACACGAACCATAGTGACTGCTAAAACACAAATTTACTGAACCAACGACTAGATCAAGGTTATAAGGTGTTATATAAAACAAATAACGAAAGCTTTTCATTATGCGATAGTATGGATAATTTCATTCGTTGAAAGACTTAAAGTTCTATTCAACGAGGCGAACCTCGTTGAATAGAACGTGAATCTTTCTACTCATGAAATAATGCATATTATATAACACCTTATTAATTTCTCTACATCTGTTTGGAGGATTGATGGTCACATGCCATGCGTGATTCGGCACTATCATCAAGATAGCGGTGCTCGGCCGTTGGTTAGTATATACTAACCCACGGTCGTTGGTTAGTATATACTAACCCACGGCAATGAGTCAGCGATGCATTGAGAGCGCTACGTACAAGCTATGCCGCGTTTCAATAAATCACTGCAGCACTGGGGATCGTACATTGTTTCACCGACGTCAAGTGATCGGGCGTCTTTTTGGTTTTGAAGGACAAGCGTCCATTGTGTCACAGAAGTATCTATGGTAATGCCGTGCGCGTGTGCTGTAAATACGCTTACTGCGTATGTGTGTTTTGCTCTTCGGTGCCTGAGAATCCAACGCGCTTGACGTCACAAAGAATCCCTCTTTATCAGGCAGGCCTATATAAACGCGCAGTTAGAAAACGACAAACCATGGAGCTACTACAAGGACAAACACGAATCCATAGTGACCGCCAAAACACAAATTTAACCAACTACTAGCAAAATTATAAGGTGTTATATAATATACAAATAATGAATGTTTATGAGTGCGATAGTATGAATAATTTCATTCGTTGAAAGCTTTAACGTTCTATTCAACTCGGCTTCGCCTCGTTGAATAGAACGTTCAATCTTTCAACTCATGAAATTATTCATACTATCGCACTCATAAACATTCATTATTTGTATATTATATAACGCCTTATTAATTTCTCTACATTTGATTGGAGGACTGGTGGTCACATGCCATTGGTGATTCGGCACTATCATCAAGATTGTGGTGCTCGACCGTTGGTTAGTATATACTAACCCACGGTCGTTGGTTAGTAAATACTAACCAACGGCAATGACGTCACCGATCATTGCGGTACGTACAAGCTATCCCGCGACTCAATAAAATCACCGCAGCATTGGGGACCATACATTGCATATCGTACGTAATAGCCACGTAAACGCGTAGCGAGCAAACGACAAATCATGGAGCTGCGCTACACGGACAAACACGAACCATCGTGTCCTCCAAAACACAACTTTAACCAACGACTAGATCAAGGTAGATAGTTTTAAGGTGTTATATAAAACAAATAATGAATGTTTTTCATTCGTGCGATAGTATGAATTATAATTCATTCGTTGAAAGATTTAACATTCTATTCAACTCGGCTTCGCCTCGTTGAATAGAACGTTCAATCTTTCAACTCATGAAATATAATTCATACTATCGCACTCATAAACATTCATTATTTGTATAATATCGCATTGAAACATCCATTATTTGTATAATAACCCTTACAAAAAATAGTGTGTCGACCTGTGTCAGTAACCACGCGTGATCACACGTGAAAAACAAAAGAAATCATGCGTGTTTCTGGGTGGTAAACCTGTGTTTTTGGAGCCCTCTGGACACAGGTTTGACACAGGTTTGACACAGGTATACACACCTTCTCCTGCTTTCAATTTTAAGCCAGAGGCTTTGACTCAGAATTCTTTGTCAATAGGCCTATTATTTTTAATTGCCACACGTTTGCGTGTCAAACCTGTGACAAACCTGTGGTTAACCTGTGGCAAAGTGTGGCAACTGGGAAACGTGTGTCGATTTCCCTGCAAAAAACACGTGAAAACCCATATCAGACACGTGAGAAAACCTGAGGATTTGGAACCAATTGACACACTTTTTTGTAAGGGGATGCACACAAATCGGCAAAAAGCGCTTATGGCGAATGCAGGGCTCGACTAAAGGAAAGAAAGAACAGCAAAGTGCATTCTCTACAACCAGAAGAGAGAAATTAGGGACGGATCTAAAATTAAGAACAAATATTCACTCTCAAAGAGTCAGATTGACCCTTTTTGGATTAAAATCTTTCAATCCAAATTTAGGATGGTCCCTAATTTTACTCTGAAGAGTGACTTTTCACTCTTAAGGTTTAAGAGAGCAAATACAAACAGAACAATAATAAAGTCCTGAGAAAAAGCAACGTTCATTGAATGATTCTTTAGTCTTAATTTAAAAATCTGCAAGGTGGAACCGGAAAGCCTGTCCCATAGGTGCGCAGCAGAGAGAGAGAGAGAGAGAGAGAGAGAGAGAGAGAGAGAGAGAGAGAGAGAGAGAGAGAGAGAGAGAGAGAGAGAGAGAGAGAGAGAGAGAGAGAGAAACTATCTCCCTCAGGACCTCGTAAAGTTCTGTTCAGCCAAGAGATTTTTGAAGCTGATCTTTAACCCGAACGTGTTTGCAATTAGCTTAATCCTTAAAGGAACCGGCTCCGAGTGTGCTCATGTGCGCAAAGCTTGAAAAATTTCCCTTCCTTGGTAGAAATTTTACCCTCCTCTTACAATGGAGAGACATGGAAAGTATTCGTATGTGAACCGAACAAGGCTATGGTAATGGTGATGTTTCTTGTGCTCCGCAAGCGGAGATAAAAAGTTGAGTGCTTTGCGAACCGCGAGGGAACCATGAGCTGCTATAAGGTCATATATCGTGATCTAGTATAATTTTGGTATTCAGACTGAAAATCCCCGAAAAATCTGAGGCAGTCATGAAGTAGGTACGTTAGCACACTCCGAATGGCACTGACAGCTCATCACCAAGCTCGTCACAGTTCACAAATCAGTTCACATTTATCGTACGTTTACTATGAACAAAAATTTGCATGAACAGCTTGCAACAGAATGTGCAAGAAGAAGAAGAAGAAGAAGAAGAAGAAGAAGAAGAAGAAGAAGAAGAAGAAGAAGAAGAAGAAGAAGAAGAAGAAGAAGAAGAAGAAGAAGAAGAAGAAGAAGAAGAAGAAGAAGAAGAAGAAGAAGAAGAAGAAGAAGAAGAAGAAGAAGAAGAAGAAGAAGATGATTCTTTGTAAATGTGTTAAATAAAAATGTAAAGTCACTGAAGGAATTTTTTGAATAAATCGGCGGTACGAGTAAATGTAACTTAGATCGTATGTAATGGCGTTATTCCGGAGAAACACAAAATTTAAAAGAGACGAAGAAAGTCTTTCCGCTTCTCCCTATGTTTAAGAAGATTCTGAATATTCAGACATTCAAATTCAACATCCTTGCAAACCTATTTTGTTACAAAATCGATAGATGTGGGTCACGGAAGTACGCCCAAATTGGTTGAAAAAACTTCCAGAATTTTTAAAAGACTCCTAAGGCCATGAATCATAGGTTTTTGTAAAGTGAATATATTACAATCATTTTCTATCACAAATCTTTCGCAAACTATCAACATCTCAGCAAATCAATCGAAAACTATCAAAACTTTTGCGTTTTGTCAGCTTTCGGTGCTATAGTTTTCATCAATACCGTCTCAGGAGTAGTTACATTGTTCATTGGCGTTGGTTTTACAATATAACGAAGTCTTGGTGTACATAATAACCATGATGACGAAAGTGTAATACAATACAAGCATGCCAAGCAGTGGAACTCTTTGTGAATTCCCACTTTTGGGGGGAGAGGGAGCCAAAAAGTATTATATTTTCGTTCATTTGTTGAGATTTCCTACAATGTAGGATAATTTGTAATCAACAGTTAACATTTCAGACGTGACGTCACAAAATGAGAAATATTTACATGAAACTTAAAACCTATGAAGTACAACTTCCGGCCATCTTGGAGGGATTTTTGGTAAAAATAAAGGCTCTGTGCGTCAGGATATGCTTCAACTAATGATGGCACTGTACCTAAAATAGTGCCATCATTGTCGTGGTAGGTGTTTTGGCAAATTCCCCTCTCAATGAGTTTTTTTTAAAGTGCTACTTCCTATCTCTCTGTGCAGAACGTAGGGACTTGCCATTAGGGAATTTCAAAAACTATTTCGCGCCTCTGCACACTTTAAATAGATGAAACTGTCTGGTGTCACCTTGTGACATATAACAATGTGTTGAACAATTTTAATGCATGCAACCTTTTGTCTGCCTTCGCTCTTAATCCTCGCACCTGATGCACTGTGCCTTTTTTCAGTGACACAAAACACAGCTTGTATTTTTGGGGTCCTATCCCCCTCTCCTCGCAGCGAAAAAATTGAAGGATAAAAATAGAAGAAAAAGAGAGAAGACGGAGAAGTGAAAAAGTCGAAAAATTAAGCAAAAATTATCTGAAAACGTAATTTCTTCAGGGGTTGGGTAGAGTTTTTAGTTGAAATTAACTCTACTGAAATTCCATTAAAGTGGTTGACGATGGTACGAGGGCTATTATGTGTTGTATCAGGTGAGTGACTGAGCTATCATGCTAGTCTACAGATCTATGGACTGGAACAAAATGATATACCGTAAGCACTGGGTCCAAGGCTAGCTGTATTGTACTGTTGAAACAAATTTATGTTAAAGAGTAAAAGTTTCTGAATTTAGGGGTATTGAGATGCTAAAGTTTTAAGCCACAGGCCTTCTAGGATGATTTAAGAAGCAATTCGTGCAAGGAGACGTGCTATCGTGCGCAGTTGTCCCGGCACGGGGTCATGGGAAGCGAGTTCCTGCCCCCTGCAGATATCTATAACTTAAACTCCTTTGAATTTCATTTAAAACAAATCAAAAATTTGTGTAAATCGATTGGAGAAGCCTGTTTTACAAGGAGTAAAAAATGCGCATATTATTAGCATGGATCGATGGATAGAGTCACAGTATAGTCCATGTTTGAAGACCCAAACTAACTATGAGATTCAAGGTGAAGATACCAACAATGAAGGTTATTGTCTACTGAACCCATAAGTGTACGGAAGATGGTTTCCTAGAGATGAGGCATTTAAGACCGAATAAGTCTGTATAACTGAACAAGTTTGCCGGATATTGTCCACTATTCTGTCCTAGGCCATAGTGTTTGCTTAACGGCTAGGGAAGGGGGCTTCCAAAACCGCAGGCCAGCATCTGTTTTGTGATAGAGACAAGTGGCTTAGATGTTTAGACTTATTTCTCCATTTCTATGAAGAAGAGAAAAAGAAAAGAGAAACAAAGTGAAGAAAACGCAGTCCATATCTGGTTGCTTTACATTATTGCAGCTACCGGTGGCCATGAATTGAAAACAAAAAAATGTATACTGACAACATAAAACGAACGTTCGTCTCATGTAAAAAAGATATTACTCGGTTTGGCGCATACAAAATTATGAGGTTTTCAATACTTCCGAATCAACATTGTGCTTGTCACTTTTGGCGTGAAAATAGTTTAAGCATTTGTTGGTAGCCGTTTGCTATAATTAATCCTTACAGTAAATTGATATAAAGTCAGCGTTTTGAAAAGATGGCTAAAAAGAAGCAGCAGTTGTCTGATTTATTTAGGCTATGCAATTTTATTGCTCATTGTAACTTCGGTACATGCTTTTGTGAAATATTTTTATTTATTTGGAGTAGATATTGAGTTTAGGTATCACACCAGAAAACATATTCCACCCCTCCCTAGAAAATCAAACATGATTTTTGGCTTAATGCATTTTAGTATGTTTCGTCAGCCCCCAAAATGTGCCTCCCCCTCTGGAAGCTATCTCACCCCTGTGAAGCTACGAGACTGGTAGAGAGGTTAAATTAAGGAGCTGTATAATGGGTTTCGTTTACAGGAATTGAAGATTTGTCATGATTGCAATCTCTAATTGGTGCATTTAAACTGTGGCTCTTGAGAATTTTTTTTTCGTTGGCAAGCCACGTTTTTCATCAGCACAACCTTGCAGTCTCAAACAAGCGTTGGCAAAGGGCTTTATTGGAGACGGGGTCCTGAGGCCTTGCCTATATATGGGGACCAGGGGAGACACCTGCAAGCACAGAAGCTCTGGAGTGGTACAAAATAATCAGTGTGCTTTAGAAAGCATTTAATTACATTCAATTGGGATTGGATGAGCACTAAACATGTAAATAATTATAAATATCACAATTTCACCATTTTTCATATTGGTAGCTTTAATCCAGAGTCGATACGGAAACAGCTTTAACAGTAGGCCATCAATGCATGTCAAATTCAGTAACGTTCTCTTTTTGGAGGTGTGTGGGTGTGAGTGAGTACAGGATGGTTATTTTGACACAGTCAGTATCTGAGCGGAACACCACAATCAGCTGCCAGGTATAGTAACAAGGAATTTTATGTTCCAAACATGCTTTTTAGTTTGCTGAAAAGGGTTATCTCAGGCGACCTTGCGAGACGTCATGTTGTAGAAATTTGCATCCCCCCCCCCCAAAAAAAAATATGAAAAGTAAAATTTCTTAGGACGACGTGGTCTTCTGACCGTTGCTCTTCCGGTCTTAGATAATGCTTAGCCTCATGGCAACTAGCCCACCTGTCAGTCCCGCTTGTGATCTGACTCGGATTTGCCTAAATCGAACTAAAAGTCGTTTAAATTGATGATTCATGGGGGTACAGGGTTCCAAGTTTTGACGAGTCTGAACGTCTGAACGTCAGAATTGAACTTTTATAAATCAACAATCCCTGCATTGTTGTAACCTGTGGCAACCACTTAACACTGTCTGTTTTCCTAGCTGGTTTTCCCGTGCCAAATTTTATTGTGTTTTCTTATTTGTACGTTTGGCCGTGTCAACAATCAGTTGCATTTATGCCACCCGATGAAGGATTTAAGCCCGAAACGTAATGAATTTTTTCACCCTTTTAGCACTGTTTACAACTGTTTATTACTTCTTTTTTGACCAACTTACTTCCTAAGTGCTACGCAGTACTTTGACCTTACACACACACACACACACACACACATATATATATATATATATATATATATATATATATATATATATATATATATATTTCACTAATTCCCACCTTAAGGGGAAAGAAGTTGTTGACGAGTCGACCATAGGGCGAAGAAAAAAATGGGACAAAAAGACGGACTCGACTTAACGTTTTCACACACTTTTTATATAGGAATACGTAAACGTATGAGAACGTCCTTTTAAGCACACAATCTATATGCAACTACTGCTATGTCGACAAATTTACGGACACCTATCTGTTACCGTGTACGCATGGCAGGCCATTAAAATAACGTTGATTATATCTTGAGGACGGTTGGGCGAAATATATGCTTATGTATTTTATTATTTTTTTTCGCCTTAACGTAGGAAGATATAAAGACATATATAAAGACATATTTAAAGACATATAGAGATTTCTTTGGCCATATAAAGCAGAATAACGTGATAAAAATCTACGCCAGATATGCAAATCAAGTTTTGTATGGCCTTATCAAGCCAGATATAACTTGATATGCTAGATATGCAAATGAGCATTTTGTTAGTATTGTTTTATTTTTTATTTCATTTAGTTTGTTTTATTTTTTATTTCATTTGATTCCTGGATTATGCTTGTTACACACTAAGACATGTTTTGGATACAGCATCACCTGTATCACCTTAAGGTATCCAAAACATGTCTTAATTTGTAACAAGCATAATCCAAGAATCAAATCAAATCAAAATGAAACAAAGTAACAAAATGCTCATTCCCAGCCATAAACTTTTGTTGATACCGCAGTATACGGAGTGAACTTATGCAAATGATTTGCATATTTGGGCGGAGCTTGTATCTTAACCTACATTTTTCATGATTTAGGAAGTTGAAAGTAAAACATGCACTACGCAGTAAACACAATTTAGAGTCAAATACGTAATAAAGTTTAAAGTAGGAAGCCCATATCACTGTGATTACCATAAATAGGAAATTTCAAGGCATTTGTTCACTGTTATGAAACAAGTTGAATTTATGTACTTCAGTCTATTCAACCCAATAAATACATTAAATTCTTCATGGAGCTCTTAAGCATTTTCTGCTGGTGTGGGCCCTGGGTAGGACTTTAAACTGCATCCGGTTGTGGAGTTTTTTTTTTATTAACGTGGGGATAATGAGGTTACCCTGTGCCACAACTGCCTCCGGGGCACCCTTGGGCAAGGTGCGCCTGTATTTGCCCAATCCAGATCGCCGAAGAGAGCGGACGTGCCTGTCCTCCCACTGGACTCGTTCGATCTCTTCGGTACTTTGGTTTTTTGTTTAATTTTGGTTGGGTGTAAATAGTGTATATACTGTACATACTGTAAAAATGGCAAGTGGACCCCGACACCTCGTGGCCCTTTGAGGTGTGGCCCTTCGGGGCAGTAACTTGTGGGTGATGTTAGTTTCGTCTGGTGTTGTCTTTCAGTTTCGGTGTCTGTGGCTGCTCAGTAGCAGTGTTGGCGGTTTTTGTTTCGTTTGCGAGGGTGTTGCTGGTGTTCGGTTTTTTGGTTGTTGGCCATATGTTATATCCTTTCACTGGTCTGGCCGTGCCCGTTTGTTTAGCACGTAAAACTCAGCGGTGTTCAATGTCCCCATGAAGAGTGTGGACTATAAGTCCTAACTATGATTCATAACTAAATCAGATAAGGTCCGGATGAAATTTTGTTTGTGCCATATTAAGACTTGATGAAGATAGAACTTTATCTGGCCATATATGGTTTAGATCTGGTTCTGGTTTAGGTTTGTGTTACATCTGCCCAACCTTTTACCTGATCTGATATAAATTCCATATCTGGTGCAGGTATGGGTCATATATGGAAATATATTCTGCTCATAGAAGGACCATATACGGTCCAGAATGTTATCTGTTTTAAAGACTTGATCCGATCCAGATTAAACTTTACCTGGACATATATGGCTTAGATCTGGTTGATGTAGCTTAAATACTGTCGAGTCAAGAAAAAAAAAAAAGAGAGAAAAAATGGCCTAAGGTCTCTGTGCGACTATTTAATACAGCGTTGATTTGACTTATTCATATAAAGTCGCTACGTCTCTCTAGCTACTATATATATATATATATATATATATATATATATATAGGCTATATATATATATATATATATATATATATATATATATATATATATATATATATATATATATATATGTATATATATATATGTATATATATATATATATATATATATATATATATATATACACACGTTGCGGTACGTTACGTTATGTCATATTTTATTGTATTTTATATATATATATTATATATATTTCCGAAACAGGTCACTAGACGCTGTTGTACATAGCCTTTATTATCACCCCCCTTTTCCACAAAGCTTTTTTCGATTGCAGGTGGTAAAAGTTTTATGAATGTTTTCCCATTATTAGGTGAAACCAGGCCCGTAGCCAGACAAGGTGCTGAAGGGGGGAGAAAAAGCTTCTGGGGGGCGAAAAATTTTCCAGAGGGGGCGAAATATACTAAAATGCATTACGGCAATGCTAATTTTTGATCTTCTAGGGAGACGAAAAATTTTGCAAGGGAGGCTTCGCACCCCTTGGCCACCCCTTGACTACGGGCATGGATGAAACCGATTCCATATTTCATGTAATTAGCATTTGATACGAAAGGTAGCTCTGTCATTATTCGATACCGAATTTGCCTACCTTCCCAAAGGAACTCTTGCTTTTAGAAAAAAAAAACTTGTTTGGGATCATTTTTCATAAATTATCGACTCCAAAATACTTTTTTCTATTGCAAGTATCCATTAATCCTCTTAGGGGGTAGGTGTAAGCTCCTCCTAACAATAGGTGGCCATTGTCCTTGTTTGATGGTGTGCTGATTGGCAAAGAAAGCCAGCGGTTCCCTTAAACCTAACCAAGTCTCTCCGCGTTTTTCCTACCATCTCGATCGATCACATCACTGACTCTAGGGGAATCTCCGCGGAGGCTATTACCCTACAAATTTAACACTCTGCCCAACATTGGGACGGGGGGGGGGGCAGTTTAGACCATGTTTCTGAAATGATGTGTTCAATTTGTGATGTGTATGCGGTAAGAAAGGAGTTGAAGTACTCATCAGACAAAAATGAAGAAAATTGAAGGTATTGCAGACATCGTTTTGCAATATCCCACCGCGATGCAAAATGGCATTTTAAGTGAAGTAGAAAAGCAATAAACACATGCTCTCAGAGCTCAAAATCTCATCAGTCATGGTACACGAATTTGAAATCATTGTGAAAGGCCTACCCGTGAGCTTTCATATGAGGGGTAGCTTAATTGTGCCCGTTTACTAAAACTTCTACAAAGGTCCAGAGACCACGAACTGACGAAAAGGACCAAAATTAGTTGTTTGAAAGTCAATGCATTAATTGAAAAAATTTCCTCCGCGCCAAAATGTTAATTGACAAATTTAGTCCCTAACATTTTTTTTTGGTGCAGTGTATACCATGTTGTTGAAGGGATCAGATGTTGTGGATGTTTTAGCAAATGAATTCAAGTACTCATTGCGCAAAAATGGTGGAAACTGAAGGCATTTTAGACAACGTTTTGCCTTATGTCCTTTTGCTATAGAAAAATGCATTTCATCAGTGAAGTGTCAAACGGTAACACACTATCATTTTTATGGAAGCTCTCGATGCTTAAAATTCCAGTGATCATGATGTTACTAACAATTGAAAACACTATGGACAGCTGACTGGGAAGCTTTGGTATGGCGGCAGGGAAGCTTGTGCCCGATGACAATTTCTGCAAGGATCCAGAGGCCACGAAACGGATTAAATTTTAGCGACCTACCATCTTGGAGCCGGGGTGTCCCAACGAGATTTGTCCAATATTGTACGCCGCACAAATAAATTAGAATCACCATTTAAGTACTTTCTTTCTACAATAGTTACATCTGTCTTTTTACAGGTATATTAAAATTCCTAGTTTAACTGACGTTCGGTTTTAGCTAAGTAATATTCTTCTTACTGAACCACAAAACGCTGTAACATGATCTACTACTTATCGTTACGGTAAGCCTAGCACAACATAGGCAGCCTAACAGGCACTCCCAGCTTAACCGCTAGCTAGTCTCACGAAACGAGATACACCTAACTACGCCACAAATAACAAATCTGTAAACAAACTCATAAAAGGTAACATACAATTCTTGAGGGCGTTTAAGTAATTTACGCTACAATATCTTTTATAACTACAGTTAATCACTATAACAGTGCCTGAAACTGAAAAGTTAAGGCAAATATCACAATTTTCATGATTTATTTGATATTAGGAAATTTCTTAAATCAAGTAAAGTACGTTAAAATGCGACACTGGTTGTTGGGATACATGTGGCAGTGTGGATCTTTACGAGAGAAAAAAGTTAGGGATAACACCCTTTACACAACCCACCGATTCAAAAGCCTTGATCTAATATGTTTGGTTTATCGGTTCAGTCTGTATTTTCCACTACAATCATGTTACAGGCACTGGCAAATAAATTGAGTGACCATTAGCAGTTGATGTTGCGTTGAGTATTGCTAAAGGTTTAGGAATGGTTTTTGAAGTCTGCTACATCAATGCTGTTTTAAAGGTCGTGTGACATAGTTGGATATTTGATGTAAAAAGCATTAAAAATTCCCAAAATAGCCGCAATTTCCATTGAAATCCATCCAATATTGACCATTTTTCAGGGAAATTTCTATTTCACACTTATATTATGCATAAAAAATGAGCTAAATATGCAAATATGTGACATTGAAAGAGGGACATACCATATATGGCACATGTTTAGCCTTTGTTCTTTCAACCATAATTTCAAGGACACTGGTAGCATTGTTATTCCCTGAGGAGTTTATTATAAAACTTAAAATGTTTTCCTTTAAAAATATTGATATCACTCACCAAACTGTAATCTATATGATCAGTAATTAAGAGATAATGTATATAGGGTTAACAAAAGAAATCATAACACTGTGCAAAACTCCACATCTTTATTTTTGCATAGGCAATTAGTTTCTTCAAGCTTTGAAGAAGTATATTTTAAGAACAGTAAAAGATATTGAAATAATTCCAACGGATCTTTATTTGGAGGACTTAATTCTTTAAGTGACATGTGAAACAGCCTTTTTTGGTGGCATTTCACACGACATTAAACCGTAAAAGAGATACATATAATTGTGAAGTCTGATTGACAGATGTTTCAGCGTTCAGTTAGATCAATCAAAACTCATGCAAAGATGTGGTAGATCTCATTACTATGTTATCAATTTTAAGAAAGCAGAGCCCGAATTCGTTTAAAAAAAGAATGTATGAGTATTACCTTTTTGCAAGCGTTAAAGATATTTATGATTTAAGATAAAGCAATGTTCAGTGCACCATGGTGTTTTGTTCACCATGGTGCCCATACATAACAACAGCGGCATCGCAACTAACAGCACAAAGAATGCAAAACTCTAAAAATTAAAATTTCTTCCCACAATTTGGTCAAAATACTTTTCAAAAGCTAATTTAAGAAATACCTGGACAATAAACTTCTGTTCATTAGCTGGTAAAGAGTTTCGCTGTTCACAACTATGGTGAAATATTTTTAAGCAATGCACCTAGTTACAAAAGCAGGAGGAAAGTAGAGATGATATTAAAAGCTCACATATTTTTGAGGTCTAAAACTTTAGTCGAGGTTGATATTGGCCTCCTTTAAACGGTCCGCTGTTACTCCCCTACGTTTACTTACATTTCCACATTTCAGGTGAAGTAGTATATTTGAAGACATAGTTGATCGACACAAAAATCTTCCGCAGAAATGCATTTTTTAAGTTCTTTACTTTGGCAATGGCTTTTGGGGATGGGCTTTGGTTGCATGAAGTACCTCACTTAGGAAATAGAATGGAGCGGTATAAATGCTTTTAAAGTAATCAGTACAGCATGTTCCATTTCTCTTGTTGAAAGTGATATTTTCTATTCAAGTGCATTCAAGAGTAAAACCTCCAACATTTCAACAGTTCTTAGTTTCAGTGGCATCTTGAACTGCATTCGGGAAGCAGTCGAATTTGCTAAAACGAAATCACGCAGTTTGCTGAAAGATCCAGGCTTTACGAAGAAGACCTTTGACCTGGATATCTGATTTTCAATTGCCGGTCTAAAATACTCATCGTGATGGTCCAGGACGCTTTTATCAATATCCTGTGAAAGAAGAGTGAAAATGCTATATCAGTCATGTTCTTGTGGTTTAGTATTCGATAAAGCTTTTTTTTTTGCAAAATTTTACTCCAAGCGGAATATTGATTGAATTCTAGTTCATCTCATTTGACATTGGCTACCTCACATAACCATATGAGCACAAAAATACGGAGGCTGGTAAAATACAGGGCAAACCATTATTTGGGCAAAGCTTCAGCTACTACAGAAGACAGACAATCTTTCAGTATTTGCCGGCCGGTAGGGACGCATACTGCAATGTGGCTTTCTCGTGAGGAGTCCAGCGACCCCAGCTTTGCGCGTTTCCTCGTTTTTTAGAAAACGTACCACTTAGTACTCCATGACTGACTAAAACACAACTTTGTTTTTTTTTTCTTTGTCTCTGGACCCCCGTAGAAGTTTTAGTAAAGCCTGTCCATTATAGGAAAAGTCATAAGTAGGCACTAGGCATTGATTTCAGATTTGTGTATCATTAAAATAAAGATTTGAGCTAAGAGAGCTCGTTTTGTAGGGCACTGGTTCCTAACTTTTCTCTTTATTCAAAATGACATTTTGCCTTGAGAGAGAATTAAAGCAAAGAATTGCCTGAAAAACTTGATTTTTCTTTAGTTTTGTATAATCAGCACTTAAATTTCTTTGCTAGTACCTTGACATTACAAATTACAAACAACACTTCAACAACATGTCTATACTGTGCCACCTCAACCTTTCGGAGAGTTCAATTCGTGGTGTAACGCGTTCCGTCTGGGGAAGTCCCTTTGAATTAATGGTGTGCTACCTGAAATATTCCAAACACGTAATCTTGAGGTACATTAAGTCGAATTAGAGATCTCATTTTGCCTTTTGTCCCACTGCCCTTGTATATTTGCAACTATATAACAAGTTTACATAGAGGGGGTTCCTAATTTTGCTGACCTTTGCCAGTGTCTGCGGATTCAGGTCTCCGGGAAGATCTCTGCTGCCTTTAGGCTTGAGCTCCAAAAAGAAAACGTAGAAAAGTTCCTGCGTTTCCATTCCTGTTATGATAGAATCGATTCACATTACCAGTTAAAGTAACAGGAAAATACAATATTGCATAATCAAACAAGTTTTGACATATCTTATTGCGTTATCTAGCTATTAGAAATTATTAACAAGTTGTGATTAGGGGACGGATGTTTAGGTATTTTCATTTTCACTCTGAGGACAAAATGTGTATTTACAAAGAAATGATTTTAATGAAAGGAATGTCTGTCATGATTGTGATACCATTATGGTTGTTCGTGAAAGAATGTAGCGTAAGACGTATGAACGCTAGCATGATCGTCTCGTTGTAATGTCTGGTGTCAAATTCATAGAAGCCAGGTGCGGATCCAAGGGGGGGGGGCTTTCCCGGGCTCAGCCCCCCCTTTTCGCCACATCAACAATAACAAATACGCGAAAATAAGCGTAATGTTAATCTAGGAGAACATTAAAGGGGACTTTCAGCCCCCCCCCCCCTTTTCGAAATGTCTGGATCCGCGCCTGGAAGCAATTGTGATAACAGCTTTACACGTTTTAATCATCGGAGCACAGTGATAGTAAAAAGTCTGCGACTTCGCTTTTGTGATGAGATCCAATTCTAATCATGTGGACGACTGTTTCAAAGATAATTTAATTCTTTCCCGGCGAGGATGGCTGGTTAATCTCCATAGTTTATCTAGGAATGAGCGGACAAGGAGATTTGGACACTCTTACCTAACTACGGCCATGATACAAACCGTTCTTATCATTTAAACCATTATCATTCGCGAATATGGTAGGTCAATATGACTATGCGGTCAATATCTCTTATTTCGATTACGTGAAGATCATAATGGAATAACTATTGTTCCTGGTGTTACCGGAACTTACTATTTAAATGGAGGATTATACAACGCATATTCAAGAGGAGGATTAAACAGTCACGTGTGACTGTTTGAAGCCATTGAATCATCTTTTTGAGCTTCTTGCAATGCTTAAATGAAGTTACCTTTAGATAATTCCAAACAACATTTGACATCCTTTCACAGTTACATCGAGACAAACCATTAACAAGGCCTTATTTACAAATATATATATATATATATATATATATATATATATATATATATATATATTTGACGACTTTGCTATTATTAAGTTGGTTTGTTTTTCAAAAGGTCTTTGTTTTAAAAAACTTCAAGAAAACGGGCAATCAATCAAAGACGTGTTTCAGAGGGCTTTATGGAATTCTGAGTTTGAAGAATCACCATCGAGAAACTACAATCTAAATTAAATGTACTGTACCTTTTCGCTTGCTTCTTAAATATTCACTTAGGAGGAAGCTCTCTGCCACGCTGTAGTGAGACAACTCCACTGCTTCTCTCCATCGATAAAGGGCATTTTCTAAAGATTCTTCAATAACTGGTTGTGAAGTCTTCTCCCCAATCAGACTCAACAGAGTAGCTTTTCTATGATTTATCAAATGGGTGAATATGAAGTGAAAAGGAATTAATCGTACGGGGAGCTTCGACCTATTCATCAACTTTGTTTAAGCACCCCTCAACCACCACTAAATCAGTAAATAACTAGATTTCATAGAAGACCACTCCTCATCAACATTGTCCCGCCTCTTCTTTACTCTTATCCAGAGTGACATGACGGATTGCAATAAAAGTGATACTCGTTAATTCAAGACAATTGACATTAGCACTTTCCCAATCGTGTCTTTTTTCTCAAGTGGTGACTGCGCCTTGTTGTGTGTCCTCTGCGTAAAGATATAACACTTCGGCTCTAATGTCCAGTAAAGATTACATACGCCCTGGCGGAAGGACACACACTTGAGTAGGTACATACTTTAAGCGACGATTTCTAAAAAGGGTTTGTGAATCATCTTAACTATTTTTGATCCCTTGCCGGAGGCGCAATTTTTTTCCCACGAGGTTATGGGCAAATCACGCCAATGGACCAATCAGCGTCTTGGAAATAGGCCACACCCCTAATTCCAAAATGACAGCTTTTGAACCATTTTTTTGTAATTCTGACGCCAGATTATGAAAGAACAGGCCAAATAACCCCAGTCCACGTAACCCTAACCTTAGAAATAACCCCAACCATGATTTAGAAACAAATTTGAAAAAAATTTCAAAATCGGATTTGCCCATAACCTCGTGGGAAAAAAAATTAGGCTTGCCGGAGACAAAAGAAATCTATGCAATCACGCTGGAGATTGTGTGTATGTGTGTAAGTGTGGGTGTGTATGTGTGTGTTTGTGATGTTTGGCTTGTAAACATGATATCTCATGATAGCATGATGGATAATTTTTATACTTGGTATATAGAATTATTATATTATGAGAAAGATCCCAAAGGTCATGTAAGGTCACCAGAGGTCAAAAAAAGAAAACCTGGTAAACACGGTATCTCTAGGTAGTAGGCACGGATGTTTTTTATACTTGGCGTGTGGATGCGTTATAGTCAAAAGGTAAACCCTATTGATTTTGGTAAAGGGCAATGGCTATCTGAGGTCACCGGAGGTGAAAATACGAAATTCTCAAAACTGCTTGTAAACACGATACGGCAATGATAGACAATCCTTACATTTGGTATGTAACTTTATCATATTGAAAGGAAGAAACCTATTTCTTCAGTGAAGGTCAAAGGTCATTTGAGGTCTTCAGAGTTCAAAAACCGAAAAACTTGGAAAAAATCACGATATTTCTAGACAGTAATGTTAGATCCTTTTCATATTTGGTATACAGGTGTGTTACTTTAAAGTGGGCATGACACGGCCAAAGTAAGTTTCTCAGTAAATAATTTTTGGGTGCAGCTTGAAATAAAACGAATGTTTTCCGGATTAAACTACATCCATCTACCAAGAAATACGACCATGTGAATTCCCAAATACCGTCCAGGCTCAGCCCATCAGATATCCGAAAGCGAACAAACGTATGTGAGCGCGTTTTTAGACGTGACGTCATTGACGGCACGGTCAGTAACACTAGCTCACCCATTGTTACACACACCGAATCATGTGCATACTAACGCTTATAACAGGTAAATCATTGCACACACTTGTTCTACGATACTAGAGCAAAGCGTGTGACCAGTGACCACATTGTGAATGATGTTTGTCGTTGCGCGGTGACTGCTTGGCATTCTGCAGAGTTTAGGCGCGCTTGGTATCGACTGTCCATTCATGTGCATATAGCTGTTCTGTACAGCGCGCCTACCGCGTTCTTTTTGCACAAAAAAAGGACTGAGGTTTATGTAGGGAAGCTAAAACACGCGCGCCCCAATGCACAAGTGCACAGGGTCGTAGCGAAGGTGTTATCTTGGGGGGGTTATGTTTTGCCGACGGATCTGGTAATGCGTAGTGCGAAAACGAGCTTTCGCGGGTGGGGTCCAGGACCCCGCCTAAGGACCCCTTGTGGGGTCCAGGGGCGCAGCCCCGGATGCTCTGAGGTTTAAGTATATCTCTGGGTGAAAAATTAAGTCTCAGGATGGATATATTTTGGTTCATAATGCATCATCAAATACAAACTAGATTCCCTACTAATTTAAATTCATTAGCCTATTCCTCTCGTCAGGCCGCTATAGTTTTAAGCGGTTGGGATCCAAAGGTCCCCCAGTGCTTTAACTTAGATGTTTTCTCAATGCCACATCTGGGGCCTGGGGCAGGTGTCTAAGGGGAGGGGATGTACCCCTCCCCTTTGGGAATTTTTGGAATTTGTAAGGTGCCTAGATCGCAAAGGGTGGAATATTTGAGTGGATTTCTGCCCTAATGAAGAACCTCAAAATTTACACCCGGGTAGAATTTGCTTGTCAGATTTTTTTTTGTGCGACATTTGTCGCCGTTTATGCGACATTGTCGCACAAATAGGGGATGGCTAAAACTCTTGGCCCGCCTAAGAACCCCTGGTGGATTTCGGAGGGCGAAGCCCCCGGAAGCTCTGAGGTTTAAGTATATCTCTGGGTGAAAAATTAAGTCTCAGGATGGATATATTATGGTTCATAATGCATCATCAAATTAAAAGATCCCCATTAATTTTAATGTATTAGGCTATTCCTCTCGTCAGGCCGCTATAGTTTTAAGCGGTTGGGATCAAGAGCCCCGCCAGTGTTTTAGCCTGGACGTTTTCTCAATGCGACATTTACTGATCTGTGGCCTGGGGGAGGGGTCTGGAAATTTTTGGAATTTCAAAGGTGGCTAGATCGCATATGGTGCAATATTTGAGTGGATTTCTGCCTTGATGAGGATCCTCAAAATTTACACCCGGGTAGAATTTGCGTGTCAGATTTTTTTGTGCGACTAACCGTTTATGCGACATTGTCGCACAAATAGGGGCTGGCTAAAACACTGGGCCGGCCTTAGGGCCCCTGGTGGGTTTCCGGGAGGCTTCGCCCCGGAAGCTCTGAGGTTTTAGCTTAATATCTCGGTAAAAAATTAAGTCTCATGCAGGATTGGTATATTTTGGTTCATCATGCATTATCCAATGCCACTATACTTCAGGAGCTGAACCTGTCGTTCAGAATTGGATTACTATGTGTTCACCATTTGAACACTAGATGTGCCATGCGTTCAATTACGATAAGTGGATAGGCTTCCGGCGTTCAAAAAGGGAGAAAAAAGTGTTCAGAATCTTAACACAAGCGTTCAAAATATGCTTTGAACGCCAGGATCTAGAGATGGGTTCCTGATCTGTTTCATTTCGGTGTTCAAAAGTTAAAAGCCTGAGATAGTAGTGAAGGGAGGACATGCGCGGCACGCATTATTTTTTCCCAGGATGTTTGTGGGTTAACCGGATCCTCAGAAGTTTGCAAAATGTGTTTGAAGTCAAGGTTAGGGTTAAGAAGACGGGCTAAGGATACCCTCTCCATGGTGCGTCTCCCGACAAAAGTGAGGAATAATGTGCAGAAAGTGGTTTTTCAAGAATGTCATATGACCCGAAATAGTGCACCTATACGGAAGCCGTTAATTAATTCCCTTTCTTTTCCCGAGTTGCCGACGGACTCAGTCACTCGTCCAATTACACCGACGGCCGTTGATACGGCCGTATATATACGGCCGTCACATGCATAATCAATTTGCCGACGAGCCTTCAACTTGAATGGGCCAATTAGATGAAGAGCCGAAAATCGAAATAGCCGATAACAGACTGGCCCGTTCTCTTTTTCTCTTTTTCTTCTCATTCTCCGTCTTCCCTTTCACTCCCTTCCTTTCCCTTTCTTTTCCCTTCTTCTCTCTTCTTTTCCTCCTCTTCTCTTTTTCTCTTCTTTTCCTTTCCCGCCCCTCTTTTTGCCGACAGACCGAAAATTTGCCGACGGGAGACGAAATATTGGGGGTGTGACACCCCCATCCCCCGCTCGCTACGGCCCTGCGACTGCATATTGGCTAACGATGTGCGTTGAAGCTTGTGATGTAAGCCTTTCATGAAGTTGCTAAGATAACTTTACCACAGCTTTACATTAGTTCCACGCCTAAATACGCGTCCTTATATAAGGTTTTTGCCGCCAATTGCGTCAAAAAGTCGGATAACCTGTTGCGGCCGTTTTCGAGATTAGATTGACGTTTTTCTTCAAATCCTATTTGTGCCGAATAGCACCAGTTGTGAATGTGTGTGAATTGATATCTATACATCATTGTACTCAATCTTGCATTACGCAAAACTTATTTTGGTCGTGTCATACCCAGTTTGAGAGAAAGAGATCCCTTCGGGTTTGTTGGAGGTCGAAGGTCATCTAAAGTCATCAGAGGTGAAACTAAGAAAACCTCGTAAACTAAATAGACAGTGGGCGGTACCTCCAAATTGCGTCCGGCGTTCGGTTACAAACGAAATGTTAAGGTAACCGTTGAATTTTGTACCATTCCAAAAATAAAATTATAGAGGAAAACATTCATTTTTTTTCACAAGCGTAACTATTACAGTAAATAATTTTTATTTGAATTACCTAATTTGAACACGTGTAAAGGATGCTGTAACTATAGGATGATTAGAAATAATATATGTTAAATGAGTTCTTTGATGGGGCAGTGGATTAGAGCTCGGTTTTTCGAGCATACGGTCCAGGGTACGGTTCCCTCCAAGGGCATGGTCTTTTTTTTTTCGTTTTTTTATTTTTTTGTTATTCACTCTTTAGTAGGGTTCAAAGGTCGTATGAGGTTAGCAGAGGTCAAGATGTGAAAACATCGTAAGAAATGAAAAAGTCAAGAAGTGTTAATATGAGGGATGAACCGAATTAGTGCAACAAATCATTCCTTTCAGCAAGGAATCACTAAGCCTTGGGGCTTTCTGGTTACATAAAGGGTTCCTATTAGAGCTCGGTAGTTTAAACTGCAGCATTAACATAGCCATAAGGCCAGGGTAGAATCGATTGCACAACAGTATCAATCAACATTTTCAAGTTTTATCTTAAACAATTTGTTTTTGTTTTTTTTTCGGTGGGGGGCACAGTGTATAACTGGCATTCTTAGTTTGTACAAATATTTGGAAGAATAACGAAGGTTTACCTGAGATAAATGTGTTGTATGAAAAATTCCCTTCGGAAACAGTTAAGAATAGCAGTGAAGAGTAGTCATGTGTTGAGTGATTTGCTCACATAGCTGGTGTTGAACCTTTGCAAAATTTTCATATATTGTTTGTTACACAATTTTGAAGATCTCATGGTGCTTCGACACCTACTTAAGCTGCTTGTTTTGTATTCGTGTATTAGTTTTGGCTGATAATTTTAACTTATAGAGGAGCAAAACTCCATTTGGCAAACAAAAGCCTTTGTAATTTGTTTGTATAAAAAACCAACTTTACCTCAATATTTTGTATACAGAGAGCAAGTGCATACAGGCAAATGTTACATTATTTAACGAGGACATTCAAAAGTAAATGATGATAATGAAACATATGTACATTTTACATGTTAAATCAACCGCAACCAACGTTATTGAATCAAGATCCTGTTTTGAGTAGTATAAGCATTTTGAAAATAATTACTAAAAGACTTGTTTTTTATCTTCTTTTGGCATTGTACCTTGTCAAAGAAACCCTAGAGAGTAGCCATCAAACCATCAGTTGTCTCCATGTTTTGAAAAAAAAAACATTCAAAATACTCATTTTACTCAAACAAGGATTGTTTTGCAATAGATTAATCGTAAATAGTAGAACCTAGAATGATCGATGTACACAAAGACTAGTGCCCAAAAAATCATCTACAAAATTACCTGTACAGAAACTTAACCCTCGGACAATTATGGTAGAATCCAGAAACGTTGATGACATCACCAAAGCTGTATCTATACAATCCCTGAGACTGAGTGAATATAAGCTCGTAGTTTTTACCAAGTTCAACCTCATCTATAAAACGAGTTTCGGGGTTAGGCTTATTCCTGTTGCAGGGTAACCAAAAATACAATACAAATCAATACAAATGTTGTAAAATATGATCCTTCGTGTGCTACAAGCACGTTAAGTTGTTCTGCAAAACCCAGAATTAAAATGTTTTCTTTACGGTTGAAGATATAATTAGACAAAATCTTAATAGCGGGTTAGTGAAAGGATGAAAGATAGTGAATGCTCAA
The DNA here is from genome assembly GCA_029531755.1 of Holothuria leucospilota. Classification (NCBI taxonomy): domain Eukaryota; kingdom Metazoa; phylum Echinodermata; class Holothuroidea; order Aspidochirotida; family Holothuriidae; genus Holothuria; species Holothuria leucospilota. The sequence goes on along the minus strand of CM055967.1, from coordinate 5,131,367 downwards.
ATAACAGTGTCTTCTTTCCAACAAATAATAAATAAATAATAATCGTCATCATCACCATCATCACCATCTCCAACACCGTCACCGTCACCGTTACGTCACCGTCACCGTCACCGTCATCGTCATCGTCATCACCATCACCATCATCACCATCATCATCATCACCATCACCATCACCATCATCACCATCACCATCACCATCATCATCATCATCATCATCATCATCATCATCATCATCATCATCATCATCATCATCATCATCATCATCATCATCGTACCGGTATTGTTAGAAAGTTGTGATGAAGGTACCTGTTCATTCACACACTGAGGTTTGAAAATTGTGGTAGAAATAAATAATTGGACAATACATGTCAAAGAATTAGACTTTACATTTCGGACTCAGGAACGAACTCGAAGACATTATCAACCAGATTAAGGACGTAATCATCTCCTTCATCTGCAAAAGAACACAAGTTCAAACCTACGAGTACTTCTGAGGTTATGTACATTGGGGAACAAATCTTCAAGCCTGTTGAAAGATAGAATTGAAACAAAAACTAAGTTAGGGGCAACGTTCATCACACTGCAAACATTTTCATTTCTAGCATAAACTTTTTCTTTTCTTCCTAAAGCTTTTTCCACTGTTGTTCGTATACCTTTACAACCGACAACCTGGAACAAGTAAAAGCATTTAGAAATCTTGTCCTATGGATTGAGTTATACGCTACTATTGTGATAATATTTGGAAAAAGATAGATGGGTTCTTAGTTTAGAGATACGAAGGAAGACATAGGTATGATTTCACATTGAAAATGCAGTTTAACTAACAAACAGTAGGTTTTATAGCACTCAGAGAACCTTTCTTTGATTCCAAATTTTCGACTTAATGTCTCAAATCTTCCAGCGGCTATTGATTCTTTAACAACTCTTTTTATTGATAGGTAGAAGCGGCAAAAACTTTAAATGTAGTTTTATCAAGCTAAGTGGAAACAATGTCTTATTAAAAGGGATCATTACAAAGTAACTTTAAGCAAGCACTAACGTTGCATCTCTTACCTAATCAAGCCTATTTGATGCTAAATGTTACTTGAACAATTGAAAATATTTCCAACAAAAAATGGAATTATTAGCCCTTCGTAAATTTTATGAACGCTACTTCGTACCTTTTGCAAACGACGCTTTCAAGCGATCCCGAATTCCAACATTGTCAACGGCAACAATGAATTTAAGATACGGCCAAAGTCGTAAGAGGATTCTATCGAAACCTTTTTCAAACTCTTTCTGAACTTTAGAAGCTCTTCTTGCATCTCCTGACCCGAGAGCTATGGTTAAGCTACTGCGGATATGAGGTAACAGCTTTAAGTCAGGGTTTAGTGTTCCTCTCGCCAAGTCTTTGACCAGTTTATGCCAGTTCTCTTGAAGGTATTTCATAGTTTCTAAAAATAAGCTAGTGAAAGTGACAAATATTAAGCCCAGGTTTCGTTCTCTTAGTGCAAAGAGCAAATGAATATACATAGCGTCGTCAAAGTTTTCGATCAGGAAGCCGTTCGGCGGTGTTGAATATGCGACCATATTTTTCACCACATGCGGTTCCAAAGCAGATAACGGAGCAATTGGTATACCGCATTCACTTTTTTGAACTGGTGAATTACAGTGTAGAAACAATTTCGGTTGCATTGGCTGAAGATCAGGAAACATTTCATATTGGAGAGCTTCCATAAGAGTCTTCCGACAGAAATGGAAATGATCATTTTGAGGTATTCGTTTCCCCTTCCCTGTGGTACCACTAGTCAATACCAATCTAGTTATTTTTTCAGTGGTCAGCACATTATTTTCTCCCATGGCTATTTTATCAATGAATACCTCGTAATGACTATAGTCAGTGACGGGGTGTCTTGTGCGTAGATCTTCCAATGAATTAATATTACCGAGTTGAAACTGTCGTCCATAATCGGTATTTTTGTTTTTTTTTATAATTTGCAGTAGGCGATCTTCTTGAACTTTTCGGGGATCTTTACAGCATGCACGGTAACGTCGAAGCATTCTGTTGCCAATGTACAGTATATAGTACTTTATGATAAAGAAGTGAAAAGCTGAAAGAATGGTGTTATGTTCTGAAGCACGCTGAAACGAAATTATAAAGCACACAATCCCTAGGACACCACACATCACAGCCGGGACAACTGAAATGAAAGGTAATGATGACAATCCTTAGTTTCAATAAACGTGGGTATTCAGTGTAATGATCAACATTTGTAAATGTTTACGTCTATGACGGTCCTTTAAAGGAAATTAAATATAACTTGTTAGTAATAGCAGACAACAACAGATATCAACATCCCTCTCCGTTACGCTCTCCGTGTAAATTAAGCTTAAAAGTGAATTTAGAAAACGAAAGGTTGCAATAATATTTCACATTTGCTTTTCTTCGATTTAATTGTAATATGTTCAAAATAGTACACACCATTCCTTTTCAAAGAGCCTTCCTTCATCAGTAATCATTTAACGAATAATAGCCAATGACAACTTCGTGCTTAAACTCCAATGATGAAAAACGGTGAAGTCTATTTAACGCATTAAAGATCAAAAGACCATTAAAAACAGAGGATGTGAGAATAAATGGAGCGGTGTTACTACATTTATTGACTATGTCAGTGTTTCCAATGCGTAAGATGTTGCCGAAATGAAACCCTTTACTAATTCTACCAAAATAAATGTAACAATTCGGTTTTGAACAATCTATGCAACATCCATAGTAAACTGTGACCCTCAGAATTTGGATAAGCCTAGGGCAGATTAAAAATGTCACTGAGGTTGTGGTTTGCACTGGGGCAGGGAACAAGACGCCTACTGCCTGGCAATTCCACGCGAGGTAATAAAGATGCAAAAGTTTAGAAATTTTCAGATCATGTTCTTTGTAGATCTAAGACCCCTATACGTTTAATACATTTATACAAAACTTCATAGCAATGATACAACCATTTTAATTACATTTCAACCTTTATCGCTACAAGGAATGATGTTTATGTACTGTTTGCATCACATAGTTTTCTCCAGATTTGAAAATACGATATTGAAAAAAGAAAATACAAATGACTCCTTACATTGTAATACGTACCTATTAACCCAGAACCTATAAGTATAATTAGCTACACAAGAGCGGTCTTAGAGATTGTGTTATTGATATGTTAAGGGGAGAAGGAGGGGGATAATATGAAATGTCCAATGTGTAAGAAACTTTCACCGGTAACGTGCAAGAATTCAATAACTAATTTCGCAGGCACGCTTTACCGAAGCAAACACCTCCTAAATATTAAACTTAGTTTCTAAATACAGTTGTCTCCTAAAAATGCTTTAACCTCTTTGGGAACCTGAAGGCAATAGTTCAAGTTTACTTTCAAGAAAGAGTGAGGATTAATTTTGTATTACATGGAAAGTTTTCCTTAATTAACTACTCAAAACAAACCTGAAATTTCTGAATACTTATAGCGGGGCTTCTATGTGTATCCTATCAAAACTAATATTCAATGCACAATTAACCTATCCTTTGCACGGGAATTCTGAAGTCGTGCGGTGTCAAATGGTTTAAAGTTTTTTCTTTCTTTTTTTCTTTCTTTCTTTCTTTCTTTCTTTCTTTCTTTCTTTCTTTCTTTCTTTCTTTCTTTCTTTCTTTCTTTCTTTCTTTCTTTCTTTCTTTCTTTCTTTCTTTCTTTCTTTCTTTCTTTCTTTCTTTCTTTCTTTCTTTCTTTCTTTCACTACCCAGTCTTTCAGATCACATCGTTGACAAAAGGAAAATGGATGGATCGAGAGGTAGTCTGTCCCCTCAACCAAATCACTAAGACTTAGGTCTTGTATGCCCTTTTTCAAACATGACTAGTTTTGCAAAAACCATTGCAGACACGCCATCCTGCCCAACCTTTTTTTTTCTTTTTGATTCCTTGCTGAAGGCAAAACGAATCTAGGCAAGCACACGGGAGATTGCGTGTGCATGTGTGTGTGTATGAACGTGTGTTTGTGACACTTGGCTTGTAAACACGATATCTCAAGGTAGTAACAATGGATAATTTTCTTACTGGAGATGTAGGATTTTCATATTAAGAGGGAGATCTTTATTATTTTTGGTGGAGGTCAAAGGTCATATGAGGTCACCAGAGGTCAAAAACCGAAAATCTAGTAAACACAATATCTCCAGGTGAAAAGCCTGGATGTTTTTCATACTTGGAATGTTGATACGTTATAGTCAAAAGATGAACGCTATTGATTTTGGTCAAAGGTTATCTGAGATCGCTGGAGGTGAAATACGAAACTCTAAAAAACTGCTGGTAAACACGATATCTGAAGAGAGCAATATTTGACAATCTTCATACATGATATATAACTTTATCATATTGAAAGAAAGAACCCTATAGTTTTTAGTGGAGGTCAAAGGTCATTTCAGGTCATCAGAGGTCAAAAACCGAAAACTTGGAAAAAAACTTGTTCTTTTAAGACAAGGATGATGGATCCTTCTAATAGTTGGTATATAGATGTGCTACTTTAATGGAGAGGGAACCGTATGAGTTCTTGGAGGTCGAAGGTAATGTGAGGTCATCAGAGGTACAACAACGAAAATCTCGTAAACAAAATAGACAGTGGACGGTACCTCCAAATTGTGTCCGGAGTTCCGTGACCAACGAAAAGTTAGGGCTGACTTTTTTCACCATTCCAAAGATAAAGTTAATGAGAAGCATAACTGTTACAGTAATAATACTAATTTAAAATACCTAATTATGAACACGTGAAAAGGATGCTGTGACTATAGCATGATTATAAATACCATAAAGTAAACGAGTTTGTTTTTTTTTATTTTTGATGGCATAGTGGATTGGAGCTCGGTTTCTCACTCAGACGTTCCGGGTACGAATCCGTTCTAAAGGTATGCGCTTTTTTCATATTTTGTTATTCACTGTTTTGTGGGGTTCAAAGGTCATATGAGGTCAGCAGATGTCAAATTGTGAAAGCATAGTAAAAGTGATATAGTCAAGAAGTATAAATGTGAGGGGATGAGCCTCAGTGCAACAAATCACCCCCTTTCAATAAGTAGTTACTAAGCCTACGAGCGTTTTGGTTTTATTTAAGATTTCGAGTGTTTTGCAACTGCATTGAAAAGTGCAAAATATTTATTTCCTTCACTCTGGCCGGTAATGTTGGTTTCATGTACTTTTTTGCTTTACCCGTACTCGTTATTATTTTACTTTCTTAACAGACCTGAACCCTTTGTTCAGAGAATTATTTAATTGAAACCATGGCAATACTCCCGCGCAGCAACATAATGGGACACAAAATTGTTTGTGAAAATTGTGTCAATTCTCCTTCAGCCACCGACAGGCTATCACTCGTGGTGCACAAAGGGTGATAGACCAATCTCTGGTGTAATCAATTAAAGTGACTATGACACATTTAGTTCAATGGTTTAAACCGCTTGGAATCTTACGGATTATGTCTTTTGCAACGAAAATCAATCATTCTATGCGTTTAAAACTTGTTTTTTTTTATTCGAAAATTGAACAAGGTTATACCCTTCCCAGCCTTGAATAGACAGTTAGTATTCTCGAGAACTTTCAAAATCTTTCACGTCATGTGACGTCACATTAGGAACTACCAGTTGTTGCTGCAGTATTCTGCCAGCATTCTATACAATGTGTGCATTTTATTGTTAACGTTGTAGTAATCAAGGTCTATAAAATGTAAAACCTGCGTGCAAATTCGTAAATTCTGGAATTTGTATCTAGCCACTCGTGCTTAGCAGTGATTTTGAGTCAAGTGTAAAACTTTTCGGGCAGGTTTTTCGTTTTTTGTTTGCCATGATGACATGTCCAACATAACGACATAGCCACAAAACACAACACAGAGCTGAGGTGAGAAATCAAGTTGTATAATACCCTTAGCGGTTGTTCTGACCCAACAGCAACTATTGCAGGCAAAAGAGAAAGTGGTTCTTCATTGGATAGATATGTTGGACTGTCATTAAAGTTCGCTTTCTCTGATTACAAAGTAGAACTTGAACACGTTACTGAACAAGACGTCAGTGCAGGCCCGCAGCCAGACAAGGTGCTGAAGGGGGCGAAACCTACTAAAATGCATTACGGCAATGCTAATTTTTGATTTTCTAGGGGAGGCGAAAATTTTTCAAAGGGGGGCTACGCCCCCCGCCCCCCTTGACTACGGGCCTGCGTCAGTGGTAAAGCTAAGGTTAGGAATATGTTACGCACAGAACCGTATCGATTCGAGCCTCTCAGATGAACCCAAATTACAGCTCCACAAAAATACGAACAAGAGAACCGTATGGAATGATTGTATGGGACCTGAGCTTGGAAAGTTTTATGTAGGCAATAAAAAATCAAGTTTTTGTTACTTAGTTTAATTGTCAGTGAAATTCATGGAACTAGCCAATGGGGTGTATAGTACTTCGCTGGTTGCTAGTTCACTCACAGAACTGACCAATTGCAAAGTTATTCCGCCCTTCGATTATCAATCAGGGATATTTATCAGTAAAACTGCAGCCGCCAAACATAGTAGACCGGCATCACTCTCGATTTCTTTTTCAAAAGGACTACAAAAGTTAGAATTTCGAGATATGTAGCGAATTCGAATTGTTAATATTTCATAACAATATGTATAGGCTATGCAGCAAGTCACGTTCGGTGTGCAAGGATTAGCTTTCATAATATGACGTTAATATTGTGTTGACATGAAATATCATTTCATGTTAATGTTTGAGGTTTTAAGGGTGATGAAAACAGTTTGGGAAATAGTTTTTTGGTATACTTTTAGGCCAAAATTACGTTCTCGTTACTTCAGTTCACATGTCATGGCCACTTTAAGTGTTGTTATGTATGTCTCCTTGACGTAATCAAGTTGTAAAAACATCACTCAGCAGAGAGCCCCCGGCACAGCAAGATAAATGTCGAAATGATAATCACTTGTCGAATTTAATTTGATTAGTTGTAATCTTAAATCAGAATGTTTTATCTTAGCAAACGGAGACCATGATCTCAGATAATGTAAAAAGTTCGTACGAAAGATTTGAGGAATATCGTTCTTTTACAGTTGCGCCTCAAGTGTTCATTCTGTTTGTATCATAGCATGTTGTACAAGCATGTGTTATTGTTTCTTACACCACGTTACCTGTTGATTTTGTTACTTCATGGATTGGACAGTAACGTGAACAAAGGGGGAGGGGAGGTATTTCCGCCACTTCTGCTGCTCAGTTGGGGGATTAAACCAAACGTAAGAAAACTAGAACAGACACCGAAACCCAAAGGCTCATTGATTCCTTGCCGAAATGCAATGCTTCGTCGTACTTAGAATTATCCCTTAAAGCCTTTCTCCTTGGAATAAACATGTTTTACGATGTTTTCACAATTTAAACTCAAATTATATTACATTAACTTTGATCTCCAGTGAAAACAATGGGGTTCTAGAAAACATTTGTCGTCCACATGCTACAAAATCAACGTTTTCACAGTTTGACTTCTTTGACCTCAGATGACATGTGACAGTCACCAAAACAATTACATTATTGAACGCAGTATGGTAGGCCACATGCTCAACTACACCTCCCATCAAAATTACCCTCTACGAGATTTACTTATTACAAGATTTTCAAAACGACCTCTGGTGACTTCAAATAAACTAAGACCTCCACCAAAACAGCAGGGTTTCCCTCTCAATATGAAAATCTATATTCCAAGTATGATAAGGACGAAAAGACAAAAATTCAATTACAAAACGTAAAAATAAGTGCTTGATTCGGATTCGAACACAGGCAATGTCAGCATGGGAAACCAAGCTTTTCACACCATCAACAACTAGTTTAAATGAGGGGTATTAAAAATTATCGTATAGTCACACATAGCCGGATTTACCCCCGGGGGGCCCGTAACCTATCACGTGAGGGGGATCCTTCAGTATCATTCCTGGTGACATTATTTGTGGGTGTGACTAATACGTGACACTATCTAAGTGGAGCGCCACCGCCATTGGCGTGTAGCCTACGGAAAATTTTTTGGCAAAATTGCCGATGTCGGTGGTTTGCTGGAAATGACACCTCCCAGGCTCGTCAATTTGCATATAAGACTGTGCCAACTTTTATAATTTAGAAATTTTCATCCTCTCTAAAGAGAGTTAAGTCAGACACATACTTTATTCCGTTACATAATTGTGTAAAGGAGAAAAAGAACTTGACATACAACTTCTGCTGTGTTCATTTCTGTTATGAGTTAAACAGGAAAAGAACGTAATGTATGCACATGTCATTGGCAAGGAAGTCTGAAATATGGTGTTTAAAATCCCAATTTATTTCAATTTCATCAAGAGGGCCAAACTGTAGGTATTACAATAATCGTTTTATCAATAACCACCCACACAGAAGTGCACTTGGTCATTCTGATGGTAGCCGAAGCATATGTCATTGATGATCGACACCGAGGATTTAACCTTTCGGAGCAAGGCAATTACCTGTCATGTCAATACAAAATAGTTTAAATTGAAATGTGTAACTACTAAAAATAAACAAAATAAATTCATGATTCAGTCGCAGAGCTAAGAGGTTTGACAGGTGGGTCGAGAATGATATTTAGGGAAACTTTATAGCAAATATATGCCTAATGCATAGACGGCACTGCACCAACAAGCTGGTAGTGCTTCTAAACCCTTTCTATTTAATCTTCTACTTTTCTTTCTACTTTCCTTCTTGGTTGAAAGCTATTTCTTACCCTTTCCACGAATATGTTAACAAAAAAATTATCATGATTCTTTCTCAATCGTTTTCCTTCCCATACTAGAACTAAGGCGATAATTCAATTAACTTTATGTTCATTTAAATGTTGGATACGGATACACGATTTTGAACAAAACGTTGTTGCAAGTCGGTTAACGGCTCACTTCGTGAGAGTGAAGATAAACTGCAAAAAGTGTCCAAAAGAGGGCTACAGGTCATTATTGTGAGATTTTCCGACATAGGTAATAGATAAAAAGAAAAATACCCTCAAGAACGGAATGGTTGTCCTGCCTCCCTTGCTGCCAGCGGCGTATCGATGAGCCTGGGGCCCCCGGTTCCTGGACTCAGAAGGACCCCCTATCAGAATGTCCGGTGGCGCTTCCAGAGGTTGGCAATTGGGGCACTATAGAAGATGGTGCTTTAAGCCTGCTCTAGATACATCTGGCCACACGGTAGGTGTAAATTGTGCATTTTTGAGCATTTTTGGTAAATTTAAGATGACTTAGATGGTGATGCTGATTGCGCACGAAGCGCGCGAAAATTTTAATACTTTGATTAATGATACGCCCAAAGTACTGATATGTCCAAAGAATTCAATGCATATCCCATTCTTGAAGGAAGGAATATACTGCGGGTATAATTCCATTTTTTAGACGTTATGGATTTTTTCCTGTGCATCAGAGTAAAGGGGTTCCCTTTTGGTCGGGGGCCCCCGGCTCCGCACGGTTCGAGTTCATAGGAGTTACGCCACTGCTTGCTACGCGTTTGTCAGAAATGGAACTTTCCGTGACTTACAAATTACGGCCAGACATTCTTTAAAAATGTCAATAATACAGCGAATATGAAAAAGTTTAAACGAACCCCAAAAGCACGCATGTATAACCACTTGTTAGTATTAATACCACTAGGGCTTCAGAGTACATACTTTTGTAGAAGGAAAGGTAAAGATTTCTATTTTAACTCAGAAGCAGATTTGAAAACTAAGCTAAAAGGAGTGATTCGTTTATGGAAATTTTCGGGGGCTCCTTAAAGTCGGGGGCCCGTAACCTGTAGGTTACCTCGATTACTGGGTTAATCCGGCTATGTTAAAGTCACAATATTCTTCACACATGTCCATCGTTAGGTAATTAAACTTGAATTGACAATTTAAAATACTAATGTCATATTGGAGATATGATACATATGTTGCTCTCTTTAGGTCTGTCTTGGGTATGGTACAAACATGTAGCCCTCCCATTCATTGGTCACGCAACGACACAATTTTGAGGTACGACTCACTTTCTTCTCTTGAGATATCGTGTTAGCGAGTGGCTTACAAGGTTTTCGAAGTTGCTTGTCTGGTGACCTCATATGACCTTGGATCTACACCAAACCCAATAGGGACACTTTCTCCTATATAAGTTACCTATATACCAAGTATGAAAAGTATCCATAATTCTATCCATCATTCTATCCATCATCTATCCATCATCTATCTTGAAATGCCGTGTGTACAAGTTTTGTTTCCGTTTCTTCCTCTAATTACCTCTGGTGGTTGTTGACTTCCACCTGAACCAATATAAACCTTTTTCGAGATATGCCAAATCAATACATCCAGTATGAAAAATATCCATCATATTTATTGTGACAAACTTTTCGTATTTTCATCTCTGTTGATCTTAGATGAATTTCAATCTGCACCTACATATTATGCTTCTTTTTCTTAATTTGACAAATTGGTATACCAAGCATGAAAATAATTTCTGTTTTAAAACAGCGTGTTCACAAGGTTTTCGTTTTTTAAGCCCCGATTACCTCAAATGCCCTCTGACCGCCACAAAAATAGGAGTTATTTTCTCTAAAAGGATCTCTTTGGGTTAATTGTTTTGACAACTTTGAAGGAAATCATTTTATGACCTGCTGCTTCTAATTAGCCACATTAGTCATGTATCACTTCCTATAGTTACTGAAGACATGAAATACTGTAGTTTTTATGGGCTTAAGAGTTTGTAGTTTGCGATACTCGTCCAAGCCCTTTATAGACTAGCCTCTCTTGAATATACAATATGTATACAGTACTGAAACCCTGATTACAAAAACTGTTCGTGAGAGCATAGGAGTCGCAAGCTTGTCAACCAAGTTAGTATAAGCTTCACACATTGGTTGTCTTTGAACAGTTACGCATATGAATAATAGCTAATGGTAAAAAGTGTCTGGCCACGAATTTGTAATAAATGATTTTAATCGTTAACTACCCTATCTTTACCTTTTTAGTTGTGTGTTAGATATGCAGAATCCCTTAGTGTGACAATTTACCTTCAAAATGCGAGTAAAACTTAACATGAACCAACTCAAAAAGCCTCTTTAATACACCAAATTTATATCTTGAATAGGAAACGTATGGTCCATAATTTTGCTCTTGAGAAAACGTTTTTTCAAGTTATTTACAAGGTTTTTCTATGTTTCAACTCCTATGACTACAAATAAAATTTGCAAACCAAAACAATGGGTTCATCTACCTACCATAATGCATTTACATTGGAGGTGTGAACAGCATCTGCACTGCTTGCCTTAATAGTTTTATTTGGGGGGGGGGGTGACCTTTGGTGAGCCATCTGACCTCCGAATTCCACCAAAAGCAATCTATATCTTTCTCTTTATATAATAAATCTTTGGACATATTATAAAAATGTCCATCATGCATAACTTAAGATATCGTTTTTATGATCTAAGAGTTACAAATATTCATCCGTCCGTCCGTCCGTATGCACGGACTTACGTACGTGCGTGCGTGCGTATGTTTATCATGGCTGCCAGCCTGCATGTCTTCCTGCCTGATTGCCTTCCTGTCTGCCTACATACATATAAACATATTGTTGAAGTTACTTGAAGTGACTTTTGTCACGGATTTTTGACTCCTAGCTTTCATAAACTTTGATAACTTTCGGAGAATGTTGTAGCCTGCGCTGGTCGAAATATCTCTGTACCGCTACTTTAAACAAACCAGAAAATCTAGGGGTTTAGTGATACTTTGTCCAAAAGAAATGCTTTGGTGCACTAACAATCATCCGTCAAATTTACGCTTTTTTAGATATTTTTAACGATATTTTTTACAATTTGACGTGATATCACATGACCTCTGAATTCACCCAAAACTTGAATAGCACAACGTGATAAAAGGAACGGTCTCGAATGGGTTTCGAACCCGGACCCTCTTTCCACCGCACAAACAGCAAATTCGTAATACGTTTTTCTAATTATCTTACGGTCACAACATTCTTCACAAGTGTTCATACTCTAGAAGTACCAATGCTTGTAACCATTTATGCTTGACATTTGAAAAAAATATGTTGTCTTTATTATTTCATCTCTGGAATTTTACAAAATCTCAGAATTAACTTCACAATGGTCACGAAACTACAAAATTTAACTGTACGGCTTACTGTGTATTTAATTTAGTAGATTTTCATGGTTTCACCTCTGGTGACCTCAGATGACCCTTGTCCTCAAGCAATACCCGTAGGGTTCTCTCTATATTTAAAATGACAAGTCTATAGGGTATACGGTATCAATAAGGAAAAGTATTCAGGATCACTGTCTTCCTGACCTCCATGGAAAACAACAGGATGCTTTCCCTTAATATGATAAACTTATATACCGAGAATAAAAAGTGTCCATCATATCTACCTTGAGATATAGTGTTTACGAGTATTGCGTATTTTCAACTCCGGTGACCTCAAATAACTATTGACCTCTGTACAAAAGGCATAGGGTTCATATTCTCACATTAGTGCATCAACAAATCGATTAAAAAAGGATTTGTGCTTCCTCCCTGTCACGGTTGAGCCAACTTATTTGGAAGAGCGCCACCACTCGGGGAAAGTTCAAGAATGATTGAGAAGAGCTTGCACGTGCAGCGGAACTGTACCGGAAGGGTTTCCTGGAAAGTTTTAAAATAGCGGCCGACAAAAGGGACGAACGGAAACAGACTTGGAGCATAGCAGATGGACTGGTGAGAAAATAAGGGATTCGAGAGAATGATTCTGACAATCAGTTGAAGCAGATCGACTCTGACATAATTGGATATATAATTCATTAATTGATTTTCGAAAGGAGGAGATGGTGAGGGATTGTATGATAAAGTGAATTGGAAGATCCGTATTTTGGACTGAGATACGTAGTCACGGGCGCCGAATTTAATTTTATTAAAGGAGGACCAGTTTGCTTCGTCATCTGGGTGACAAAGGCACGAGTACCATACTCTGCTGGTGGCGGACCGAGCTGCTTGGTGACAACGACGGGACTAGCGAGAGCAAACTCCAGGAGTCGGTTATCACGCATGTCAGGAGAAGCCAGAAAAGAACCAGAAGGAAACCGAAAAGGGCCCTCGCGTCGCGTAAGTGATCACAATTAAGATAATTTAGTGGGGTAAATAATTCACCGGTGTACTAGGCCGATAGGATTAAGGTAAATATATGTTGTAAATTGAAATGCATTGATCATCATTTAATAATTTGAAAAGGAGAGACAAAATAATCAAGAATCATTATTGAAATCTAGAGAATCTTCTCAATCAAATCTTTCTCACCTTCATTGTGTGTGAAAAATATTTTTGCCAAATTTCGCGGGCAGGGAGGAAACAACCTGGGGTCGCAACAGAAGGGCGGCATTCGGCTTAGTTGTGACACTCCCCAGAAATACCGTGTTTACAAGGTTTGTGTATTTACTAGCCATCCATCTCATGAGACAAGCTTTCCTTGATTTGGTGTGATTATTTTTTTACTTCTTTATTTTTCCGTGCGCCTCGAGCACTCTGCAGGATGGATTTGTGTGCATTATACATTATCATTATTGTTATTTTTATTATTTGTTTATAGCCCCTAGTGACCTCATATAAACTTTGACCTCCACCTTAACCAACAGGGATTTTTTTCACAATATGGTACGTCGATATGCAAAGTTTGAGAAATTTCCTTCATTGTCCTTCATTTTACAATTCCAATTGTACAATTCGTACAATTCCATAAGATACCCGTCTTCCTAAAATCTATCTAGTCATAAAGCAGTGATCACAAACGAGATGTTCCCTAGCTGCACCCACTCCCTCACTTGAGTGAGTGTTATTGACCTTACATATCGTTTTATACAAACATTCCATTTTTTTTTTACCAAGTCGTTGCTAACCACAGAATTCTGTGGTGCTTGAACTCTCTTGGCGGCAGGGAGTAAGTTTAATAGCTGTCGAACAGCTGTCGCTCAGCTGTCAAGCTATTGTGATTTATTGGTTACTTTTCTTTTATCATTTTTAACATTCTGGGACTTGAATTTGACAAAACTCACATCGAGGAAGGTGTAAATTTTCCATAGAATCTGATTTTTAGAATAATATTATTGACAAGTGTGTACTTTTGAAGAAAACCCCGTGTCATAATATAACCACTACCAGTCAACCTTGAAAAAGTCCATAAAATAAAGTGGTATTGAAGGGTATATCTCCCAATTCGTGGCCAAACTTTCCCTATTCATTGCCAACTCTCACGACTGTCAGTTCTGTGGAATCATCTTGGCATGTAAGATGTATTGTTTATAAGCCAGGCTCCACAAACACATAGATAAACCAGAAAGCCCAAAGGCTTAGTGATTCCTTGTCGAATGGGGATGCTTTATTGCACTGAGGTTTATCCCTCAAATTTATCTTCCTTGACTACTTCATTTTACGATATTCTTACAAGTTGATCTCTTCTGAACTCACATGACATTTTAACCGCACCAAATATAACAAAAAAGAAAAACCAAAGTGTCATGAAAGGAATTCAACTCCAATCGATCTTGGATCTTGAAAATTCTTGGAAAAATGTGGCTTTTTTACCTCTGGAAACCCCATATGACAACCTTTCAAATTCTTGGGAACTGTTGCTTTTTGGCCCCGGTGACCTTACATGACAGTCTTGAAAATGATTAGGAAATTTTGCGATTTGACTTCTTGTAACCCCATATGACCTTTGAGCTCTGCCAAAAACAATAGGGTTCATACATCATGACAAATCTATATACCAAATATGAAAAGTGTCCTTCATTTCTAACTTGAGATATTGTGATTACAAGCTTTTCGGTTTTTTAGCTCCAGTGACCTCAAGTGACCTTTAACTGTCACCAACAATAGGGTACTTAATCTCAACATTACAAATTTATATACCAAATATGAAAAGTGTCGGTCGTGGCTATCTTGAGAAATCGTAATTACAAACCATTTAGAAAGTTTTCGCAGTTTAACCCCTGGTGACCTCAGATAACCTTCAAACTCTACCAAAAACAATCGCATTCTTCCTATCAAAATGACAAATCTACATCGGCCATTCCTATCTTGACATATCGCAATTTCAAGGTTTTCGGTCTTTGACCTCTGGTGGCCTCAAATGACTTTTGACCTCCACCAAAAACAATAGGGTTCTTTCTATTAAGATGAGAAATCTTGATACCCCAATATGAAAAGTGTCAGTGATTCCTACCTTGAGTTATCGTGATTACGAGATTTTCGGCTTTTTACCTCCGATGACCTGAAATGACCTTTGACCATCACCAAAAACAAAAGTATTCTTTCCCTTAACATGACAAATCTATATACCAAATATGAAAAGTGTCGGTCATTCCTATCTTGAGATATCGTGTTTACGAGCTGTTTACAAGGTTTTCACAGCTTACCACCGGTGACCTCAGGTAACTTTTTACCTCTACCAAAACAATAGGGTTCTTTCTCTTGACATGACAAATCCGTATATCAAATATGAAAAGTGTCGGTCATTGCTAACTTAAGATATCGTGTTTACAAAGTTTTCGGTTTTTGAGCTCTGGTGACCACAAATGACCTTTGACCTACACGAGAAACAGTAGGCTTTTTCTCTTAACATGAAAAATCTATATATACCATATATGAAAAGTATTGGTCATTGCTATCTTGAAATATCGTGTTTACAAGCTAAGCGTTACATCCACACACACACACCCATAGCCACAGGATCGCTCACACAGCCCGGGTGCACAAACAAGACATCACTATCGCATAGATTCCTTGCCTGCCTTCGGTAAGGAAGCAATAAACACATACACATACTCGCTAGCGTGATTGTAATGATTCCTTAGGAAACAGGAACTATAGGCCATAAGTAACAAATGTGGGGGCTACAATACGTTCCCCTACTTTTCAAAGACCAAAACCCTTTACTTGTTTTTTTTTTTGCAAAATGTATCAAATTGCTTCAGTAATGTTTTCAATTAGACTGTTTTCCAAGTTAAAAGACCCCAGTCTAAGAACAAGTTTCTACGCATATGCCTCATAACAAGACTTGTATCACAAAAGGAAGAAAAATTGATTATCAAAGTAACTTTTGATGTACAACCAATACAAAGAGATGTCTTATTTGGCATACAGAGATCCTTTTGCTTATAAAAAGAGCATAATGAAAAGCTTGGGCCTGTAAAAGGTCTTAAAATATATGCATGATAAGACAATAATGTGTTGTAACATTACTTACTGGCAATAGCTCCGACTATCAACCATTGATGAGTCCATTTCATTGCACCGAAAATCAAGAGACCACCACAAACAGCCGATGAAAAGATTAATATAATAGAGGTAATAAAAAACTTATTGGCCATATTGATTCAACAGTGTAAAATAACTCGAAAACTAGAAACACTCTCCACTAACTAATGAAGAAAACTCTGAGAAATTATAGAAAACAAACTTAGAAGACATCAACATATAATGATAATTTTCGAATCGCGCATTTAACCAGATGTACAAGAGAAACGAACACCGATTGTTATCCAGTTTAATACCATTCAATCAAGTTTTAAATGGTTCCAAAGTTCGAATGTCGATTGTCAATCGATCAAAGAACGTTAACATAGCAGTAGCTTTCTGCCACACTTTAAATCTTTAACACGCCATTTTGACTTCTTATCTGTTAACGGTAAAAGAAAGATATCTACTTATTTCTGGCATAACAACATGTTTTGCATAAGGTTAGGGACGCACAGTTAAGAAAAGATAGCGAGTTAGTTAGTTAGTTAGTTAGATGAGGTTTAACGTCCCAGTTTCCAACCAATTGGTTCAAGTCGTGACGACCACGGCCTTTTTTCCAGTTGTGGCTCACTGGCTTATTTTCCCTACTCCAATGCTTATGCTGAGCACCAAGCACAAAGGAAGTAGGTTCCATTTTAAAGTCTTTGGTATGACCCGGCCAGGATTCGAACCCCAGACCTTCCGGCTGCAAGAAAAGATAGCGAAACCTTTAAATCCTACTTACGTAAGTAGCTGGTAGATTTGCCGAACATTACTTTGCTACACAAGAGTGGTCCTATAGAGGGTCAGACCTATTTTGGCATCACAGCATGTTTTTCATAGGGTTAGGGACACACAGTTAAGAAAAGAGAGCGAAACCTTTCAATCCTACATACTTACGTAAGTAGCGGGTAGATTTGCCGAACATAATTTTGCTACACAAGAACGGTCATAGAGAGGGCCAGACTTAACGTGTGTGTGTGTGGGGCGGGGGGATGTACACATTTAGTGGGGCCCTACTAGTTCAGTAAGAACAATTGATACCAGATAACCCGAGATAACCCGAGACTTTGACCAAAACGGTCTATTTTTATACAAATATACACACTTACGACATCATCAAACGCCGGTTCAGGGGGCACCGAGGTGCATGCTCCTTCGCTGGCCAAAAAAAAGAGCAAAAAGTTGAAACATTTGTTCCTTTGCTTACCTTTTCTGTTATAACACTGTTAAAGCGCAGACAATTGCCGAGAAGAACCCAACACCCCACCAGGGACTTTCATATTTTGCCCACAAAATACTCTTCCTTTTATGGAGCCCTGGATAGGTGCCTGATCATGACTGCATTGATTCCTATTTACAGTTTGTTGAAACAGTTGTTAGCGGGCAGCGCTTCGAAGTTCTGATCATATGAGTGATGTGACCAGTAGGTAATATCAGTTTAGGTTAAAGTAGAAAGCTAATAGCTAGACATTATTGCATCACGAATGATGCAATAATTGTAGGTCTGCCCGGTCCCAGTTCTGGATTTGGTATGGTAGTTGGCGAAACATAAGAGACGCATCACGCCAACATTACTTGCTAAAAATTGCATGTCATGGACCATAACATCATTTCTCAAATTTTAGAGGCCCCTAAATGTTGCGGCCCTTAAACTTAGAGGCCTGGGACATGTGCACCTGGTGCTCCTCCCTTAGTCAGCTACTGGTCCTAGATATTGAGATGTGAAAAATATTCGCAATATAAAGGAGACTTCAGTCATTCTTAAACCAAAATCTTTAATAAAATATAATACTAAATTTGATGGATGTCTTTGACCAAAATGCATTCAGTTCTTTGTGAGATAAGGTGTATGTAGAATTTTTGCAAACCGGAAAAAAAGCTTCTGTAAAACTTTACTAAATATCTCAATACTGGCCTGCTCGAACTATTTCCTAAGTATCTCACTACTTTCGTGTGTATACCCAGTGAAATAAATACTAACTCTACACCTCAAAAAAGCAAATTCTGAAATCTTCTTTGCAATAATAGAAAATATGGCGCTTAGCACCTGTCATCGATTTCACCAGGGACGTCACGATAGGCAAGATAACGTCCTCTCAAAGAGTTAAGCGACGACGGATTTGCCCCAGAATATAGCTTTTTCAGAATCAGGGAAAAATGACTGCCGGCTTTTCTGTGCCCACCTACTTTTTGAGCTTACTGTGTCGTTGTCATGGCATCGGATAATCATCTTACGATTGCCAAAGTCATATTCCTCTCCGTTATTCCTATTATACAATTCTTCTTAGTTAAATTTACAGTAGAGTTGTAACCCAGACATTTTTCTGTCAGTATAGATCAGTGCGCAACGAAAACGTAAGGAGGGGCAGGGGCTGTAGTAGGTGGAAAATTTTACGTGCGTTATGGCCTCTGAATTTCGGCTTAGTATGAGGGTTGTGCAATGAAAACCAGTTGCGTACGACATATTTTAAATTTACTCCTACTTTAATGCTGGGTTAATAAGGCTGTCCTATTGTTTTCGTATTTCTACGCACCTAATATTTTGTGTTAATTTGTACTGTTTGCAGTACAGTTTGTCAAAATGATCACACCCTTGCTTCTTCTGGCCTAGGCCAGAAGAATCATATGCTAATGTGTTGGGCTAAACAACTGCTACACCGCGCGCTGCTTGTCAAAGAGATTCATTCAAAGGGGTACTAGGATCCCAGTTAACTAAAAGATCTCACTGTCGAGAGTCTGTTCAAACTTCCTTTGTTTCTCCATGCGCATATCATCTCGAACATTGAGAAAAGAAGAATCCTTTTTCACAAACATTGGAAACGTACGCACCTCCTTAATCACGTCTTAGTCTAGAAAAGAACATTAACTGTAAGAATCAAAACGTGGATGCAAGCGCCAAAATTTTGATATTTTGTGTATAATTTTGTGATAGAAAACGAAATAAAACTACCTTCATTATTCTTAAAGGCACACCAACCTGGTCGGTTCAGTCTGTTAATGTTGGTAACACTGATGTAACTACATCTCTATATGTACGCAATATCGGTGCTGTATTTGATAGTACCCTTTCCATGGAACGACATATTAACACCGTCTGTAAAACGTCCGACTTTCATTTAAAGAATATTAAGGGCTATTTGTAATGTGCTGACCCGAAACTGAACAACTTGAGCATGTCTTTGTTATTTCTAGGTTGAACTTAAATAATTCTTTATTATTCTGCATTTCTCAGTCTATATTAAGCCCCCTCCAACGTGTGCAGAATATGGCGGCCAGGTTAATTACTGGTGCCCTTAAATACCATCATGTAACCCCTATATTACAAGATTTGCACTCGTTGTCTGTTTCTTATCGTGTAAAATACAAGATTGTATTGGTTGTTTATAAGGTAAATGGTCTAGCCCCTGAATACATTAATGACTTGGTCGTTCTCTACAAACCCGTCTGTACCCTTTGCTCGTCTGATGACAACCTGCTTCGGGCCCCCGTTACAAAAACTAACGCTGGTGACAGGGCCTTCCTTGGTGCAGCTCCATCACTGTGGAACAAACTCCCAGCTGATATCAAACATGCTCCCAATTTACTTTCATTTAAATCTAAGATAAAGTCTTACCTATTTTGTGAGGCTTTTTCTGTGTAAACCGCCGCCGAACATATCTTATGATGGCGGCGCTATTAAGTCATTTTATTACCTATTACAACCAGTAACCAACGATACATATTGCTTCAAATGCTGCTTGGATTCATTTTAAATTTTGGCACTACAAAGATCTAGAGAAACCGGAAACATTGCCGGTGCCACCTTTGGGCCTTACTGATACATTGAATTCCATGAATAATTATCGCTAGCATCAACGATTATAGGTGTGTGCAAATCCACGAGAAATTGCATATCTAGAAATATTTGAAAGTTTTACCCCATTTTATATTGCAAATATATCTCGCTGCTGAACCTGATTCTCACCTTTTAGAAAGTGAAGGGTGTGACTGTCCTCCTATTCTACCATGTTTGCAAATGCAGGTACGCAACGTACAGCTGTGTATTATCAATCTTGCCCACGGTGATACCGTGAATTGTTGCAAGTTCAATTCATCCAGTCCAAGAAAAACATCAATATACGTTATTTAACAATTGGGAAAATTTGGAGGATCTTGTTGTCCTCCATCGTTAGAAAAATTGATCAATTAGGGTTGCCATTTTGCAGTTGTTTAACATAATCTGAAGCATATTTTGTGTTCATTCTCATCGATGAATAGTTTTTACAAACCCTTTTCAACGTTTATCAGCTTATTGTACTAGAATCAAGTGTATATTCGATAAGTATATTGTCTAAGTACGTCCTACTCTTTAGTTGACCACGCCGTTTTCGAGAAAAACGTAAGTTCCTGAGTAATCTCTGTTCTTGCTAAACTTTGCCTTTGCTTAGCTAGAAAGCCTATTATACTGCTTTACATAAGTTTTCTCCCATTCGGGAGCACCTTGGTCTCCGGCAGAACGGGAGAATCTTCCTTACTATTTCATTGAGTTGGTTCATAAAATTCACAAAATTTTTCCAAACTGGTTAAGTTTTCTTCATATACTAGTGACAAATGGTCAAACTTAGACAATCCCTGTATCCTACATACAAATAAATGTTCTATGAGTGAGTAATTATCGATTCAATTCGGTTTTCAAAAATTAGTGACCAGACACTTTTTTTTAATTAGGCTATATATACACACAACCGTTACAAGCCGGGATACCAGAAAATTGAAAAATTTAGCTTTTTGCGTAACTATTGGATGTGAAACTTGACTTATTATGCTAATTATAAGCATTGTCATTTGGTAGTACCCTTCAACACCCTCGTTTAGTTATCTATATCAACTCAATGTGTCCCTTTAACTATTATCCATTTGAAGGGACTAAATCGAGCTCCGAAGTTATCATTACTGTGCTAACCCACTTCTACAATCCTCCCTCCATTATCAGTCAGCCTAAATTAGAGCACGTGCCCAAAATCATATATCTGCCAGTCACTTTCTCATTTTGAGATATATTCCTGGCACTTATGAGTTTTTTCTTTTCTAAAGTATACCCCTTACGCCATTGGTCATAGGAGTCGCGTAAGTTTCATATTAATTGAGTTTAACCTTACCTACAAGCTAATCTTAAAAAAATCACCAAAGTCACAGTATTTGAATAATTATTTGAGCAGTAACACTAACGAACAAGTAGCAGAACCACTTCATTGACACAGCATTCTCCCAAACTCTACAATAATCTAAAGAGCAAACTGACGTTTTTTTGGTAGCACAGAAAGACGTGTGATGGGTGGAAACTCCGAAATGTTATTTACATATACGACAATTTACTGTGTAACCCCCTCATATCAATTGCCCTGCAGTTGTGTTATTTCAGGCTGATAGTCACTTATTGTGTATAAACGTAGCTGCATGGCAGATTGACACAATTTTTCAATATTTCTACTTCTAGGCAGGAAGTTGTTAGGGACGTTATGTGTTTGCATCGGTTAGAGAAATTTACAGCCTGCCCACCCTATGGTGTTCTCACCAACAGGGGATCATCTTACATTCTGGTAATACCTACTTTGTAACACTATCAAAAGGTGTAAAAAACAAAGATAGACTTGGTCAAAGCAATGCTTTTACACAAGGCAAAAAGAATTTCAGGCTTTAAAACAGGTCCTATGTGTAAACAATATTCTGCATTTAATTTTGTCAACACAGTCCAGGAAATAGCTTAGGGCCGGAAACTGCCAGAACAAAGTCAGATGATCAAGTTTAATTCAGTTCAGTTTTATTCAATTTATTTATTCCAGCAATGGACAGATAATGACATGTATATTTGAGTAATTTACAGCAGTTGATCAACATCATTACATAGAAAAGGAGAAAAAAGAAGTATAAACCGTTATTAATTTTTCCACTCAACTTAAGGGAGATAATACTAACAGTCAATTACAACACACAATGCAACACACAATTTACAACACAATAGAAACAGCAACAAGGAAATGGTTGGGAACAATTTATGAGTTACACTAGAGTAAGTAAACGTTTTATCTGCATTGTGAACAAGACGTTAACAGTTGTTCTTTTGGCATCTTTATTTTTAAATTTCTTAATAGTTTTGCAGCCTGTTAGGTGTTGAGAAAAGGGAATTCGATAGCTTTTCCCCTGAAACCGACATACAAAATTGCTTTCTTTTAGTTCTTGCAAATCTTTGATGAAAATAATTTTTTGTGTCTGGTATTAATACAATGTGCGGCAGTAAAATAAATTTGCAAGGTTGGTGACAGAAACTTATGATATGCTCTGTACATGAAAATCCCAGTGTTGAATTTGACTAATTGTTCTAATGGAAGTATACTCAGATTACAAAAGAGCCTGCTTTGAATGAAGAAATCCTCGAACTAATTGTATGGGGGTGGTCATACGCGGTGCAAATATGCCTTTACACAAAATGCCAGAAGCCCATTAAATGAACGTGATCATCGTTGTATTTTCTTACCTTTGAATTTTTACTGTGTAAGCTTTGTCTACAGGGCTATTATTGGATTCGATGAGAAGAGAAACCTATGCATTCATGATGGCGTGTATACATAGGTGGGCATGTGCTTGTGTGTTTGTGACGCTTCTTGTTTACATGATATATCAACAAGGGAAACTCTGACTGGCAGTGGCGTAGCCAGGATTATTTAACGGGGGGGGGGGGGGCAAACATACCGAGAGACTATCTAAGAGGAGCGCCACCATCGGTTGGCGCGGAGCGTACAGAAAATTTTGAAATATCGCGACCCCTCAGACAGCCGGAAAGGCATTTCCCAGGCCTGTAAGTAGAGTTTAAGCAGTCGTTAATTTGAGCTATCGTCTGCAATAAAATGTTTACTTCAATAAACAATGAGCAAATTGCAAAAATATCACTTTCCAAATAAACTACAGAAACGTAACAAGGCTCTTGGTGTGGGGTTGGGACAAAGTCGACAAATCATCTCCATTCTTGACCGCCTTCCTAGTGGCTGTGGTATAAGGTGAGGAGGGTTTGTATGTGGGTAAATTTGATAAATTTAGGCCGATTAGTGGGGATGATGATCAACTGCTGATAAAGATTTATCCAAGGAAACATTTTCTACACTCACAGCTGAATCAAACTGAGAAACATGAAACAATCTCAATCATGACTAACTTGAGAAAAAGAATAAACATATTTACAATCGATGTTAACCTACAAAGTGTACACTGTCCGACTATAAGTCTTTGCTGGATAAGTATGGGCTGATTTTAGAATCCAAAGTCGAGACGTCTATGCGTTTTTTCACAAAAAAGTTTCAGAATCTCGTCAGTATCCATGGTGCTTACCAACTCCCGTTCACCAGAAAGAAGCATGAGGGATATGAACCTTGTTTGTGTCATAGTGGAGCGGAGCTTAGATTTAATAATCCCCATCTTTGAAAATGCTCTCTCTGCTGAAGATGAAGTAACTGGTATTGAGGCAAACCCTATCAATACTTTAGAGAGACATTTTGTACACATTGTCACGTCCTGATGTTTGCAAGTGTTTTAACAGCCCTGGTAAGGATATATTTGCTTGCGATATACCTTCATCTGTGGCATACAGTTCAAATTCTGTTTTTAGTTCAGCTGGTGGTACATCAACTTGTGCGGCGATCTTGTTGAACTCATCATCAGATGGTTTCTCTTTACGCAAAATCTTCCCACACGTCCGAATGATATCTGTGGCCTCCTGGTTGAAACGGCGATCAATATCTGCTACAGCCTTATCGATGACTTGGAAATAGCTTCTCACTTTCCATTCCTCCTGTGCAGAAGTAAATTCATGTTCATTTTCAGAACAATCATCAATTCGTCGAGACACCTTCCTGGGACGACGTGGAATGTCGGTGTCAATGCAAAGCCCATCACATAAGGTCTTGGCACGAGAGAAAATAGCAGAGGCCTCTTCATCACTTCTCATCTGCAGAAGGTTTTTCCTTTAGCGAGGCCACATTTTCCAATGCCGTCACCAAGTCTAGATCCTCAGACTGGAGAAAATTACTAACAATTTTGCATTTGTTCAGCATTGGTTGTAAGGCCACCATATGAAGCACAAATTCAAAGGTGCTGATATTTTTCAGGAGTACCTGTGCTTCTGCCATTACCCTTGGTCGAGTAGTTCTTTCAGTTATTTCTTCAAGGGCTTGAAGGATTGACTGCAGGTTTTCAGCAATGGAGTTGACTGTTTCAGCGCGACAGGTCCATCTAGTTTCAGATAAGCTCTTTAGTGTTATGATCCGCTTGTCTGTTAATAACCTCTTCATCACAGACTCAAGAATTGCATGGCGATGAGGACTGGATTCGATAAAGTTGTAAATGCTCTGTACACTCCCAAAGAAGTTACGCGTGCTTTGAACTTCAGCCATGGCATCTGCAATAACAAGATTAAGGCAGTGGCCAAAGCAATGCACATAGATGGCCCTGGGCTAAATTTCCTTAGTCGAGATTGCACACCAGATATTCCTCCACTCATGTTAGCCGCACCATCGTAGCATTGGGAAACTATTTTACTTGTGTCTATCTCAACCATTTTCAGAGCACCGAGAAGAGTTTGTAGCAGATTTTCTGCGGTTGTATTTTCAACAGCTGTCACCAAAATAAGGCGTTCCTGGGTAGTCATATCCTTGTCTACATAGCGCACTATAATTGCTGCTTGTTCATGATGTGTTACGTCAGTTGCTTCATCCATGATTACACTCACAAAGGGGGCATCGTTGACCTCTAGTGAAATTTCCTTCAATATAACTTCTTGTGCAGAACTCAAGATGTCATTCTGGATGTCTGGTGAGGTATATCTTGCATTTCTTGCAGAATTCTCGAGATGTTTCTTTATGGTGTCATCGTATATCCCTAAAAGTTCAAGGATCTCCAGGAAAAGACCTTTGTTCAATGATTCATAACTTTCATCATGTCCCCTCAAGGGATGGCTTGTCCTGGCAAGCAACAATACCACATCTATTATCCGTCTCATTACATTTTTGTTTTCGTGTCTGCTTTTGATCTCTAACCCTCTTTGAAGCCGCTGCAGCACTGTCCAACTGTTGGGATATAGGAATGCTTTTCAAATAAGTGCATCTTGAGAGTTCTGCGTTCTTGTGTACCATGGAAGAGTCATGTTTTCTCAGTACCTCTTTTGCATCCTTCCAGTTTTTCCCACATGTCTCTTTAGAAACAAAGGATTGATTTATATGACCAACACTGAAAGGAGTTCTTTTACAAAAGAAACGACAGGAGAAGCAAAACATTGCATCTTTCTCAGGGGAGTATTCTAGCCATGGAAACTCTCTGTACCATAAGGGATTAAAGCTGCGCTGTCGATCTCCACATTTTCGTTTAGGGAATGACATACTTGGTTGATAGGGTCCTTGTTTAATTCTATGGTCCCGCATTTCATGATCCTGTGGTGGTGGATGTCTGGGGTCACTTTCATTTTGGGGAAACGCCACTGGTGGAGCTGGTAGTGAGGCCTCAGGCAAGGGTGATGGTGGAGCTGGTGGTGAGGTCTCAGGCATAGGTGATGGTGGAGCTGGTGGTGAGGACGCCGACGGACCGCCCGCTTACAGGGAATGGTGCATCCATATACTGTAGGCCTACGTGACATTGAGTTGATTAATGTCGGCGAGCGATCGATCGATCAACTATCGATTTTGGGTGACTGTAGTGTTCAAGCTTACGTCACTGGTTAGCATTGGTTGACCCAGAGCATGCGCAAGAACACATGCGTGTATGTCTGGTGTTGCGCGTATTAACGCTTACGCGATTGCACGCAGAGAGTATACGAATTGGAACCTACCTTCCATTGTGACGACAGTGCAAGCGCGCCCACTGAGCTATATAGCATAGTTCAGTAAGCTTGCCTTAACAACTAATTTGACGCCCAGTCATGATGACATTTGTTTGTAAACACTGAACGAGTCTATTGAAATAGTGCTTGCGTTCAGCGTGCGTGCACCGCTTGACATCAACAGAAATGCGGAAACAACCCTGGAAAATGTTTAGGCTACTATACAGTATGAATGATCCTTGAAGTGCATAGGGACAGCCAAGGCCAAGGCGACGAACGTACTTTTGCCGTCGTAATTTATTTATTTATTTTTGATTCATTTTTTTTTTGCGGGAATGAACAGGGGGGCATGGCCCCCTTGTGCCCCCCTGTCTACGCCAGTGCTGACTGGTATCAAACTTGGTAGGGAGATGCCCCATATTAAAAGAAAGAACACTATTGTTTTGGTTGAAGGTCAAAAGCTATCTGGGGTCACCGGAGGTCAAACTCTGAAAACAATGTTACACGATATCTCAAGGTAGAAAGCTGCGATCGAGTCATACTTAGTATTGGGATGCGTTAAATAAGAAAAGAAAACCTATTGTTTTTGGTGGAAGTCAAAGGTCATCTGGAATCACGGGGTAAGAATTTGAAAACTTTGTAACACGATAAACAGTAGGAAGGTTGGACAGATTTCATAATTAGCATGTAGATGCATTATGAACAGAGAAACATAATGTTTTGGTGGAGGTCAAAGGTCATCTGGGGTCACAGTGGGTCAAGTTTGAAAACCTTGTTGACATGATATCTCAAGTTAGAAAGCTTGGATAGAAGTTATACATGGCATGTGGATACATTATGGTGAGAAAAGGACCCATACTGGTTTTGTGAAGGTCACAGGTCATATGGGGCACTGGGATCAAACTCTGAAAGCCGTGTTTACATGATATCTCAATTTTGGAAGCTTGGATAGATTTCATACGTAGTATGAAAATGCCTTATGGTAAGAGAAAGGACCCTACTGTTTTTGGTGGAGGTCAAAGGTCATCTGGGGTCACAGGGGTCAAACTCAGAATACCTAGATACCTCACATGGTGCTGTATTTAATCCATCAGAAAACCCTTATGAGTTTTGTCACATGTCAGAGGTCAGCTGAAATCACCACAGGCCAAAAAGCAAAAATATCCAAGTATTCCTAAGGTCAAATATGAGCATAAAACTGTAACTTTCCAGCACATTAAATCACACTGAACCAACGACTGAAAGAAACGGAACATCTTGGCATTAGTTCGGATCACACATGTGAGAACTATTTATCGAAACCACAATGTATTTTTGCATTCTGGTTTTCTAGGCTGCCATGAATTTTTTCTTTTTAATTTGTTGTAATACATGCAAATGGTTTGTCTTTGGTAAGGAAGTGAGGTTAGAAATACCCTACAGCTTCTGATCGGGATGTGCGTTTGACAAAGGTTATCTGAGAAAACCCGGGGCTACCTGGAAAATTACTGCCGACTTTTGCAAAGATGTTTCTCAGAAGTAGTCTTTCCCGGACTACAGGAGGTTGCGAGCTGCTGACATGCTGCCAGTGGTTCTTACATGTACATGTGTTCAAGGACAATGTTCCAATGGGGGCCGCCTTGTTGTATGAATGATAAAAACGTAAGATATCCATCCAGGTATGTCAGCTTTGCAAATGGAAAAACAAACTACCGACTTCTTATAAAAAATGACATATAATTATAAAAGAAACTATACGACTGGGGATAAAGTCCCGCCCCACCTTTGCTTGAAAACTTGACGGATTTACTTGATAAATAAGATGCAGAAAAATCATTTTATGGAAGATATCAATTATTCCACAGTTTAAAGCACCCCTAAAATGGATGAATCTGCATTACTTCCCTGGGTGGGAAACAGTAACTGAACTATCAGGCAACAGGCTTTGAGGGATTATACACTTTATCGTACCTAATTTGAAACATCTCACGATGGGGGCGAACAAATCACATCAGCATTCAAATAAATCGACTACTATTAATTAGGCTGGTGGAAAATTCCTGTTTAAATTTCAGTTGAAACCAGTTGGATTTGCCCACCTAGGCTGAACTGGGCTTTTTAACTAGGTTTAATATTTTGGAACGTCCTCAACTGGTTTGTCAGTCAACTGGGTTTTGATAAACTGACTTTTATTCTCCAATTATGCTCAACCAGTAGTTTCTTCAACTGGATTTTCAGTTAAACAGGTTTTGGTAACTGTGTTTTCCAACTGTATTTTATTTTTAACTGGGCTCAACCAGATTCTTTAAATGGTTTTTTTTTTCTCACCCAAGCCCAACTAGTTTTTCACCAACTAAGCCCAACTGTGTTTCCTTTACTACAGCTAGGCTGATGTGAGTTTTTTGATATGGATTTCCCGTCAACTAGGCCCAGCCGCTGGGCTTTTAAATCATAAGGTTTCTAAATCACTGTACCCATAAGGCATAAGTACACGTAACTTTCATAGTATTAATTCATTATTCCATTGTATCACTCCATATAAATGTGCACAGTATCATAACCATTTTTTGCATGGCTAATGATAAGAGGTTATTCCTTACCATAAGATCAAATAAAGGGAAATTGTATTTTCACATGTTATGTTATGTTACACGTGCTACAAACAAAACGCTTTCACAGAGTCAAGTAATACACAGTACATTTCCGAAACTTTACGAAGACATTGAGCAGAATAGTGTCACATGAAGTCCATACCCTGTGCCAATGATACATGTATAATAAAAAACGTCCTACTAGTAACAAGAACATGAATTTGGAAAGTTGAGACAGCTAATCAATCCAAGGCAAATGTTCACTGAAATCACACTGATATAGGCCAATAGCTGCATTGCACTAATAAATTCAACAAATCTGCTTTTTCAGGCTGCTTTATTGTAATATTACATTGCCTGGACGCAATTGGCAGCTAAAAGGATTGTTGTAAGTGTGGGGGAAAGAACGGGATCCATGTTTATTCATATATGCTGTATGGTTCCTCCGTCTTTAAGTCTGACTGTTGTACATTATGCTGGTAAATTGAAACAAAGCTAAAGCCAATTGCTTTCCAGGTTTGAAGTACTCTTCATGGTTTCTCAAATCCTACTCCCAGGTGGCTGAGTGTTTGATAAGTTCTGTGCCTAAAAGGTTTGGGGGTGGCTAGTTTATTATGCAACATGACTCAGCACAGAACTCACCTTTTGTGGTCTCCTCCATTAACATGTGCTACAGTGCAGTGTTGTGATACCGTAGACTTTACAGATAAGGTTAATCTTGTGCTGTACCCATCATGCATCTCTAGCTGTGCACCTACAGAGAGCAATGTATTTTATTTCTCAAAAAAGCCAAACAGGTTTCCTGTATATAAAGTATATAAAAAGGCACTGTCAGGCAAACCCCTATGGTATGTTCCGCTGCTAGGTCCTTCTACAGAACACATGAAAGTGCACTGCTTTTTATATGATGCTTAAAGCCCATGGACAAACGTACAGTATAATATATCTTGATTTTGACACTTGTTAAAAATACTGCATGTATTGTAGATCGATGTCAATTAATTGACAAAGTTATGTTTAGGTTACTTCAGTGGGCATCATTATGCCACTCAGTCTCGTGATTTGAAGTCGCATGGACGTGTGCTTACCTTTTAATTAAAAAAAAGGGGAGGGGGGCAATACAGCAATACTGACCTGATCACTAGAAGTTAATAATTGCACCTGCTGTATGCCACTCAGTCTCGTGATTTGAAGTCGCATGGAGGTATGCCTACCCTTTAATTAAAAAAATGGGGCGGGCAATAAAGGGGAATTGAGCTGATCACAAGAAGTTGGTAATTGCACATACTGTATGCATTTTATTGTGTCGTTACGTTAAATACGCCGTATAAAAGGCCTTATCCATACCTAGGCAATTTTTTATCATTCCAGCTTAGAAGAGAGCAGCATACCTAGTTTAATGGGAGAATAAAACTCAGACAAAGACTATTGAAGAAAAGTTGAAACGTCCTGAATGCTTCCATTTGAATTTTGAATGTGCTTTGGACACTTCTTCATTCAAACTAGGATACACCCATTAAGCACCATTCATCTTGTCAACAATGAACATTTAAAACCATTTGCACTAAATTTTAAAACAGATAAAATACAGTTCCTGCATCAGACCCAGTCGGTGCCTAAACTACTTGGCGAAATGGCCAGTTGCGGAAATATGCAACAATTAAGACTGAAATTGGGTTCAAGTGGTTTAAACGTGGCTTCCAGCTGGGATATTGAGAATATAAACTCCCAGTTGAATCCACTTCATAACTTAAACAGTCCCAGCTCAACACAGTTGAATGCCATGGTCCTTTATTCAACTGGTTCAACTGGGATTAACACCGGGGAAAGGGAAGAGGTGGTACCGGGATTTCCCCATAAGGGGGATTAGCCCAACGAGGAGGGGAGGGGGGAGAACAACAACCCGAAACCTTTACAAAGGCAATATGTTGCCGACAGAATAAATGTCGAGAGCGAAAAGTGCCGAAATTTTGAGTTTTTATTAAAGAAAATAAGAAATATTTTCCCTTTGTAATGAAAACGTGAGAATGTTTAGCTCTTAGTGGAGAAAATTGGATTTTTTGAAGATCTGCCCTACTAAAAACAAAATCAGGTTAACTGGCATGCCGACTGACAGTCGACGGGGACTACATAATATAGTTAAGTGTAGCTTACAAGGCTCCCGGACGAAATTAGAAAATTTCCCCCACAGGAAGGAGAAAGGGGACGGCAGATGTTTTCCGAAGAGAGGTAGGGTCCCAGCCACCAACTACCTCCAACCTGAAAAGGGGAACATCCATCGTTCTTGGAAGGCTCCTTGAGATCTGAACAGGCTTACTTAAAACATTACCGAAGTTATGTCACACCATATTAATCAGCTTTCACTGAATCTGTATGAGAAGAAACCTATTTTCCTTTATTCACCATTATTGATCTACACTGATAACGTATTACCCAGTTATCATTATTTCCAAGTTTTATTATAATTTTTCCTTGCACGTGTTCATGAGCATGTCTTGACTTTTTTAATACTTTCTCGTAACAATAATTTAAATGAACAATTTTAGCCAAGAACCCCCAAAATTACTTTCAAAGTTAAGACAAGAATTAATGTCATCCTAATGATACTTGAGACTTTTATGCATACAAAGAAAAATACCCTCATTAAAAAACTTTTTTAGAAATATTGTTTTGAAAATTCTTGTAGACCTTGCAGCTCCAAAAATACGCCTTTATCTTTTTCAGTCAATGAGTAAAAAGTTATGTTTAGATTACAGTGTTCGTGTGTAACATGTTAGGCCATGGCGAAATTGCCAAGCCTCCCTGACAGAATAACGTCGTATAAAAACTGCCGTATTAAAGCTCACAAAAGTAATAATTATTTGAGGATTTTTGCACATGTCAATTACATACTGACGGGGGGGGGGGGGGAGGCTGAACCTTATTTCGGATCGCCGTCCTGGGAGGGGTCTAAGGAGAGGGGACAAGGGGAGGGGGTTCCCCTCCCTTTTGGAAAACGTTTGGGTATTTGAGGGTCCTCAGATGCAATTTGGTGCTACATTTGGACAAACTTTAAGGAAAATTACTGCAAATTTTTGACATTTCTAACAGAAGAGACGAATAAGGGGGTTTTGCCCTTGGAGCAACGCCTTAAGAGAGCAACACCCTCACTGTGCTCTTTATCCTATGCAACCCCTTTCTTCTGGATGTCACTTTTTTCATAATCAAAGATGCCAAACCAATATTGAAAGTATATCAGGAGTGGTAATAAATAAGAAACTTGAAACGACAGGTGAAGTTTTGATCGAGATTACCGAAATTCCTTATATGGTGGTCCCGCTATGACTTCACAATTTGAGTAAATGGCTAGGACAACGGCTCATTACAGCCGAAACACACTGCACCAACCCCATTGCGACGTGGCTGTGAAAATCATTCGGGTGGCATCTTGGCCAGTTAAGGGTGTGTCCAATTTTGTTGGACGGCTATTGGTCTTGACTGCAATCCGACAGCCGGTGCCTTTCATGATCTTATCTGACATATCTACAATGTCTGATATTTATAGCGGTGTCGGTGGGGTATGTTGTCACAAATGAGTCTCGTCTTGCCAGTGTGCATTTGCCGTCGACCCAGCTGCGACCTGATTGTCATGTATCATCCAATCAAGAAGCGTTTTGGAAATCAAGCGAAATGTACAGAAAGTCAACATGGTAGCCCCATGTGTGATACATTAGCAGTAGATAGACTCATTTGCTTAGTTAATCTACAATCCACCTGTGACCCTCCGCAACTGGCCACCTCTGCGCACATGCATACAACTCAACCAAAACGATCAGTTGCATTGAGTTGCATCACATTTTAAAAGGCTTTAAAGTGCGGGGCAGGCTATCTGTTTCATGTAAACATTTTGTGACGGTAATTTTGTTTGTTTTCCTAACAGCCAAAATTTCTCTAAAAGACAATGGTTTTCTTAGATATAATGTGGGAACACTTGTGACGTGGAAATTTTCTTTAAGGTTAAAATTATTGTTCCAAAAAGAAGTAACAAATTAAAGAAAAACAGAATAGTTTCCCAACACTTTAAACATTTATTCAAGTAATATTTACTACCCGATTTTACTACATTTGTAGAAATACGATATGATCATAAAGTTTCCCAAAACTTCTGTAGCCACCAAAGGATCTAAGGATGTAGCACTCCTTCACCCCCTGAAGTGACCCCACTGTTCAGAAAACAACTGTTGAAAAACTGTAACAACGAAAATTCTGTGAAGTGCATCTAAAATCATGAGCGGTTAGTGAAAAATCTACCTGCTATGGAAGCAAAACAGGTTAAGTGAGGGAGCTAACGATCGCTTTAAAAAAACTACATAATTTCTTGTATACGTTAATGCTACATGGTGAAAGTGGCAAAGGTCCCAAAGAGGGGGCAGTTTTCCCACACTGAAACTTGGCAACCTCACAGCACACCTCTGTATAATTAATTTTGTCTTACTGTTTCTAAAACAAGCCAAATCAAAGTCATATTTGAATCATACTACAGTACTGTGCAAGCTAGTATTTAATTAGGCAATACAACTCTACTATTTCTTTAGTTTTTCTTTTGACAAAAATTTTATATTCTGTGGTTTTTTGAGACAGAATTACTGGACAGTATTCAACAAAAAGTAAAACATTTTGCTATAAGGATTGTTGATATACGTTATAGAAATCCCACACAAAAATTATATAGCGTATATCATTATAACTTTATTTTGATATAATGGCATATTTGACAATAAAACATCTCTTATTTTCTTTCTGGTATTCACCTTTATCTTGTCAATATTGACCAAGAAAAGCTGAATTCAACTTAAAGTCATGTTTTTCTGGTAGTGGAATTTAGACAGTTATGGAATACATTAAAAGCACGAAAGCATATTTTTGCCCAAAAATGGGCAAAAAATGCCCTTTATTGTGTGTAACTGGTTTTCTACACAATGACTGCAAGGCACTTCAAAACAACTGAAATTGAATTATGCTTATGATGCTTATTGTGCATCATCGTAACACTGTTTTGTGATGTCAGGCATTATTTGAAATAGAATGCTGTTATTCTTTATTATTGTAACGTTACTTTGTCAATATCGACCATAGTAGGGTTCATATTTACTTAGATTTATATTTTCCTGATAGTAAATTATTTGAAAACATGAAATGCACAAAAATCATGAAAATCATATTTTTACCCCAAATGGCCCAAATGGTCCCAAAATTGGTCTTCTAATGTGCCAGCCCCCTATCAGTAATCCTTACTATATTCAGATTGAATCTAACAGGGCTGAGTGCTTATACCAGGGAATTGTTACGGGTGGAGTTCAGACACCTAATCCATCAGACAATACGCACTTGATAACAATTTAATCCTTTTTGTTAAGGGAGATTTCTATTAACAGGTCCTTAAGTTCCTCTTCTAGATTTCTTTGACCTAACCTTCCTTATGAAGAGTTTCATCCTTTGATACTAAGGTATTCCTCAGACAAAGATATTATGAAGACAATGCTTTGAAGTGACATGCTCCACAGACAGATGTTAAACCTTTGCCATCTTTCTAATTTAAAAGACTGTAATTGAACTTTTAAGGGACCCCTTACAAAAAATGTGTGGCAAAAGTTCCAATACCACACGTGAAATACTGTGTCGAACTGTGCAAAACTATGGTGGGGTGACAATGTGTGTCATTAATAAACAGTTGACACAGTTTTCCAAAGTGTCATGCATTGACCAGCATTTTCACAGTTTGGACATGAGGCAATGTGTGGAAAACCGAAAATCACGCTTTGACACATGTAACAGGAAGCAAACTGGGGTAAAGTGGGCAAAGTGTGGAGATGTGTGGAGAAGTGTGGTTCTGAGTAAAGTAAATTAAATAGTTCGATTTCGTTCACTGGCTTTGTTTGCCACACTTTGTCGTGGTTTGCCACATGTGTCAACTTGACACAGCTCTCCCCACTTTCACCCAGATTTCAAGGTGTGACAATTATGCAGGGTAAAGCGTGTTCCTGTGTGTTAGATTGGTTCCAATACCACATGTCTCATCCCGCATAACCACACTTTTGTCCTTATGTATTTTCATATGCTCTGCCACACGTGATTACTTGTGTTCACATATGGCATGCCACATTTTTCTTTTAAGTAGCATTCTTTTTTATTAAGCCAGCAAGTCCACATTTTGTCTTGAAAAGTTACAAAAGTTCCACATTGTTCCTTAAAATGAAATCAAGAATAGTGAATTCATGTTCAGTAAATTATTTGAACTTCAATTTCACCCTTCTGAAAAGTGTAAACTGGCGTAAAGAAATGAAATAATCATTGTTTTCTTTGACTACTGGCAGTATCATGGCAATGGGTAAAATTATCCAAACCTGTTTGAGGAGTAGCAAACGACAACAACCATTATCGTCACATGCTGTGCTCCTTTTCAAATGTTAAAGAATTTGATAGAGCGAGACAAACTGGAGATTATTGTCTGCAAACCCAATAGTGTCAAAGGAGAGAGTAGTGCTTTTACTCCATCCGTAACAACTCCCTGCATAAACTAAAAATGCCCACATAACTTTTTTTGAAGGCTCTCCTGTCAATGGCTGGCCCGCTGTAAAATAATTCAAAGCTTAGTCTCTAGCAGCTTCATGTGAGGTAATATCTCCACAACATTAAAAACAGTATTGCAAAGTACCTGCCAAATGATTTCGTATGTATGTTAATGAAAGATGTAACAAAAAATAAGATGTTTTTCTTTTGATCATAGTAAATGACGATTACACGTTGCAATTTTTTCTTTTTTTTTATCCCAAATACAAAATTCCCATGATAAAGTTCCCGATGCACAACTAACAAGGCTTAACAAGATAAATTTTTAACGTTTATTACAATGTTAGACAATTACGTCCATTGCAAATACATGCGCAAATTTCGCATATGAGTTCTTCTGAGTGGACTTCTCCAAAACAGTATAGAGGCAACATAACTAGACACGAAAAGTGGAAAACCAATGTCCAAGATGAAACAAAAATCACTAGAGGCCCTACGAAAGCGACAGAACACTATCGGCTCTTTCAACTTACACAAGCAGAACCGAAGATCTTTACTACGATAGTACATTTTGGGGAAGAACTAGCTAATTATTTGCTTCCTTGGACAATTACAAAATGTTACAGACGTTTTGCAGTTGTGTACGATATCATCTCCTTAGGCACATAGCCGAAGATGTAAGTCAGTTGAAAGATACTTTAAGTGTTATTTTTATCATTCTTATATCATGCAATTACTATGTTGATATCTTAAACGTTTTAATCGTTGCCTTCAGTGCAACCATCAGGACAAAAGCAATCCGCTTATAAGAAAAAACGTTAACATTGCGTTAAAATCTGACTTAGTCTTACAATTGTACCTACTGCAAATTTCCGTCCCATAAAATCAAGGCGTACCCACCTAAAAGATATGCCTCATAGAAAAGACGCCTTCTTCTCACTTTGTAGAGTCAAAGTGTACTCGTTCATGATACAGTCAAGTGAGGGTGTAATAAATTTGGCTATTGTTCCTAGGACTTTTTAACGAAAATTGTTATAATCCCATTCACTTACTTTGAACCAAATAAGATTCAATAGTAAGGCCTAGGAGTAAGGCATACATAGCTTAAACTCTTTTGGGGGTACTGGGGGGTACTTGCAAATTTGAAATCCACAATTGGTTCCTCTTGTTAAAGTCAGACATGAAACAAACAATTGTTTTCGATGTGTGAAAGAAGAACCAAATCCAAACAAAATTATGGTAACATTTTTGTACAATTCATATTTGAGGAACTTGAAATATAAGCCGATGAAATTATTGCTTCTGTAACCTACGATGAACCTGAATCAGGCAAAGGTGATGTCATGTTCTCACGATAATGAAAATAATTATGCTTTAGGTTCATTGTTTTTCTAAAGTACTACTCAATTCTCAAAATAAAGGGGGGTTTAGGACATACATGGGGGAGTGTAATGTTTGTAAAATTGTCATGTCTCTGATGCATTTACATTAAAACAAATATGAGATTGTTAAGGAGGAAATTAGTTTTAAGGTTTAAGGGTGAACAAAAACATTAGTGGTGGACCGTAATTAATATGCCACATGTGCTTGATGTAAGTCCACCCTGAGGTGAGAACATAAAACCTTTAAATGCTTATACCGCAAACCAAAAAGAATTACCCTCTTACATATCCAACGTAACCCTTCTCATACTCTCAGTGTGGTGCACGTCTACAATACAAGAAAGGCGGTGGTTCGTTACATATATTTCAGTGTCGAATGAGAAAAGTAACGTTAGAATAGACATTTACATGGTCCTACTACTAACATATGTAATTTAAATCGACTTTGAATACACCAGAAGGCGTATATACATGTTACGGAGTTGTACCCCTGGGATGCACCTTATCGTAAGCCTGGCTCGGAATGTGATCAAGGTTAATTTTGCAATCAGCCTGTTGTTTAGACAACAAGATTTCTTTCATTGTGATTTGATTCTAATATGCTGCAAACATTTTCTCATGTAAAACCAAGTACCTTTTCTAGTGCATAACATTTGCGAGCATGATTTCCGCCATTTTGCTTGTCCTCAGTTTCAGTGGCATTTTGAATTGACTCCGGGAGGATGAAGTAGTTTGCAATATAAACTCTTTCAATTGAAGGAAAGCTCCGGTCTTGACAAAGTACACCCTTGGTAGGGCTATTTGATCGGTGTCTTTAAAATTGCGATAAAAGGTGTGATTCTCGTAGATTTGTCTGTCTATGATCTGCGCAAAGTAATAACAGTTCGAAATTAAGTTATAGACTGACATAAACTTTAAGCCAACATTCGTACTCAAAATGAAAAACGTCGCTTACTTTAAAATGATACTGACCTGTGCAAGGGTATGAGGTTGCAGGTCTTGAGGAAATTTTCCACTTGCATTCATTTTTAGCTCCAGGAATAAAACGTAGAAGAGATAAGTGTTACCACTTCCTGAAAAATATCAGTCGATCAAACTATTTAATATTAAATATTTCTGTTACGACATCTTAGATATGTAATGGTACGCCATAGCTTTTCCAACCTGAAATAAATTGCCCTTATTTCTTATGCTAAAATTTAAGGTTTTAATTGCTCTCGTCTTTCTTTTAGTTTGATCGCCTTGTGTTTATTCACTAGAATGGCTAAGACGGGTTTTTCGACTTACTTGAGAAGACTTATCAAAGAAAGACGTTTTCATTGATTAAACGCGAGGAATAATGGTGCCTTGAATGATCACTTTAACTCAGCTATACTTACTTTTTTATGCAATATTACTTGCAAACTTTCAAAGACAATCGAAATAATGGTTTGAGTTATCAGAGCGGCAGTCGTTTCGTCTTTGATAAATAATTTGAAATAATATCCAATTGCAAGTTTGCCAGGTTCATATCTTGTTTAAATTATGTCATATCAAACATGTGTTATCTTTCTACGAGCAGTTATTCGATATTAATTTCTCATTGTTTTCGATGTCATGGTTACTATATTTAGGCCTAATTTGTTAATGAGCTAAGCGTTATTCTATTAATTTTCTAAAACAGGAGATTGTCTTTGATTACAACAATATCAATTAGATATTGAAACCTTTAAGCATATGGCGACATAATTAAAGACAAACTTGGATACTCTAGCAGATACGCATTTTCCTCAATAGTAAAACGTTGATAATCCTAAAATTTTAAAATTATACCAGGCAAAAGAAATACATATAACGCTATTACCTGCTTCACCTTCGTGTAATTCTTTCAAGAGAGTATTTTCTGCTACTGTGTAATAAGACAACTCGACAGTATTTGCCCACCGACTAAGTGAAGCCTGGATTGCTTCTAATATTGTTGTTTGGTCAACCTTTTCTCCCACCAAATTCAGTAGAGTAGCTTTCCTATATTTAGAGGGAGGAATAAACTTACCAGATAAAATGCAAGTCATAGGTAACTACTTTACAATAAATTTAATTTTCAAAATGATTTAAAATAATATATATGTATATATATATACATATATACATACATATATATATATACATATATATATATATATATATATATATATATATATATATATATATATATATATATATATATATATATACATACATATATATATATATATATATAACACTAAATTAAACATTTGGGAGACATTGGGATAAAATCCTTCCTTAGGGAGACAATCGGTTATATTCATAAAATTTAATATATTTCCATATCTAAGCATACAAAAATTCACACAAAAATACCAATAATTTTTAATGAATGCCTTTAACTTATGGTACGTTTGTTTTAACTGTATCTTTTACACACAAGGTTTAATTAAATGAACAAAATATTATAAAGTATTTCGCAATACTTATTTGTCTCCCTATAATACATATAAATTACATGCAGCACATAACACACCTGTATTTCTATGGTAAATAATAGCACCTATGATGTATTTATGCAGCTTACAAGTGGCATAATAAAGAGGGCGCTAATACGCTACCATAGAAATAAAAATCTTTTAGAAAGAATGTAGAGAAGGGGTTAAAATAATGGTGCAAAGAATTAGGGAGACGTGAATTTGTCTCCCTAGTGAAAATGTCTCCTTAATATACCAATTATAACTGCAATTTGTCTCCCTAATAGGGTATTAACAGAAATATATATATATATACATATATATATATATATATATATATACATACATACATACATATATATATATATATATATATATATATATATATATATATATATATATATATATATGTATATGTATATATTATTAAAGAAAATGACCGACTCCCCCAAAACTCAGTGAAGTGTTCACAGACCGAAATGCTCGGTATAAATTAAACCGTAATCATAGGTTAAATCTCTTGGATTCGCTTTAAAATTCTTGCCTGATATGGGAGGATATTACCTAGCAAAGAATGCTTAAGCAACTTTTCAGTGAAGTTTAAATAGCATACCCGAAGATTTGAGTTCAAATGTTTTTCGTGACCTTGGTAAGTAACAAGCCATGGCATGGTATGCTATCGCTAGACGCGTTTCGTCCAGAAAGATTATTTTCGGGGCTCATCAGTAGCAGGATATAGAGTAATTAGTAAGCAATGGTGCCAGGATGTCACTTATATACAGGGAGGGATAATATCCAAATGAGACGTTTTGGGCAAAATCCCAAGTGTCAAAATGAACAATAGTAACGTCTCAGATTGCCGGTAGGCCGGTACCGTTAAAATTTGGCTTGAGAAAGTCACGGTACGGTAGACCTTTTCGATATAACCTTTCCCCGGTGTTATTCACGGGGCCGACAGGTGTGTCGGAGGTCCTATTAAAATAGTTATGATTACATGGTACATTGTAAAGAGAACAAGTATGGGATAAATCGTGGTTTGGCAATCAGAAATATAGCTCAAATGCTTGGTAGGGTTATGACGGTGTTTGGCAAGAAGGCTTTAACGCCATACTGGTATGAGGCAGTGATTGTATCAGAGTATCGCTCACAAGCCAGTCTGTACGTGCAAGAAAATACAGTGATATATCCAATCTGATTGGTTGACACGGATGGTAGACAATAAATATTTTGAAAGAAAGGATAGTTGGAGTCATTTTATTCTAGTTTGAATTAAAAAATTCCACCTTACAGGCGAATAACAACACTTATGACAGAGATAGGTGAATAGGATACTAAAATATTTGATGATATATTCTCAATTGTAAATTTAAATGCAGGGATGATCTTTCTCAAGTGATTATTCACGAAAAAGTTGTAACAATATCTTTAGTACCTTGCATTGTAATCATATGTGGTACACTGATGTGTCTGTATTACGAATTCAAGAGCAAACGGTGTTAAAATTCCACCGAAATATAGGTGGGGAGCACATTTGGAAATGAATAACTTTTCCGGTCAGTGGAACAACTTACACAACCTGATTATCGTCTAGAATTGAAAATGTACCAGCAAAGGCGGTCTCACATCAGAGACGGAGAAGCAAACAACAATTAAGGAAAATGTCCGACTCTGCAAATATATATATATATATATATATATATATATATATATATATATATATATATATATATATATATATATATATATATATATATATATATATATATATATAGTGCGAAGGGAAAACATTGCAGAATGTTTGCAAAAACAACAACAACAGCAGCAACAACAACAACATAAAGTCTTGAATACAGAGATTATTTTTTCACTTATTTCTAAACGAATAAAAGTTAGTTTACTTATTGCATAGATTCAGATATATTATCTGTTTTTACCTGTATAGAAATTTCACCTTTGGGCAATTTTTGTAGAATCCAGAAACTTTGATGACATCACCAAATCTATAGCGATACAACCCATACCTCTGGCTAAATATAAGCTCATAGTTTTGTCCCACTTCAATCTCATCGACAAAGAACGTTTGGGGGCTCGGCATATCCCTGGCAGATAGGTGACCAAACGAAAGAAGATAACATCAATTTTTCAGACATTTACAACTTTCAGTCACTATAACTTTCAAGGTAAAAATTTGCAATAGACTTAACCCTTTCATGATAAATAAAGCATACGTAAAGTAATCTGTACAAAACAGAAACCAAGATATTTCAATTTGACTGACATAAACGAAATAAAAGTAGAGTAATTATGGAATAAAATGAAGTAATTATAACATATGTTAAAAATGTGTCTTTTTTATGAGGCTAGTTCAAACTATTAAATATTGCTAAGGTAATTCCAGAACACTTTAGAGAGGATCCAACGCTTGCTCTTGGGCCCCAATCGAGCTAGCTGC
Organism: Holothuria leucospilota; assembly: GCA_029531755.1. NCBI lineage: Eukaryota > Metazoa > Echinodermata > Holothuroidea > Aspidochirotida > Holothuriidae > Holothuria > Holothuria leucospilota. The sequence continues at coordinate 5,089,807 of CM055967.1, read as the reverse complement.
ACAAAATGCATTTATCAGAGTTGCGTGGGCACGATTAAAATTCCCATTAAGTGATCAACCCATTTTGAACTTTCGGGCCAGGTACATATTTTTCTCTTGCTGAGCAACAAAGTACCTGGCTACGTGCTAGAATTATCCAATAGTAAAAACATAAGCCTTACATCTTAAACATGTTTTCTTTAATTGACTTAAGTGTTTCTGATGCACCATAAGGTGAACTAGATGAAAATGAAACCATCATGATCCCATTGACCGTTAAAGGCATGCCGTTTAACAGGTTAGGCAGGAGAAATTTCATTTTCTTGAAATTAACGTCAAATCGGTAAGAAAATTTGGAATGTTCGCAGTTATTTATTTGAGCTACATATAATCTCAAACTATAATCAGCTTATACGATTTTTTTCTTCTGCTTTGAGGCTTTGTGTGACCTTTGAACAAAATGTACATTTGTGAGTCCTGTTTCGTAGCTGTTTAAGAAAGGCAGGCTGTAAAGTTGTCGTTATAATAGAGCATTCCAGTGGTAAACGAAAAGAAATTTGTACATCTGAACAATTGAAACTTGAAATAATTTTTCTATTCTGTGTTACTGAAAACTGTTGGAAACCTTAATGAACGTTCCTCTAACATTTTAATTTTTGCCAAACGACGTTGTTTTGCATTTCGTTGATAGTACATTTACGCACTGCATTCACATACAAAGTTAAGGCCTTTAGAGAGATGTTATATTGTGACATCCTCATGAGCAGTAACTATTTCATAATGAAAGGAAAAATTCAATAACTGCATCATACATCTCGTCTTCCTGAATAAACTCAAAAACATTTTCCACCAAATTGAGGACATATTCCGCTTCTCCTTCTCCAAATGGCCATAAATTCATTCCCATGAGTGTTTCTGAAGATACGTACAACGGTGAGTAAACTTCTATACCTATTACAAAGAAAGAATATTTAGACAAGTATTTGTCCCAAAAAGACGACATTGGTAATTAGGAAATATTTGCAAAATATTCATAGAAATATATTTAACTTTTTTCTTTTTCCTGTTTTAGTAATGACCCAATATGGAATGATACGTGATATTTTTTTCAGAGTGTCTCACATGGCACCTTCATGTATACTAATAACTCCAACATCCATCCGAACACCTATCGGAGGAAAATAAGTAAGGGTACACGTCCAGATCACTACATTATTATTTCACAAAATCAAATCAGACTGTAAACTCAGTACACCTGGTGATTCTAATATTGATTTCCTTACAAAAAATGGTCCTTTTTTCAAATTGGAAACACCTTTTTCCTTGCAAAACGGTTATAAATTCAGCCACAAAAGTGAAAGATTTTTGCTCTTTCTTATCACATTATCTGCACCTTTACAATGAAACGAAAATCTCCCCGTCTGGTACCATACGCATAGACCCGAGTAACCATTTTCTTATATATTGGTCACTCGGGCCTATGCGTATTGTACCCGCAAGATCTAAAGAAGGACACCTCCCCATCATTATTTAAGAGCGTTCACGGATAGTCCTTAACATTTCTGATGAAGTTTGCTCTAGCTTGCTTCGTGTTGCTAACTATATATACGACTGTTTTACAAACATTATTAGTACCCTTGTTGAAGGCTTACCCAATCTTCTTGCAAATTTGACACTAGACACAATAATTTATTTTTACAATCAGAAGGCGTTGTTCTAATTTTTCAAGCTGTCTACGGTGTTCACTGATTTTGTTTATAATGAGATATGCCAGGTTTCTAAGGGATGGGACAGATGTCCTAAAAGACAAACTGACTCACATTATTAATGCAGTCATTGCCCTTACAAAAAAATTGTGTGGCAAAAGTTCCAATACCACATGTGAAATACTGTGTCGAACTGTGCATGACTATGGTGGGGTGTAGAGAGGCGTGAAATTTCTGTGAATTTTTGTGTGCCGAAGCTGTGTGTGTGTGTGTGTCTGAGGCTGCTGTGGGCATGTGGGTGCACTCACAGACACCTCCTTAGCGGCACATGGGCGGCCGGCGAGAGCTAAGCTCTCGCACGTCTTTCCTAGCTCACGCGCGGCTCGAAACTGGCGTAGCTGCCCGAGAATTCCCGTCACTGGAATGAGAAGTCTCGCGCGGCTGCACGTACCTGCCTTGCGAGCAGTCCGCCCTCCAGACACGTACGTCTACAGGGTGAGTTGGAGGTCAGCCAAGCTCATGGGGAAATCCGGTGAATTCCTTACCGGGTCCTGTGTACGTGTACCGGTAAGGCAGCGAGGGTGCGTATGGGTGTGACAATGTGTGTCATTAATGAACAGTTGACACACCTTTCCAAAGTGCCATGCATTGACCAGCATTTTCACAGTCTGGACATGAGGAAATGTGTGAAAAACCGAAAATCACGTCTTGGCCTTGTTTTCCACACTTTGCCGAGGTTTGCCACATGTGTCATTTTGACACAGCTTTCCCCACTTTGACCCAGATTTCAAGGTGTGACAATCATGCAGGGAAAAGCGTGGTCCTGTGTGGCAGATTGGTTCCAATACCACATGTGTCACCACGCATAACCACACTTTTTTCCTTATGTATTTTCATATGCCCTGCCACACGTGATTACGTGTGTTCACATGTGGCATGCCACCCTTTTTTTGTAAGGGTGATACTAATATCGTTCCAGCTGAATTCAACGAAGGCGTATAAGTACCTTCAGGGTTTTCTCAGATTAACTTGAAAGGGCAATCATCGTCCAGATGGAGAAGTGCTTGAATAATAAGAATAGTTTGCATGTTTTTCATGCTTTTATCCGACACAAGATTATGCTGTTTATTTACACTAACAGTTTGAATTTTCTGTTTATGGAATCCTGTTTAACAGTGTTCTTGTTATCTACACTTTTATTGTGTAAAAGCAATGACAAATCCACATATTCTTGAAGGAGGTGATGACATGCCAATTTGCCTTGGTATCAGGGATAAAACTTGAGTCGTCTAAATCACTTACATGTAACCACCTGTAAACCTAAACAGCGTAAAACAGTCTTTTGAAGATAATCAAATTTTACATACTAGCATTACTCCTGTTCTTAGAATAATAAAAGCGAGTTCGATCTCACACTAAAAATAGACGTAAGCTCAGAAAAGTAGGTATTTAGAGTACCCTAGCTCCTTATATGAAACTGGGTGACGTCTCGACATTACGCCTCCGATCAATTTACTTGTAAAACTTGTTAAGGAATTACAAACATTGAGAAGTGGGGTAGAATGTTCTTGTTTCCTTGGGAATCTTTCAAAATTTAATGCCACACAATTCCAAGACCAATTACATTGCTTTGCTTTAAAGTTTCTTCCTCTTTATACTAACCAAAATTGATATCATGGGATTAAGCCACTGGAAAACAAGGCACTCAGCTTTAAAAAAGAAAGGTGGTGGCTAGCTTCAGCATTGTCGGCTACGAAGATTACGATCAATAATAATTTTTATCAAATCTTTGTTATTTTCACTGGAAATTTTAGCAGATCTCCTTGAGGAAGATGAGAGAACTGTGATAACAAAAGTTCAAAAAGAAAATTGTTTTCAAATGGTGTTATCTGGTTGTTGTTACTAGATTTACCTATCGTTACTCACTGAAAGCAAGCAAATGACAGACAATTTACCAACAAACGCCTTAAACATTTAGAGGATACTTTGACACGCTCATCTGCAGGGTATAATATTTTGGAGGTGTTCTCGCGATAGGGCAAAAGGTGGACTGAGGCCTCAACTGGTTGAGTGATAAGGAAAAGACATTCCATGCCATAAAGAAATTCGCTAAGATCGTTTAAAGACTTGGCAAATGACCACAGCAAGGATTTTGCCTTAAAACAATGCATGTTTGTCCTAATATGTACATCGTTTTGTAAAGGAGGCTGCCGCTCTCAACCCCCCCCCCCCCATCCCACACAAATATGATATTGCTTGGCCGACTTTTTGGTTCTTTATTGTTTTGTGCCCTATTAGCAACCGTTTTAAACTGCAGATTTTAACTTGGATTTATAGATGAATTATCATCATGGTCTAGCTTATCTGCTGTGACCTTTTGAGGGACCTCTTTATAATATTCAATTGGTAAACGAAGTTTTATAAGCAGTTGATAAATATGTGTATAGATATCGGTGTTAAAATTTTTACCATGATTTTTGAAGTTACGGACGAGAATTTCTAATGAATGAGAAAGTGATTAATTCTTTTGAACATACACAAGTTTCTTTAAGTAAGACGAATGTATGATGTGCCCATCGAAACAATAGTTTGCTACTTTCTTATCTTGTTTTTTTATCAAATTTCTCATGAGCCATTCGTTGACAAAGTGCCAACACCTTAATAACACAGTCAGGCATTAATTTTCAGCTTTTTTAATGTAAATTACACTTTTAGTTTTTGCGTGTTTTAGATCACCAGCTGAATGCATCATGAAAATAATTATATAACACGCATGACGTTAGATTATATGATTCCCCGAGATAATTTCCATAATCGATTGAAAATGATCTTGTCACGTCTCACCTTTTGCGATTGAGCCCTTTAGAGTACCCCGTAAGCCAACGTTATCAATGGTTGAAACAAATTGAAGGTGTGGCCAAAGTCGTTTCAAGAGTCCATCAAAGCCTTTTTCGCATTCTTTTTCACTTCCATAGCTCGTCGATGATCACCAGAGCCAAGATGGCGTTCCAAGCTTCTACGAATGTAAGGAGCTAATCGTAACTCCTGATTAAGAGTGCCTTTTGTTATGTCATTGACTAACTTTTGCCAGTTGGCTTCAAGATATTCCATTGCTTCTAAGAAAACGCTTGAAAAAGTTGCAAATATAGACCCAAGGTTCCTATCTCTTAGTGCAAATAATAGATGAACATAAGTTGCTTCTCTTAAGTTGCTGATCATGAAACTGTTTGCAGGTGACGAATACACAACCATGTACTTAAGCATTCGGGGTTCTATAGCCAATGCAGAAGAAATTGTTATACCGCACTCACTCTTGATGATTTGACTATTACAATGTATTTTTAATTTTGATTGCATTGGATCTAGATCAGGAAACATCTCTTGCTGGAGGGCTTCTTGAAGAACCATTTGCCAGTAAGCGGAGTAACCATTTTGAGGAATTCGCTTCCCTTTGCCTGTGGTGCCGCTGGTCAATATCAACCGAGACACATTTTCAGTGGTTAGTACATTTTTTTCTCCCTTACAGATTCTCTCAACAAACGTCTCGTAACGGCTGTAATCAGTAATGGTATGTTTTTTACGTAGATCTTCCAATGAATTAATACAGCAGAGGTGAAATTTACGTCCATGGTCTGTGTCTTTGTTGTGCATGATAATTTTTGTAAGAAGATTTTCTTGTACTTTTCGGGGATTTTCGCAAGAAGCTCGAAATGTTCTCAACATCTTGTAGCCAATGTAGAGTTGGTAGTACTTGACAAGAAAATGACAAAGTGCTGAAAAGATGGAGTAGTGTTCTGGAGTCCGCTGAGTCGAAATAATGAGGAATATTGTTCCAAAAGTGCAGCATACAAGAATAAATACGGCTATAAAAAGAATTTTTGCAATAGTAGTGAGATGCCCTGGTAATTTCTATGTACTACTAACACGAAATACCCTTAAGTAACACTAATTTTGTAAAGATGGTAAGAATAATCGATGGAACAGCTTCGAAGTTACACTTAACCTTTTGATTAGTGGAAAAAAAAATGTTAAAGTTGCGATGTGATGCAATTGTTATTCCTCTCTGAAAGTGAAAGAAACTATTAAATCACGCTGGCGAGTGTTTGCATATGTGTGTATATATGTGTGTATATATGTTCGTATGTGTAGCTTGTAGACACTAATATATCTTGTGATAGCAATAATTATTGCTTTTCATAATTGGTTTATACATTTATCATATTGGTAGCATGAATCCTATTAAGTGGAGGTTTTAATGGTTTTTATCATCTATGTGGTAAATATATAAGCTTAACCAGAAGGTGTCATCCCATGCTCCTGTACTTTGGTATCCAGCCAGCTACTAAATATGAATCTTGAATAATGTTCCACCGAACTAAAAGAATATCGCTAAAACTCTGCAAAATGGTTTCACAGGCAATTATCGTTGTCCCTAGTCTTTGTGCCAACCAATGTGTGTTCGCAGAGCTAGGATAGATAGGTAAGGTTCGTAGCGCTGGTATTGGCGTCTACCGTTAAATCCTTAAAGCTAAAAGAGATCAGTACTGGAGTAAAATAACATATTGTTTAACTGGTAAGCACTACACAAGAACTCATACAATAATTGTATGTTATTAGGTACTTGCGGATAAGATACTGTTTGGAAGTCTTAAGAATGGAACTTCCAGATGAATTCTTTGATTTCAGTGGGCTAATAAATTTACGGTTTGGTTAGGCTCTTTGCAAGGCTGCTAAGACACTTTGTATTCTTTCCCTATCGCGTGGATGCGCTGAGCGCATTTACTCAGGCACCTATGCATGGGCTATACATGTCCAGACATACTGGTCTCTAGAACATTGACAGTCAATTGCAAAAATAACATCCGGTTGAGACTTAATTAGCCTTGCATGGGATGAACTAAGGACCAAAACAAATAATACTACGAAGTCCAAGGTCATTTGAGATCACCAACCGTCAAAAACCGAAAGTTTAATACCCGAATGGAGAAAGCACGGGTACTTGTCATAATTAGAGTGTGGATACGTGATGGTCAGTAAATGACGCTTATATGTTTGACAGAGGGTACAGATAACCTGAAGTCAACGGCAAATGAAGCTACGGAGACAAAGTGAAAAAAATGATTGTTACCATTTTATGTCGAGATAACAATGATGGATATTTTTTACACTTGTCACACAGATTTATCATATTAACAATAAGAACCCTTTTGTGCTTAAGGAAAGTCTGAGGTTAGTTGAGGCCGGAAGTGGTCAAAAAAGCAAAATCTCCTGAACATTACATAACAAGACAGGAATGATAGACACTTTTCTTATTTTTTTTTTCGGTATATAGATTTGCCATATTACTAGAAAGGAACTTATTGTTTTTGATGGATATCAAAGGTCATTTGAGTAAGTAAAACTTGGAAACCGATTGAAAACACTTATCTCAACATAGCAGTAATGGACACTTTCCATACAGTGTGGATAGATTTTTTTATATTGCACGGAAGTTTTCTATTCTTTGTAATGGACGTCAGAGGTCATTAGAGTTCAACAGAAGTCAAAAACTAATTACATGAACTCTGTAACATTGACGGATTTTACAGTTGGCATGTTCATGCTCCAATATTGCGTTCAATAATTCAATCATTTTTAATCCTGGTTAAAGGCCATTTGGGTTCTACAAGGTCAAACTGTGTAAACTTGGCATTAAGTTGCTAAGGATCTCATATGCAGCAGGTGGACTACCCAAGTTGAGTTACCAAAGGCCAAATTGTGAAAATTCGTTTAAATGAATCTCAAGAAGGATAATTTGATTGATGGACCTCAGTGCGAAAAAGCAATCTTTTCGGCAAGAAATCACTAAGCCATTCGGTCTTCTAGTTTAACTTAACAATATGCAATTGGTCATTCTTAAGAGCCCTTAGACCAGGCAATACTTACCTTCTAAGCTACTTGTTTGAAAATTACATTTGTATACACATATGAAATAAAATTGCTGCTGTTACTGATTGTATCATAGGGTCTGCATGTAGAGCCACTTACCAGCAATACCTGCATGTATAAACCCCCATGGGGATTTCCACGCCTGGTCCATGGTGCCGAAAAACACTAAACCAACGGCAAGAAGCAATGGGAGGTACATCAGAATGGCTATTAACCTAAATTTATTAAACATGCTTGTCTTGTTGGTGAAATTCGATTAAAAAACAAAATAGTGTAGTTCCCATGATAACTTGTAGTTGAAGGCAAACGATTACACAAAGTGAACTTTGACACCGGGAATACATAACCAATACCCTTATTGTTTCTTCAATGAGTATTTACACAAAACAGCCAATATTACGCTGCGGTAGTAGTTGTAAACGAGGTTTACCAAAGGCTCTAATCATACAAACGTGTAATCAAAGTGACCTTTGAAACTAGGAGTATATAAGTTAGCCGATACTAATGCCCAATAAAATAAAGGCGTTCTCGTACGTTTCCCCAATCACCCTTCAGAAGCCGTCCATTATCACGCTGCGATAATAATTGTGATCGAGACTATCCACTGGTGTGCGAATTGTTTATTCTGGGGTGGTAAACTTTATCCTTGCGTGATTGGGAATGAGAGCCACTTAATTTGCCCCCCGCTTCCATCATCGTCCTTGCAGTATCCTTACTTTTGGAGGAATGACTTCGATCATATGTTCCCCTCCGTCTTAAGCGTTTGAAGAGACATTTCAGTAGGCAGGGGGAGTTTTTTCTCGTGACATTTTCTCCTTTAAGCCAAAAAAAAGTGGCCAGAATATTGCTCTGAAAAGATGACATATCTTGCTCAGGTGGTTACCGACCCTTGACCCCCGCCTCATACGCTATGCCCTCTTGTGCTGGCAGCCTGCTGAAAATATCCTGGCTAAATAACTAATTCTTTTACATATGGCATTAGCTGAATTAAGGGTTTGTACTGTTAATGCTACCTAAGGATGTAAATTGAAATGATATCATTAATCCATACATTTCATTGGTATAGAGGGTTCCCACGTGACGTCATCAGAATCCAAGCAACCATAGTGGAGGACAGGCATAGCGAAGCGAAGTGTCGTCGTGCATTCAGTGCACACGATACTTGTACTGTTATACGTACACAGGCTACTAACTGGGCTGGGTAAGTTAAAGGAACTGGGTAGTGCCGTACTTCCGAAATGAAAACATCATACCAAAAGGAGATGCTTACCCTCAGTGTGAGGCTAATATTGAAAATATTCCTCTTAATACGTTTTACATTCTCAAAATAAACTCCAACTCTCCAACTAACTCCAACTAAACTATGGTCAAATTTGACCAATAAGTAGTCAAATTTGACCAATAAGTGGGCAAATTTGACCATAGTTTAGTCAAACTATTTGACCATATTTGGTTCGGTGCACAGTTGACGCAGTCATTGGTCAATTTGACCAAAGTGTTTTTAGAGTGTGCTTTGAAATATTCTTAGAGAGGTCATCCAATTTATCTGGAACTTATCTACCTGGTCATCATACAAGCATACCAATACAGAAAAATATCTCATCGGAATAACACCACAAGGTGTCATCCCATATATATCACAAGGATCAGGATGGGGGGGGGGGAGGGTCAGTGACAAATATTTAGTTGAGCATTCAGACATTTTAGGCAAGTTGGATACAGGTCATGAGAAGTTGATCCCACAGAAGACACAGTCGTACAATCCCATAAAATACCCGTCATCCCAAAATCTCTCTAGTAATAACGAAGTGTTCTCTAGCTGCACCCCGTCCCTCACATGACTGAGTTTTATTGACATTACAGATCATTTTATACAAATATTCCATTTTATTTACCAAGTCGTTGCTAACCACAGAATTCTGTGGTACTAACGGCAGGGAGTAAGTTTAATAGCTGTCGAACAGCTGTTGCTCAGCTGTCAAGCTATTTTTTAACGTTCTGGGGGCTTGAATTTGACAAAACCACATCGAGGAAGATGCAAATGTTCCATCGAATCTGATTTTTAGAATAATATTATTGACAAATGCGTACTTTTGAAGAAAAACCTGTGTCATCATATAGCCACTACCATTCAACCTTGAGAAAGTCCATAAAATAAAGTGGTATTGAAGGGCATATCTCCCAATTCGTTGCCAAACTTTCCCTATTCATTGCGAACTCTCACGACTGTCAGTTCTGTGGAATCATCTTGGCATGGTGGCATAATTTTTGCCGACAGGGTGGGAGTCTTGGATGTGAAATTAAGTATCCTGTGTTTACCAATGGCAAAAAAATGCTAAGCGGAGAGGAAGTTGAAGAGACACGTCGTATTGCCAACGTACGTATTCACGTAGAGAGGGTCATTGGATCTCTCCGACAGAAATATTCATTGCTACATAGCACAATACCAATTGACTATGTCATAACAAAAAGCACAGTACAAGTTTCTGCATTGCACAAAATTGTTCTTTTCTGTTGTTGCTTGACAAATATGTGCTCATCAGTTGTGTCATTTGATTGAAATAAACCCATATTTATACTTCTCCGAAGTTCGAAATAATTTGACTTATACACAAGGAATAAGCCTTCTAAGAGTAAGGAAGCATATATTTTATACTGTACATTAACAATTGTGTCACAAGGTGAATATATGAGCTTTAGAATCTGCAAGGTTGGAGTATCGTTTGAGCTTTAGAATCTGCAAGGGTGGAATATTGTTTATACTTCTGTATATATATATATATATATATATATATATATATATATATATATATATTATATATATATATATATATATATATATATATATATATATATATATATATATATATATATATATATATATATATATATATATATATATATATATATATATTATATATATATATATATATATATATATATATATATATATATATATATATATATATTTGAGAGCAAGAGACCAGTACAAATTTGCTTGAGCATGGTCTTATCAAGACTGTGTTCCAGTGCACCACTCAGTATGTTTATTCTGACAGTTACTCATCTGATTGTCTTAACTAATTCTACTTATCTTTATTGGATTTTAGTTGAGTTCAGTTGTACCTTACTTGATAAGTTGGGGAAACCAGTAGAATTTTGACCTGAGCTCCCTTCCTTCACTTCTTTGCATCTAGTGTATGTTGTTTGGAATAACCAAGACGTGTAGTGGTAGGCACTGTCAGTTCCCTGCCTCCCAACAACAACTGGAATCATTACGTAATCCCCTATCATTATTTTTGTTCAACTGCACTATATGTCAATTTTAATGCCATGTGACCTCATATTGAAAGTTTTTGAAAACAAAAATGAAAAATAACAAGAAATAAAGAACTATGCAAACTGAGTAAGAACATGTGTTCCGATATTACTATGCTGTATACCTCTACTTAGACAACTTTACTTTTACCCCTCCTATTGTCTGGCAGCTTCCTGCAATCAGGACAGAACCATTTTCCTGTGGGGACTGTTTTTACTTTCAAACACTTGAGGTGGAACCATGATATATTGCATGTTTTGCCATCACAACCTATCATATAATCAATGGAATCCCCCTTCTACAGTATAGTACTTGTCAGTTTGGTTTGTGTCTCCAATGTTAGTTGTACAGGCTCCTTTGCTGTAGAATTTCCCAACAAGTTCAAGGAGAATGGCTTTCTTGACAATCTCTGCTGGTCTTATTTTAGTCTACTCCCAAATCTCTTCATCTCGAAGAATTCTCTCCATATGAAGGTCACTACTTGTCCAAACAACAAAGTCTGCATAGTCAACCTCACAAATACCTAATTGGGTTTGTACTTGAAATGCGTATGTTTTGTTTCTCTTTAATTTTAACACCCAATCACTCATTTTTTCTAGACATGAACTTTTTTCTTCAAGACCATATTCCTCAGTAGTTTTGTCTTTTGCACAATGGTGACATTTGACTTCAAGCAACTCTTCTCTACAACAACCACATGTAGCCGGCACCATTGTATGGATATTTTTGTCATTTAGCGTTTGTATGTTATCTTGTGTTCGGGAGCAATACAGAGATTCAAGATGGCCCCTATCTTTCAAAATACATCAACACAAAAGACCAAGCTACACGACCCAATCGTTATAACAGTATTTATTTAGAATAGCTTAAAATTACATTATTGCATGCTTAATTTCTCCAATAATCAAGACATATTGCAAAGACCGTGCCATTTACATATTCAGTTGATATAATTTAGTAGTTAGGAAAGTCGGTTCAACTAAAGATAGCCGAAATATCCAGGCACGTCTGAGGATCAAACGGCGAGAACAGGGTCTTCTTTAAAGCCCACCGGATTAGTAGTACTGGAGAGGAAAGTAGAGAGGAAAAAAGAAAATGAAGTAAAAGGATGAAAACAGTTCATCTGATAAATAATTTGAGGAATACTGATTTTTTTAACCTGTACAGAAATTTCACCTTCAGGCATAATTTAAAAAATTTAGAAACTTTTTTAACGACGTCACCGAATCTAAAGCGGTAAAGTCCATACTTCTGCCTAAATGTAACCTCATAATTTTGTCTAAGGTCTACCTCGTCTACAAAGGAGGTTCGTTGGTTTGACTTTTCCTTGAAAAAGTAATTTAAAAGAGAAAACACTTAACTTTTAATGAGTCTGAAATTGCATATTAACTTGAAGTTCTTCAGAAAACCATGGTGAACCATGTTAACGACACAAGACTTAAAGTATAATCTTTGTTAAACGAACACAACATAGCCCATATTAACTGCTGGTTTTCCTTACTTGAGGCTCTTTAATGTACCTCCCTTCTCATTCCTCTTATTTCGATGTGAATGGACGCCCGTAGTAGTAGTCTACACGATTTCTTCCCTTTTCCTACCCAACTGGGTAGCCTGCAGCAAATGTTCTCGCTACGGAAATCAGGTCACTGAAAAGAAAGTGCATACCATGAAGAGGGAATCTGGTCCTCTTTCACCAATGACTTGTCACTTGATCAACTATTCTCTCTTCCATTAATCTACACCCGCGAAGAGGGCAGAAAGTGTGCTCTTACTGGTAGAAGGCAAAATATTTCTATCATCTATAATTCCATTAGACTATAGTTTTTGTCAAGGATGGGTTAAGCTCTATATTGGTTGTAGGGAATTCCTGCTCCTCATACGGTTATTAAATCTGGACCAAGAACTACAATCATAAGCTTCCCATGATGTTTTGACACTCCCATTGTCGCTCATTTACAACAGAGGTATTTTGTGCAATTTACATAGTATATATCCTTTATCCTCTATCTATCCTATGACAACTTTGGAAAAAAATATGAGAGCACATACGTACGTTTAGATAAACTGTTTTACCAACATCATGTATTTGTAGGCACGTGTCAGTCCAAATTATCTTGACATCTCAACATCTAAAAAGCATTTATCTGAAATAATTGCCACATTTATCCAGATTGCTTGGAACGTCTTACTTCAGATTTTATGTACAACTGAAGAGAACGGTTGGGGAGAACGGTTGGTTTTTTGTGATCTCCATTTCTAAAGCAATTATGATAGTTTACTGTATATGTACACAGTTGAGGAACCTCTGAAAATTCCCCTTCGAGGACCTATACTTGCCTACGATGGATCATGACGAGTATAACAGGTCACTCGCGCCCTCCGATTCAAATATACGTTAAATTACCTTCCTACTTTCTCTGTTTGCAATTATTTTTTGGAATATAGTATATGCCTGTAGTACAACACATTTGCGAACGCATTTCAACCAATAACACAAGATTTTTCAAGTTGGAATTTCTACCAGCTTAATGGAATGACTAGGTTGTCCTTGAAGAGTAGCCGCCTACAGCTGCTATGTTCAAACGTCTCTTACAAGTGGTTCAGAGAATTAATTAAGTGTGATCCCAGGAAGCTATGAGCCAAAGGCGCACGCAATATTGCGAGTCTGGCGTGAATTCGGTTACCTCAGACGTTAAGAGAAACAATTTGCTCCATTGAGAAAGCAATTATTAAGCTATCGTCCTTGGATCTATCCCTAGGACACCTACCACTTTAAATGCATGTACTCGGGGATCGCAACATCTTTAACCAGTGATACCCTCTCGGAAATAGCCTGGTTTAGCAGAATGAAAAAAGGACTCATCAGAAAGTACCAAAAGATCGTACTGTGTATAACCGAAAATCATGAGAAGAACTGGTCTTAAGAGACCGCAAATAGTTTTACCTAATGTTCCCTTTGGACTCCTGCCATCCACAAGTTGTGAAAGAGTCATTTAAATTTGTAAAGATGAGTCATATACTGGCCACCGGGTTTTTTTTTTGTCATGTGAATCAAACTAATGCCAAAATTAATATGTGTCTTTTACGATATATCTGTGTGCAGAACTGGGGTTAGGTGGAAAAGCCTAGCTAAATTAAACAGTTTTTCTAGGGATATATCTGCAATTCTCCAAAGAGTATTGTCTATTTTGTTTCTCACTCGAGAAAATTTACGATGGTTTCATTAAAAAATATTGGCTGTATCGTCATTCAATCTTAAGAGAAAAACTTTTTTCATTTTGATACAATATTGTGTACATGGCGTGATACATCAAAGGTAACTGCATAATTGAGTCTTAGTTCTCACATGTCTTATTCGAGAATAAAGTCCAAGTCAAAGATGAAGAACATGCTCTTCTTCCCCATGTTCAAATGATTACAAGTTTAGTCCAATCATCGTTTCTGAAGATATGTACCATGAAGAATAAATATCCAGACCTTTTGAAATAGAATGAGTTAAAGGAATAATGTATCCACTCCAGATGTAATATTATTTAAGGCTTCATGACTGTATTAGTGGCGAATACTTGTAAAAGTGTGTTCATTCGAATGTTGTCTTCATTTTCATTATTGAACATTACAGTCCATTAATACAAACCATGAAGTTAATGTCACCAATTCGTCTTTAAAACGTTTCAAACGATTGACATTGTCTGATGGTGGAAAAATGTTTAAATTAAAGTGGCCATGACCCGTAAATTGGAGTAACGGGAGACTAATTTAGCCTAAAGTACACAAAAAGCTCTTTCTTAAACTGTTTTCATCACCCTTACACCCTTGAGCATTAAAAAGAAATTAATGTTTCAAAAAATTGCACCAAAAAATGGACTTTTGAAAATGAGATTTCAAGCCAACACAACAGTGACATCATTTTAGGAACACCAGCCTCCGTATACCGAACCTGGCGTACAGCATAGCCTATACATACGTAATGATTGTAATTCGCGGCATGTCTTGAATTTGAACTTTTTTCTGTCTGTTTGGAGAGTAGTGTCGGTCTGTTATATTTTGGGGCTGCAGTAGGCTATTGCTAATAATTACAAATATTCTTGATTCATAACCGAAGAACGAAAAAACTTGGCAGTGTACTGTTCGGTTCAGTCTGCAGTAATACGTATAGTGAGTGGACTGGCAGCAGCCAGCGAAATACTGTGCACACTCGAACATAGGCTAGTTCCACGATTTCCACTGACACTTGCACGAAAGTAACCTAAAGTTCATATTTTGACTGCCTACATAAAACTTTCCAAGCTTAAGTCCCTTTCAATTGCTCCAAATGCTTCTCATGCTCGAATTAGTGTGGTGTTGTACTTTCACCTCACCTAACAGTCTCAAATCGATACGGTTCAATGCGCCGTAACGAATTACTCACCCCATCTGCATCACTGACGCGTCTTGTTTAGTATCGCTTTCGCTTTTCTGATTTCAAATCCAAGAAAACTCACTTTACCGACAGTCCAACATTCCTGTCCGATCAGGGAGTTGTCATTAGATGGCAACTCCCTGGCTCGGATCCGCCATTCCAAAGAAAGTATTAAACTTGATTTCACATAGTACCTACTACGAAACAGTGCTGGTGATACATTGTGTAGTATCAGGTATGTTGTGTACTGTACCCATGGAAGTAGTACTTCCATGCTGTACCTATGCTGTTGCATTGTCAATGTTTGTACATGCAGCTAGTTATCATGACACCAAGAGGAAAAACCTGCGTGAATTGCATTTAATTGACTGTAACAACTGGTAAGCACGAGAAAAGGGATAACAATTCCAACATTTACAACTTTTCACGCAGGTTTTACATTGTATCGACCTCAGTAACCGATACAATGGAATGCAAACACTGTATCAAATGTTTGAAGGATACCACGGCAAACAACGATCAGTTCCTAAAGTAACGTCACATGGCGTAACAAGATTTTGAAAATTTTCGGGAAGACTAAATTTTCAAGGCTGGAAGAGGGTGTCTTTTTTCTCAATTTTCGAACAGAAAAACAAGTTGTAAACAAACAGAATGGTTGATTTTCGTTGAAGGAAACGTATTCCTAAAGATACCAAAAGGTTTAAACCGTTAATTTACACGTGGCACAGCCACTTTAAGGATCGAGATTATCATAGTAAATTGCAGAACATCAGATACCCCTGCCCTGCTCGAGATTTAAAAATCAATTAAGCCTGCACGAAAAACCAACTTTGCTTGTTCCTTACTGTTTGTAACAACGAACCTACAAAACCGCACTGTCAATATCCCTAATCATCCTTGCTTATGTAATTATTTTTGAGTCCTATTTTGGGGTTGAATTCGTTCTCTGATTGGGCAGTAGCGTAGATCAGCGTATATCAGGGCCGTTGTGAGCGGGGGTGTAAAGGGTGTCCCATCACCCTAATATTTGGTCGCCGTCGGCAAATTTTGGGTCTGTCGGCAAAAAGGGAAGAGGGAAAGGAAACGAAGAGGAAAAGAGGAAGGAGGAAAAAAAGAGAAGGGAAAGGAAAGGAAGGGAGTAAAGAGGAAGACGGAGAATGAAAGGAAAAAAGAGGAAGAGAGAACGGGAGCCCATGTCCAGTCTGTTATCGGCTATCTCGATTTTCAGCTCTTCATCTAATTGGCCCATTCAAGTTAAAGGCCCGTCGGCAAATTGATTATACATGTGACGGCCGTATACGGCCGTATCAACAGCCGTCGGTGTAATTGGACGAGTGACTGAGTCCGTCGGCAGAGAAAGAAAGGGAATCAGTGGTGGAGCCAGGTGGGGGCAAGGGGCCATGCCCCACCCCCGTCGGGGAAGAATGGCTCCCCGTCGGGCAAATTTTTCGATTTCGTCGGGGAGCTGTAATGTAAACGATAAAATATGTAGTCCCTGACAACGGTCAGTCGCCCCGAGGATTTACTTTATTTTGATCTAAAATAGGGCAAATTCTTCAATAAAACTCCTAAATTTTCCAATTTTATTCTCTAAAAACCCATTTGTTTTTTAAATTTTTCATAGTAAAAGCCTAATTTTTCAAATTTTCCCGAAATAGAGCCCAAAATTTTCAGCGCTCTTCGCGCTCCAAATTTTTCCTTCAAACATCGTTTCGGCACTCTGTCGGCGGCCTCGTTGAAGCTTTTGGTGGTGCGTTGACTCACCGTCGGGGAGCTTGGCCCCAATGTCGGGCAAATCCTGGACCCAACCCTGAAGGGAATTAAAGGCTTCCATATAGGCGCACTATTTCGGGTCATATGACATTCTTAAACAACTACTTTCTGCACATTATTCCTCACTTCAATCATCACCATGGTGATCAGCTCCCTATTACCCATGGAGTAGGCATCCTTAGCCCGTTTTCAAATGCCCAACCTTGACTTCAAACACATTTTGCAAACTCCAGAGGATCCGGTTTACCCACAAACAACTTGCAAAAATAGTGCGTGCCATGCGTGTCTTCCCTTCACTGCAGTCTCAGGCTTTTAACTTTTGAATACCAAAATGAAACAGATACAAAACCCGTCCTGGCGTTCAAAGCATATTTTGAACGCTTGTATTAAGATTCTGAACACTTTTTCTCCCTTTTTGAACGCAAGAAGCCTCTTTGACCACTTATCGAATTTGAACGCTTGACGCGTCTAGTGTTCAAATGCTGAATTCATAGTGTCTCAATTCTGAACGACAGGTCCAGCTCCTCAAGTATAGTGGCATGACGGGACAAATAGCCTAACACATTAAAATTATCCGGAATCTTTGCATTGGATAATGTATTATGAACCAAAGCATGCCTATCCTGCATGAGACTTAATTTTTTACCCAGAGATTATGCTAAAATCTCAGAGCTTCGGGGGGCTTCTCCCCCTGGAGCCCCACCAGTTGCCTTAAGGCGGGTCCAGTGTTTTAGCCAGCCCCTATTTGTGCGACAATTTTGCATAAACCGCGATAAATGTCTCACAATAAAAAAATAACAAGCAAATTCCACCCGGGTGAAAATTTTGAGGTTCCTCATTAGGGAAGAATTTGCGAATGTATCCTCAACTTGGATTGCGTAGGATGTACATGGGGGAGCATATGCTGCTGCCTCAAGAAGAGCCTGTGAAGATTCATATTCCTTTCAATGCTGTAATCTCCCTGGGGTATTCCTTTTCAATTATCAGTGCCGCTACTTAGTACGAAAGTAGTGATTTTTTTTCAGCTGTTAGTACATTCTTTCTCCATGAGCAATTTTGTTAACGAATGTCTCATTATGTTTTAAGTCGGTAACAGGGTGTTTTCAATGCTTATCTAAGGAATGAATATAACAGAGCTGAAATTAATATCCATAAACAGTTCTTTTTTTTTGTTTTCGATAATTTGGTGTAAAAGATCTTCTTGAACTTTATAGGATTCTGGCAATACGCATGGGTCTTACTTGCATCCTTTTGCCAATATATAGTCGATGTAGCTTGTCGATAAAATGATGAGGCGCTTCAAAGATAGAGAAAAAACTGATTCGAAATTACGCGGCACGCAACACCAAATATAAAACACAGTAAAGCTAGCAACCATAAAAAATAAAACGGTAACGATTTAATAATTCGTCACGATTTATTGACAGCATTATTAAAATTCTGAAATGCTTGGTGATAATACAGGAATGGAAAGAAATTGACTTTGAACATAACGTCACAGGTTTTGTCGGCTTGAACCATTTCCGAATCCAGCAGTGTAGTGGCGTATTTTTACCGTTAAACTTAATATACTGGGCATCCATTTTCAAAACATTTCTAAGGATCGATTGGTATTTTCACATATGATGTGACTAGAATCAGATTAAGTTGCTAAATTAATTACCAGATGAATCTTGAACCATGAAAATCGGTTCAGATTAAGTGAATTTATGTACGGAAATAAAATTCAATAATAACAGACCAGCACCCTTCGGGCTGTATTTGCGGTTTTCTATCATTAAAAAACGGCAGTCGTGACGCTATCAGCCAAGTCATGACGCTCAGTTTCAAGGGATGATTTTTTTCTAATAAAAGCAAATATCTATGCAAGTATTTTAATTAAATGAATTATTTAGCTACGAATGCTTGCAAAAACTGTTAAACGCCCCTTCAGAATATATGTTACTAAAGTTTTGAGGTTAGCTATCGACAAATTGAAGCCATTTCGTTCTTGAAAAAGGACACAAATATGGCTTCCAATTTCTTAAAATCTGAATAACTCTTTAGATACCAACAAAAAGAAAGCTCAAAGGGGAATCGTTGCAGAACCGAACAGAACGCAAAATATCCAAAGAAACATAATCAGAAAGCTAGCGCCAACGTGAACATTTTTTTGTATAGATTACACGTTTCCCAGCAGTCGGATCAAGGGTTACAAGCCAGTGGAGTCTTGCGAAAGAGTGTAAATGTTGACTATTGTTACCACAGTAGTACAATACTGCCACAAAGGCCTTTGACCATTGGAAATTAGCTGGATGTTTAAATATTGACATAAGGATATCTTCAGCCTACGTGACAGAAATTTGTAACCTTTGTATATTGACTTATCCGACAAAGGGTAAACAATAGCATAATAAAAACAGAGGTGTACAAGAAAATACAATCGTAAATGCGTTAGATTATGTGGAAAGAGTTAAAAACGTTTGCGAAGGGTATACATTCAACTCAAGAAGCATTTGCCTATCACTGCGTGATTATAAGTGTGACCGTACACAGCTGGGGAAGTAGGGACAATTGCAGCCCTCACCTCGACATTTTCAGAGTACTATTTTATAGCATGGAATTTTTTAAATATTTGGTTAGTAAAGAGCCAACACATTTTCAAGGTATAGGCAGTGTTACATCATAAAATATGGCAAGCTTTTTCCAACTTCTGTACTTCATATACGGTTAAGCCATATAGCAGATATACCCCTATCTAATTCCGAGAGAACAGAATCACTCTTGTTGCTTGAAGTTTACTTTCCTTGACAAATGATGTAACTTCATACTGAGAAAGATCGTATAAGTTAAACTCAAATTTCTTTTTAGTGATATTGTTCCCACTTTGTGTGGGCGTAAGTCAAGAGGTGCTCTCTAAGAGAAGGGGATGACACCCTGTATATGGCACTCTAATACTCCTTAAGAATTTTTTGTCTTTGTGAGGTGGCTTGGATGAAAAATGGTGCTGTCTTTGGTAAAGCTTTTTAAAACGTTGAATTGATTATATGTTTAGGAAACCTCATTATTTAGTGATTTTTTTCTATTTTTGAAAGTCCTTCAGTGGAAGGATGTTGCCTCAGGGGAGCGATGGCACCTTCACCCTCTGAGATGTTTTTCTTGTTCGAAGCTTTCTGAAATCTAAAATGATGTCTTTTGGGGGAAACTGAGCTTTTAGACTGATAATATAATCTGAAATGTTAGTTATGT
Source organism: Holothuria leucospilota (assembly GCA_029531755.1). Lineage (NCBI taxonomy): Eukaryota > Metazoa > Echinodermata > Holothuroidea > Aspidochirotida > Holothuriidae > Holothuria > Holothuria leucospilota. Next base: position 5,069,472 of record CM055967.1, on the reverse strand, counting down.
ATTAAATTCTTCGGCTGTGGCATGGCATCCGTGCAAGGCTGGTTCGCTGTGCGGGTTATCCCCTATAGCGCTCTTAGTACACCAATAGGGAGGAATCACCATCGATTGGCGCGTAGCCGTTGTGCAGGCCTGCGATCAAAATGTCTCCCATGAGAGGGAGGAAAACACATTTAGACCTTAAAAGCTGCATCTAAATATTATTTCCATGCTTAAGAAACAAACTCAGATTTCCATACGAAAAGTTTGATTTGAAATGAAAAAAAAAAAAAAAAACATTCACCCAAATTTGAGTGAGTGTACCCGGTATCCTATTTCATAAATGGCTTTTGAGGATCATGTTACAAGATGTTACAACATATTTCTCATTGTGTTGTGAAATTTACGTAAAGAGTTACTTCTTAGCTTACGTTGAAAGATACTTGAAATGAAATGACAGGACATTTGTGAGATTTAGCTGTTGTCTCTACATAAGTTTGCAGCGACTGCTTATACCCTTTAAATGAAGAAAAGTTTCTTTACCAGCTCATGTAAGTTTAGCTAATTATTAAAGGTAATCATTGGCTATTTTATCTTTAGCCAGCGGACATGCTGGTGTATCACAAGTGATGTATCTTGTAGGACGAAGATGGTTTATTCTTCAGGGGGAGAGACATGCCTAAGAATGTATCCACGGCGGGGGTCCTAGGTTTGAGGGGTCTTAAAATCATATTTTGGACAGTGAAATTTCCACCAGTTTAGATTTTTTTTTTCAAGTAGGCAATTTTTATTTTCGTTTTGGTAACATTTCATGGGACAGTTGCCCTCCTGCCCCCCTCAGGCTATGGTCCTCAAAATAATGGAGCAAAGTGATAGTAAGGGAACAAACATAGAAGGTGGATCTTTTTGTGTACAAAATCAGGCTATTTCACAAACGTTGAGTCATGGGCATTTGGTCTTGCGGGCAGTTCAGAATGACCTAATGGGGTTGCAGGCAAGCTCAAAACGATTTTACAACAGTTACCGAACTAAAGGTTTGTACGGATGCCCTTTCTTGTGTTCGGGTGTAACCTCCGGTTAGGCGTAGTGACAAGCAGAGAAAGCCAAGCAGGAGCTATAAAGCAGCTATAGGGCAGCTATGAAGCAGGCGTAATGGGGTTATCCGAAACTGAGAGCATTAAAAAGTCAACCCTCCCTAAGTGGTAGTGAATAAAAATTTACAGAGTTATACTCTATTTTATGTAGGTTAACTCGTACTAATGGCCGCTTTAATGAAACCAGGGTGCTTAGGTAGAGAATGTATGCTCAGAGGGTACTTTTAGGCAGTTAACCAACAATCGCACACAATTTCTACTTGTCGGAATAATGAGACAGACTAAAGATCTACAAAGGACGGCATGTTTTCAACAAGAACTGAAAAGTAAAATTTTTAAAGAATTTTGAAATTGTTTTACTACACTTAACTCTACAAAGTTTTGCAGTGTACTCCAATTCTCTCCTGGATTTTTATCTGTTTTCCAGGCTTCTTCCCTTTCATCTTTACTTATATTTTGTTCAATTGAATCGATCTAATCTGGGGAGTAAAACATCTTTCATGTAATATTTAACCAATACTGACATCAGCATTTTTTACTAAAAATTGAAAGCAAATAGTCTGCCGAAAAGGTGATCTGGCGTGTTGACAATCCGTACATGAAGTATACAAAAAGAATAACTTCACATTCCTACTTTAAAATGCATGTTTAATTTTATCTAATTGCCTTTCCTCAACTTTAAACGTAAAATCAGTGTAGGACTGCATCAAAAGATCATTGGTTTAGAATCAGTCGATTTAAGGAATTAGAAATATTGATAATTTCAAGTATAAACAGGAAAATTAAGTATAGTTACATAGCTGCCAAGAATCTTTGCTGTTGCTACGAGTTACACTCTAGAAACGTACGGTTCAAATTTGAATCCAATCCGTTCTAATCGGCACTGAACCGACATCCGGTCAAATATTTGTCTAAATTTGGTTCATTTTGAAACAAAAAGGTAAGTTTTGAACCAAAATTAGTCACATTTTTTTATTCAATTTCTGTTCGGTGCACATTTAATCCCATTTTGGTTCATATTGAACCGGACGTTTTAAGGGTGTATTGAATTGTAACTTCAACATATCTTGAATATGTTTAAATATTTGAGCAAGGGTAAAAATGTCTACCCAATGTCTAACCCAAGGAAAACTGGCGCATAAGTCTAGCAGCAATCAGAAGCATCCCAGGTTATCCCAAACGGCAACAAGGGAAAATATTAAACCACTAGTTGTCAATTAAAACTTTGCATTCAATCTTTTATTATGTTGATGTATCATTATCAGCAGAAGAGGCGACAGTTCCTTCAGCCTTGCGGATCCACTTCCAGTAGGAAATGAACATTCGATTCCGAAGTTTAGTTCTTCCATAAATTCCAATATTTTTCACTTAATCCAAGTTATCCCGTCTACGTACACTGTGAACTCTTCAAATAGATCAAAAGCAAATTAAATCATATTAAAGGGAAATATTGCGTTTTAAATGCACAAAATGGCATACAAAGAAAATAGCTTTAGTCATTATGAAACTATTCAGTCTCACCAATAAACTCTGGCAATAGCTGTATCTTCTCACACTATTATGCATTAAAAGAGTAATGGATGTTGCATCATTTGAATTTTTGAAAGTTTGGGTGAACAAATTATTTTTGTGCAACAAATAACCAAATTACGTCCTGTGAGAGCCTTATTTCTTGAAAGCTACCCTACTGCCTTATTTTGAATTGTCTACCATTCTGTATCTATTCATATTGGTTTAATAAATATGAAAATTTTCTGTAAAAGAAACGCAATATTTCCCTTTAAAAAGCACTGCCGAATTGTGAAGTTTAAAAGTGAGAACGTATTGCCTGGAATTTGCAACAAAGCATCATGGCAGATATGTCACACCTCAAAGCTCTGCAAAGTCACACAGTTCTATTGACAACTAAGACAAATGTGTCACAAGAAGACTTTGCAGATGTGAGACTAAGAGGAACATAGCATATAGAAGTCGCACGTCGTAAGAAGATGTCACTGAGTTTCTTCAAAGAGGAAATTGTGAAGAAACCGCAAACGTTTTGTTTAGTGCATTTTTAGATCAGTAACTGAAGCCAGTGATTCTCAAAGGCGGACCCGGGGCCCTGTTGGTTCCGCCCCTGAATTGATTTTACGTTTTAAGAACCATCATATGCGACAAGAACAGAACGTAGCAAAGTAGGAAATCATATCATGAAACCAAGTCACTACTTCAGTCCTTCCAAGTAGCAAGCTGTACGGCATACCTCTATTCCTTGTTCAGTCATATCTAGCCAAGACTTATTTCATGTGCAGAATTGCTGACAATGATTTTATGCACACGGTCGCGTATACTTTTGAGTGGGACATTTCGGAGTGGATTTATTTGTAGTGACGAAGCTTCCATACACCCCCCCCCCCCAGCTAGTACATGTTAGTTTCCATACCGTAGCTTACAAAATAGGTAATTCGATAAAATCAAGCTCATTAATGTCGGAAACAGCAATTTAATGGATTAAAATAGTGGTAAAATGCCTCAAATTACACCTCCGATCTTCTTTAATCCAATATTATTGGGGCCCCTAAGCGGGCCCCGGCTCCTTCGTTGCTGGGGCTGCCCGATCTGCGCTTGAATTATTTTCTTCCACTTTTGTTTGTGAACCTGATGACGCTTTTGCGTGTGCAGGCTGACTGGTTGCTGAAATAAAAATTCTACAAGTCATCTTTCGGTACTAACAATGTGTTTGCGATATTTTATATGAGCTTGCTCCTTCCTCAGCTCTGTTAAATCATGGAGCTAACTCCATGGTTAAATGAAATGAAATCATTCAGAAAAACATAAAGCTTCTTTTTACTTTGAGATAGCGGTCCTTAACTCATCAGGCCCAATTCTCTATCTTACCGTGTGTGAGAATAATTCAATAGCTTTCTCACATGTTGGCCACTAACGCATGATAAGTGCAGAACTGATGTGACTTCACTGTGACTGTGACTTTCGAGACTAAGTGCGCTTTTCATCGGCAACCTCCTTAGTTTGGAATGACAAATGTATCTGACCCTATCGTCGAGGAAACTCTATTTTTGTCGGGCCCGCTTAATGGGTCTGATAATGTATGTAATGCCCGACGACAATTTCTTAAAACAGCAAATTTTTGTACTTTCTTTAATAGTAGTCCCACAATTCTCGAAAATTTCGCAGTCATCCTTTCGGCAGCCCGGACACTTACTTGGGAAGCTTAACCATCACCGGGCGCCACCCCTGATTGAAGAAACCTATGTACTGTTTAGAGTGCAATTTCCTGCTATCTAGAACTCATGGAAAACAAAATTTTCTGACCTAAGCCCCAACCATAGTGGGGCTGAGACCTGGCTGCCACTGCTGGAAGCTTTAAAAGTGCAAACTGTCCTCTAAAAGTCGACCTAAGATCTAGAATTACAATAATATATATTTTAGAGGTTGGAAGATTAATTCAATTTATCCAACTCCCATTTTTATAGCTTACTCCGTTGCTGATATATAAAATGGTGAAATTTATTCACTTAATTTGAAATAGTTGATTGAGCAAAAATTTGTGATACCCTTCTTGTACAACTCAAATTAACTGCTTTTGTTTCCTTTTGAAATTAAGATGTTTTATATTACCTTGAAACATTCACCGTTCCCTTGCATAGCATGTTGTAAGGAGTGGGCTTATAAAGCCAAGTCACCCAATAACAGTAAGACCATGATCACATTTTGACACAAGGTGTTTTTGAAAAAAAAAAACAAAGAAAAACAAAGACTTCAGTTTGAGTAGTGCGAGAATGACATCACAAATTATTGTCCAATCTACCATTTTAAAATAAGTGAATAATGTTGAACATTTGATATCTCAGGTTAGGAATTTCCTGTGAAGATGGAGTTGGACAATCCGGATGCATTTTTCAAGCTTTGTATTTTATATTTTTTTCAACTTTAGACTTTAGGTACATTTTAAGGAACCGCTTCTCATGAAAATTCTTACCTTTGCCTTGTTTTTCGTAGGTACAGCTTCGAGACCTCTAAGGTGTGGATTTCGCTCTTTCAAATTATTGCCCTCTCTCTTAACCTGAAATCCTCCTTTGCGGCCCTTGACCTCATTCTAGCCTCTCCATTTGGCCCTCACCCTCAAAAAAATGAGAATCACTGTTTTAAATGATAACTGAAGTGAGATAATTTGCTGTTATTGTAGCCCAACAGCAGGATTCGCTTTGATAATTCATCAGAGATCTGAAGCCTACACTGGTGGCTTTGGAAAATTGAAAACTGTGGCTTACTCCTTCATTATGAAGAATGTAAAAGGATCAGTGGCGATTCGCCGTCCAGGGGAAGGGTCTAAGGGGAGGGGTGGGGTCTAAGGGGAAGGGAGGGGTTTTTTCAAAGGGGGCGTTTCCCCTCCCCATTGGAAAAAAAAAACAGGGAATTCGAAGTGTCTTTATGGTAAATGGTGCCATATATATTTGTGGACAATTTAGCTTTTAAAATGTAGTGTCAATTTCGTAATTTATGTTGTAATACGATTCATCAGTTTTAGTTTTCATCGTCTTGAAAAAATGGAGGGGACTTTTTGGAGATGTCCCTTTTCCAAAAGTGAAGAGGACGCGTCCCCCCTCCCTCCATGAATAAAAATGGTGACAATCCAAACATTATAGCATAGTAAGGTGCACTGAGGAAAATAAGGTTTTAAAATAATGTAGTTTTCCTCCAAGAGCAAAATCATTTTTTCTATCAAAAATGTTTGAAATATAATTTTTAGGGATAAAATAGTAGTAGCCAACAGTCGTCGGATTGTTTATAAGCATTTCAAACCACTTTGACTGTTCAATTTAAGATACAATACCCACCTCCTCTTCACGTCATAGAAACGGAAAACAAAAATTTCGAGTCACTTGTTTCGGCCAACAAGGACTTTTCTCCCATTTGTCCATACCCGAAAATCCTTTTAAATATGTAACCAAAGACGAGCGAACTCGTTCAAATGTCTTTCGAGTTCCTTTAATTTGCAGCTTACCACTAATTTTACGTTTTCTGTGGAAATTGCAGAAATCTTAATATAGGGAAATCAAATGTAGACACGCCGACAATACAATGTATCACCTACATTCCAGTTAAAAGAATTTTACGGTTCCTTATGTTTGTTCACTTAATCCACGTTTTAGGTAACATTAGCCGTTTTCCTTCCACTGCAGCCAGTGCCTATAGAACAGGAAATAACAATCATTCCACTGCAGAGAATGAAAGGTTTTTTCCTTGGAACCCTTATCTCAAAAGGTCTAAATTTTTAGTTCGATATACTTTAGTCTCTGTACCTATCCTTTCTCTTTTGCCAGTCGGGTCAAGTTTGATTTTCACGTTTTTTTTTTAAATTTTCAACCGATCGTCATATTATCAATACATAGAAATGATGTCGAGGCGTTTAGTTTATTTTTGCCTGGTTGTTCTGCACTTTCTGTATCTCTTTCGAGATCTGCCAATGGATTATCAATTGTGTTCAATAGGTCTTTTCACTGTGGTTGGATTGCGAACACTTTCAACTGAAATTCTAAAGTCCTCTCGACTCTCTGGCAAAGAGCCAATTAGAGCGAAACCAAACATTATTTTCCTAAGGAGTTCTGCTACCCAAGGGAACCCTGGAGGGGGTTCTGCTACCCGTGAAGGGAACAAATTTAACCGACGAACCTCTTTCACCCGCCATAAAATTAGAGAGTTTGAGATTTGTTGAGTTATCCTTAAATTGATAAAACTTGCAAATCAGATGTAATGAAAGAACCCTTTGGGGACACTAGTAGTTTAGTTTTCCCTTATGTAACAACCCTTTTAAGAGACCACGCATACTCCTCTTTAATTGAACCTAATTCGAAGTCCAACGAATTTCCCTCAATACCAGCAATGCAAAATTTTTTCTAACCAATCCTTAAAACTTTTTGTTCGGAAGAGCTTTTTGTGGTCTACATTGCTACAAAGCAAAGGTTGTTGATCATGGAATAAGTGGTGAAGACAACGAGAGATGCCACCAAAATGTGATCTTACAATTCATGTACACTACAATTTCTCATCTCTCTAACTGTAGCTTTGCATTGCATGCCGCGAGAGCAACGTCGTTAAGAAAGATTATCCATCTGACATTAATTTTCTACTTAACTTGATTACATCGGTAAATTATTAAAGGAAATTATTAGAATAAAATGACGCAATCAAATGTAATATTTCAAAATTTGCATATCTATTAAAACAATCTTCCACTTATGAATTTATCTCATTTTATGCACGAAATTCCGTAGTGTGCAATTATCATACACGCCACAAAAATCCTTTCTTATGTTATACCAGACAGCGTTTCTAAAATCGGAGTTTTATTGTTTTATATCTATATGCAGAGTCCCCTTCAAGGTAAAGTAATCACTAAGCACTATATACACTGATCGCAATAATATTCTTGATTTCTTATAATTCAATACTAAAACATTAAGATTCTTGCAAGTATATTTGTTCACCTTGTTCATCCTACATAGCCTTAATATCTTTGCGTATTGATGGACAATAGAGTGTCTGGGTGAGTGTTCAGGTATTTAGGTGTTTCTAATAGTAGTTTCAACTGTTTTCCCTTCTTTTATTCCTTTGTGTTATTGGGGACAATCCGCGTGGACATGCCCTTCTGGCTTTACAGAATGCTTCCTTTCACGTGTTTTGGTTGGCAATGTCCATAATATTATTATATATACTGTAATTTGACTGTACGTCTTTAATTTCCAATGGAACAAATAAATTGATTATTGTGAAACAAGACAAGATTGTAACATAAACACATACCTGTTTAATCGACAGATGGAAATAACATTTTCAACTAACGAAAAGACATATTGACAGTGTAAAGCCTTTTTGACAGTAATTTTGTTTTGACATTTACATAATCACTATTTCTGTAGTAATAATTTTCCTTTAAGTGAAATAACCTGTTTAAGAAAGGGAAATACATGACACTGCTTGTCCAAAGTGTTGGAATAACGTTTAAGCAGTCCATCCGAACAATAAAGATAAATAAAGATCCCTCACAGAAGTAGTTGTTCCAAACATTATTTCAATTATCATAAAAAATTACGACAAAAACTATGAAAATCAAAAATATTTCCACACAATCTTTATTTCATTTAATCTCAATCCTGGGTGAACAAACCAATGGGAGTGCTCTAATATGTGAATATGCAAAAGGCAGCACAACGAAAGGTGCCCACGTATATGCCAGCGAACGAACACTGAACACATGATATTCACGCTATAGCCTAAGTACTTGAAAACTGACTGTCGGCCTACAGTACCATGGAGCAGATGTCCAGTCCGAAAGGTTTTATTGGCTCCATGAGAGTTAATCGAAAAGAGAAATTTCTGTTGAAGCCCTCCCGACCAAATTCGGAACAAACTACAGCCCTCGTGAGCTACTCAATAAAACCACAACTTGGGACTAAGTATCAGCAAGGGTTGCTACCTGGAAGGGAAAGGACAGTACAATTTGTGCAGTTAGTGATCTTTTGTGATCTTGGAAGATTGTTTCTGCATGATTTTGAAAGTAGACTCAAGAAAATACGAGTAAGTCTAACTCAATTTATCCACGAGACTGGCCATCGATATAATATGCGAGTACTACCTCCGACGAATAATTTTGAACAATTCTTGAGTCATTCAAATCATTGATGGTCAACGATATCAGCTTGGAGTCTGACATCTGAGATGCTTACCCTCCTTAATAAGGTCATGCCATGGGGCTACTACCTGGACATTCTTTCCCCGTTATGTTTCCCAGCTAAATGTACAAAGTTGCCTTGATTCAACCAGGGAGTTATGATACAACAGACACAAATTCTTTTACATGTTTGAAACTCTTGGAGAAACTATCAACAACAATCGAAGTTTACCGACTGAGGGAAAAAACACATTGCTCACAGAGGAAATCGAATCGAGCCATACAACTTTTTGTCATACTTTAGGTTAGTGCCCTTGCTTGTTATCGAAATCTTCAAACTCATCACATTTTTCGTTAATTAGTGTATCGTTGTCCAGTTTACGTAGATTATTTGATATGTAGACCAGGGAGTTGCAAACAGAACTCCCTGTGTAGATCTACCTGCGTGTAGCTTACCGCTCAAGGACAATCTGAGACTTGGGATGCGGGGAATTAGGCAAATGTATAGAGGTGTAACTGGTTACCGTTACAAGCGTTAGTATGCAAGTGTCTTCTTGAATACCGTTGGGTTTGAAATTCACTAACACGGGTATTACGATGAAAACAGGTACTTTTGTTTCAAAACCTCAAGTGTGCTGTGCAGTATACAACCTTCAATATCACTCTATTCCCAGCTAATGCATGAAGAACCGAGGGAATATAAGCCCATGTACAGTGCTTTGGTACACACATCTCACAGCTGCATGTTCCATTGAAAATTCCTATAGTGTTGTGGTAGGCGTGGTTTGAACTATTTGTAATGAGGACGGACGGTTTTTTTTTTTCAAAATAGCTAACAGATTTTGACTGTTTTCGCACTGTTTCTTTAAATTTTGCCATTCATACTTCCATTTTCAGTCACTACATAAACAACTCTATCCATAAATAGTATAGTTAGTGTATTGACAAATAAAGAAAAACATTAGGCCGTATGTATTTCCCTTTTCTTGAACAGGTAATATCACTTTAAACACCAAGAAGACAGCCCATCACGGATATACAAAGACTCTGTTACAACTAGAAACAACACATTGCTTCGTGTTCGTGGTGTACAATAATACAACAAAGAAGAAAAGTAGAAAAATATTTTATCACTCTTTTTGTTGACATTCTATATATCAATCATATTAAGAAGATAATATGCAATGCACACAAAATAAGCAGCATGGTAGGCAAGTCCGTTTACATCAAAAGAATAACATATAAGAATATTACCTATAATGATATCGAATTATATTTTATGAAGGTCTTAAGCATTCATTCCATTCAACAAAAGTAGCATATCGGTATCTTACAATGTTGTTTCAGACGTCCAGATATGAAAGTTGCGCTATTGAACACGTTGAATATTTTAGCTACCGGCTCTTTAGTATTAAATGACAAACGAATTTTAATTTATGCAATAATAAAAAAAAGTTTATAAATGCTTCAAACAATTCTTGTAAACGAAAAAGGTCCGACTTTAAAAAACAGAGGGTTGGTTGTGCAGCTATGGCAGCTATTCGTTCCTTGCGTTATTATATTGACTTCTGTAGTAAATATTGACACTTTGGGGTGGCAATACATCACACAATGAAATGCTGACGGAGAAGTTTGGAGTATCAACTAACGATGCAGTTAATTAAAATATGGACTATGAATATATGTGCAAACTTCATTTTGGTCTAGTGTCAAAGACTCTGTATCCCTTCAACGAACTTCAGTTAGCCTACCTTTATTTTGCAAGAATTAACCAAAGACTTAGTCTGCACTGCAAATAATTTTGATAATTGTTTGTTATTATGAACGATGAGTATACGTGCAAAGTTCATTTTGGTCTTTGTGCCAAAGTCCCTGTATTCCTTCAATGAACGACAGTTTAGCCTACGTTATATTGTGCAAATTGTTTTACATTGCAAACAGTTTAAAGAATTGTTTGTTACTTGATATGCTGGTTTTAAATACAAACAAATTCAGCAGAATACACAGTTTAGAAGAGTTTTTGCAGTAGAGGTGGACGTTTAGTATTATATAATACACCATTTTCTACATATGACTGCAATATACTCTTAAAATTTTCTAAAGTCTAAAATTTTTCAAAAATATATGTTACACAGCTTTAAACACCAATCCAAATGGTCCAACACAATCTGCATAGGGTATTCCTGAGCTAACATAAAAAAAAATTGACAATTATTCACCCAAATGAAAACGGTAGATTGCGTTCTAATTTGTGTTGCCATTCTTGTACTACTCAAATCATGTTGAATTGAAGACGCTTAAAATGGTGCCCTTCGAACCTAAGTGTTCTAATGTCTATGAGTGGTACATCTTATTACAAACCTCATGGCTTTGATTTCCCCGACCAATCTCTCCTGCTAATTGGGTGATCGTTCTGTTCAAAGAGCGTCTTAAGGAACATTTAGCACAAGCTCAGCAAAGCACGCTCTTCTCGTTTGTTCTTTATTCTTGTTACAGTTCTTAAGTTACACTTATACTGTAGTTGCTTTGTGTTCTTTTGCTAAATGTGGCAGGGATTACAGATACATCAGCAGTTGGCATAAGCGCTGGCGCTGCCAATTACTTAATTCAATGTGAAAGTTACCTGTATCAGGTGTTTAGGTTGAATTAATGATAAAAATGGTTTTGACGCAAACGTTTCATCATTATAACCGTCTTTGTTTTTCTTTATTTTTTTGAAAGCCATTGCACCTTGTGCCAAAATGTGATCACTGTCTTCATGTTATAGGGTGACTTGACTAAACAAGCTCTCTCCAAATATAATGCTTTGCAAGAAAACAGCAATTTTTTCAAAGTCGTTTAAACATTTTAATTTCAAAAGGAAACAAAAGCAGGTAATGTGAGTTGTACATGGAGGGCATCAAAACTTATTGTGCGATTATTTCAGGAAAAGTGGATAAATATCAACATCTCATTTCTCAGTAATGGAGTAAGGTAGGAAAAAAAATGAGTTGGATGAACGAGATTGATTTCGACCTCTAAAAAATATACACTTGTTATTCTAGACTTTAGGTACCCTTTATATATATATATATATATATATATATATATATATATATATATATATATATATATATAGGTAAAAATGAAGTAGTAAATAGTGCTAAAAGTTTGTGAAAAATTCCACGACGTTTCGGGTTTAAACCCTTCATCAGGTGGCAAAAATGCAACTGATCGTTGACACGGCCAAACGTACAATTTAAAAAATACACAATAAATTTGGGCACGGTAAACCTCGGCTAGGAAAACAGACAGCCGAGGTTTACCGTGCCCAATTTTATTGTGTATTTTTTAAATTGTACGTTTGGCCGTGTCAACGATCAGTTGCATTTTTGCCACCTGATGAAGGGTTTAAACCCGAAACGTCGTGGAATTTTTCACAAACTTTTAGCACTATTTACTACTTCATTTTTACCTACCTACTTCATAAGTGCTACGCAGTACTTTGACCTTATATATATATATATATGTGTGTGTGTGTGTGTGTGTGTGTGTTAATAGTATTTCGTTATGTTTACATGGTCTCTGTGAACTCTAAGGAGATTGATATAAAGAATGAGTAACAATTGTCGGACATAAGAATTGCCCAGAAATAATGATTCCTGATATGGTCATATTTAGCTCTACAATTTTCCTTTCCTTGTGTCTTCAATGGAAAAAAAAAATCCTGTCGAAACTTCTTGAGCAGTTTTCAACATGTAGGTTGTCCAACCTTGCCCTGTGTTCATTGCAAAGTTCTTCAAAGTAGCAACTAAAGACAAGGTTTCTGTTTTTAATTGATTGTAAACAAAACTATGTAACATACTTGTATATTAATATGGTCGCACGAAAAAGAAATGAGCAAATGAATAAAATAATTAAAGAAAATATGGAAAAATACTTCTGCATCTATATACACAAACTAGGCTGCAAGTGGGAACTTCAGTTAAATTTACAAGCAGCCTTATACTGTTAGAATTAGCGACTAAAAAGGTAACTATAATTCGATAATAAAACAGATGAAGTAACGAACCCCTAACTGGAAGATTTATTATGCTCAGGTGGCTTAGCACGGTATAACAACTTCGTCAATAAAGCGGTAAACTGTTAGTTTAACGTTTGGGTGTGTTGCTTAGATGCAACACAGATCTCGGAGGCAGAATTGATTGAAACTTCAGTCTTTCACAGATGTAAATTTCAAAACTCATTGCATTTTAAGGCGATTAGGCTTGTATAGGGTTGGCATCACGATAACCCCGCTTGGACAAAAGAATGGCGGAGTTGTTTAAACAAATTGTTTTGCTATTAATGTAGCATGTAAACGTCAATTTCCTGGCAAACGTTGCAACTGAACTAATATCGGCAGTCAATACATCGAATCACTATTACTGACTAGGCCAAAAAATAGTGTCCATTACTTCAAACATAAAAGAGACCCCAAGACAGTTCAGCCAAGTCTTACAGGCTCATTAAGATTTACAAAGTGAAAAAATCAAACTGTAAGGTAGCCTACAGATGGAGATAGTGCTCCATTTGTCTTTTTACTTTCAAAGTGAGTAAAAGGTATAAAATTCGGGAATTTGAACTCTCCCTGCCGCCGTTTCTCATCTAAAATTGTAACCGGCTCGAAGTAGGTCTAAGCTGAATTCGACCCTACCATTCCCGTTCTTGGTCTTCAGTGTTGCAGTTAAGATAAGGCAAAAAGTACGACAGGTTCCCACAGATAATCCATACACTGCGCAGTTTGCTTGTCTGGAATTAACTGGACTCAGCTTGGTAACTGATAGTGACCCTGAAATGTTATGGTGCAATAACTTATCTTAGAAGCAAACACTTATCTACTTTGCTTCCTTAGACAATTGCCCTTTGAGCATTTACCTATCACCGGTAACAAAAACCAGTTGTCCGTACTATTGAAAGCACGCAGGTGCACATCACTAATTAGTGTGTGTACTGTACGATAGCATTTATTTTGTGGGAGCCCTGAGATCAAGATTTGTGGGAGAGTCGAACCCCCTAGATTCAGGTTAGGTGTTGTAACGTGCACAGGTAAAGAAGATACAGACATCAGTTATTGAGGTTACATGAAAAATAAACTCTATTTTACGAAAGCAAAACAAGAGGTCGGAATCCCTCGGCGACCTGTGAGAGGAGCACTGGGTTTTTTTCAGCCAGACCACAAGCATTGCCTGAACAAAAGCTGTATATTTTCGCAGAATAAGCACACAGGCAGTAATACAGGGAATTCTTAGTCTAAAAACCCGGGATTTACTAATAATACTAAAGCATTAATCTGGGTGAGGATTAAGTGACTACGATTATCAACAAAATACAGTAAACTAGCATGCAAATGGTCGATTGTCTGGGACTTTTTAACCTTCAATAAATACTAACTTGGCCTGAACAAATGAACTAGATGTTCATTACATTCCAGAGAGATACCAGAACAATGTTCCACGGGATACTTCCTGTTTCAGTATGTTTATACAAATACCTTTACGAAATACGGATACGCTGGAGTTTCCTTGTGCATAGAATTAAAATTTGTGAATGCGATGTAACACTGTCCCTATCTCTTTTTGAGCTCTTATTTTCTTTTTTTTTGATATATAATATGAATTATTTCTTACAGTTAAAATGTTTGTATTTTTCAAAGTGATAGTACCATGTCCCAACAGTTCCATCCTTTATTTTAACTTGTCAACAATCGCTGCGATTGTCATCAGGGTATAAGGAAAGTTGCCAACTATAAGAAGCCATCAATATCAATAGAACACAGCTTGTCATGCCATATGTAATTACCAATAGTCCTGCCCAAATACACAAAAGCTACTGGACGGTCAACTCACCTAATCCCATGAAACACTTGTCCGTAATATGGAGGCCTTGAAGTCACCTTTGCTTACTACATTTTGCTATCCTAGCCTTCAAATTACTCCTATTAATTAACAATATGCCATCCCGATTGTACAATGCAAACCGAAAATGAAATGTCTCTTTAGTCTCAGAATTAAAATAACTTAAAAACAAGCGCATTTTAATTCATTCAGTATAAACAGCCAGGGTCAATTTTGTTACACACCGCCTTGGGCACCTTGAACAAATACCATTGATGAATGCTTAAAGCCATTTATTCTTTTCTTTAATTCGCAGTATGCCACCCTTATACCGGGTCATGTCACTACTGTCATCGTCTCAACGGAGTTAAGACGGAAATAGCAATTGCTTTAGAAGACAATTTGTTTAAACCTATAGATCAAAGAGAGACAGATAACCAATTTGAGCAGTGCTTTGTTTTGCTAACTCCTCATCTTTTTTGGTTCTTGAAATAGAAAGGACATAGGTGTTTCTACGGAAAGTGTGAATGTTCAAAAGCTTTCTTGTCACTTACGAATTCAATTCACTATAGCATCTGTTATCATAAGGAGGAATGCATTTCTAAAATCTCAAGAATAACATAAAGGCGCTACTTCTAATGAAAGTATCATTTCACAATTGGTTGCTTTAAGTTCACAGTGAGCTAAAAACAGTGGGAACATGCACTCAAAAGACACTGAGTGGATTGAACAAGCAATGGTAGCAACACTATAGGGGCTTAACTGGGCTGGTACTTCATAATGAATATTTTCGCCAATCAGGCAAGATTCTTTTATTAATTTGTTTGATACTTTGTAAAAATTTGAAACACCCTAACTAGTTTAGGTACAAGATTTAACTAATGCATTGTTTGTCATATATTGAAGAATCTTTGGACTTGTTCAACAATAATATGAAACATTTTTTTAAGGACGATGGCCTTAATTTTCTTAGTTAGATTGCATTTAACGACACACCAACACGAATGTGTTATACAGGGTCAGCTAGATAAAAAAGGCGAAGTTGAAATACGGTTCAAGTTTGGTATCAAATACAGTTCAAATACGGCTCAAATCTTTCCCCAAGTCGCCTCCCACGACAAGTGGGGAAGACCGTGGGCACACTCTACAACCACCAGCCCACAGGGCCGTCCGAAGGCAACATCGGGCCCCGTAGTTCATCTTTACGGTCCTTGAGTTCATGAGCTTCGATTACTGCATATGATAATGACAGCCACCATGCTAACACAAAACGTTTTTAAAACGTGTAAGGTTGTGTAATAAAACGTTTTATAACACAAATTTACACGTTTTAAAAACGTTTTGTGTTTACCTGGCAGTCCCTCTATCTAAATCAAGGCCTTTAGCCAGGAGTAAAGTATTGCAATTCATACAGCGTGTTAGCTCAATGCAAATTGTGTAGATTCAAAGTTAACGATTTCCTAATGTCGTTATTTAGTTCGTCGTAGGACTGGATCATATGCTTCGAGTTTCCAATGACAACCTTCCTACAACCCAGTGACATTATGGACAAGAAAGTGAGCACTTTACGAATAGCGTTAGGTCTCTGCCGTTTTTAATGGGTGTATGGAAAGATAAATAAAAAATGAAATATAAATGGACGGAAGGCAGACCAGTAGTAAAAATTACATAGGGTCAAGGGCTGACGCCCCCTGATGAAATCAAATCGTCTGACTTCGTCACGGTTTATTGACTTTGCCGAAAAGGCTGATTCTAAAGTCTGCGATTTTATGGGGAGAGTAAGGTATATCATATTATCATTTCATTTGCCTAAGGTTACTGCCAATGCAATGAGCTTATATCCATTATGGTGAAAGATGTTTTTTTGTTAATTTGCAGTTCCGTTTGCTAGCTCACTATTCACATGAATTATAAACACCTAAAAAAGAAACTAGGAAAGTAACAACGGACCATTTCAGAATGTCCAAATGACCATGTTTTTTCAAGTTCTTTAAGGGCTAAAGTTAACCACTTCATTCTAATTGGTATTACAGTTAGTTACTTTTGTTAAGTCTTACTGTTTTAAGGCTTGGTGAGCCTGGAGTTTATGGTTTTGTTATTCTGAAGCGGTGCATTATTTACCCCCAGGAGAATTGAAAACTTTCGGATGAATTGGCAAGAAAGTGATCACGAGTAGATAGAAATGGCTTGTGGGTAGTGGAATCCAATATGATGAGCAAACTATTTCCTACTTTGTTTATTTTCCCTTATACCATATTTGTGTTACCTGTCACTTTACATGGCACCACAGAATAAATTTCAATACAAAAACAAAATACACATTAACATGTTTCGATTTCCAGATGCAAAGAAATCTCATCTAATAGTTTTTATTGTTAAGTACTTTTTATGGGAAGAATCCTGAACCTTACTGTCCGTTGGAACGATATGTCATGATGTGACGATATATAATTGATGATCACTATATAACCTTTCTCTCTTTAATGAGTGCGCACATTCCATAATGATATAGGATTTTGTAAAAATGATTGCCTGTTTTTATACCCTTGATTGCCCAAGGCCAGAAATGTATATCAGGCAGTGTTTGATTCACATTCATATTTACTTGGGAGAGCACCAACAGGCACCTTTTTAAGCTTTTAGATCTTCCAGGGTGAATTTTAGTCCCCCTTATTTTCCTTTCTTTGAAAAATGTCAAATCCGCACGGACAGATAACAGGATTATCAATATATACATATATATATATATATATATATATATATATATATATATATATATATATATATATATATATTGAGGTAAAGTTGCACTGTCCTTCCCCCTGCTTGTGGAAGAAAATATTTGAAACTAGTGCATACTAAATACTTTTTTCTATTGAAATCCGTCTAGACTTGGGAGTTTATGAGTAGACGGGGCTCATGCAGGAGAGGAAAAATATTGGAAAACTTTGAGAAAAGATGCATTTATATTTCTTATTAGCCCTGCAAGTTCAATGTACCTAATGTAAAAATCTGTTTGTACCGCAAATACTGTACACAAGTAATAAGTTTTGTTCATTTAATGAAGGAGATCATTCAAGTTGCAAACATAACACATATAACTGAAGAGGATACATACGGTAAAAGCAAATTTTCTGCACATAATAGAAATGACATATTCTGTGTACATTTTTCTAGTATATGGATAAAACAAGTCGGTACACTAAATACATGTAAGCAGTTTAAACATAAATTTAAAGCATAAATTTTCTTTTATACACATTATACGCCCATGATGTCATTACAGGAAAACTCTTGATCACTTGTGTAAATACTTGGGCAACCAGACTTTTTAAGAGTTCTGATCAATTTAAATACTCTAGAGATCTATGAACGTTAGTTATAAAATATTTATATTACAATATTTTAAAAACTGATTCATCAACAGCCTACTACCTGGAACTTTTTCTTATTTCTCTGTAGGAAATTTCGTAACACATTGTCAAAATACCGCGGTTTTATTTTATTCTCTAAATTGATAAGAAAGCTACATGCTTCAAAACTATGTCGACTGGGAATAAAAATTTTGATTCTCTTTGCGTTGTGATAAAATTAAATCGATCATAATATCACCCTGGCAATATTTTTACAATATCCGATTCTATAGTGATATTTATTCTGCAGACAAGGGGAGGGTGGCTCACGGCAGATATCTATGTAAAATTTGTCCCTTTCAATCAAAACCATGGCCTTAAATATTTGAAATACAATCAAGCCATTGTTGCAAATTTCATACTAATGATACAAACAAAATAACATATAAATGCCAAATAAAGAAGATACAGCCATGCTCATATGACTACAAGAAAAATTAGAAATTGTGAGATTGTATTCTGCTCACATAATAGTATGAACTGTTAAAGTGACGGCTGCCTCTATATCCTCTAAAAAAGTAGTCACTCTTTCAGCACAAGTTAGCCACCTCATGGAATCATTTTACCAAAGTGACTTGCTACGGTTCTTTTTAACTCCTGCAAGATTGCTTGCTAACTTATGATTCCATCCCTTTTCACAATTTTGACACTAAACTGAAAATATTGGACGCTTACATTCTTTACGGGATTATAGACACAACACTCTGTAATAGTGTTCATATCAAACTAAGATGTAGGAATTTGTGTTCATTTATTCAATAGGGTTTTAATTTGTCTTTAAATCATATCCATATGTTTCCTGCGATGACTAAGATTTAAAATTTTAATTTTTGCTTCTCAAGAGAGTTAACGATAGCATTCTGTGTATCAGTATGTTATGCAATGATTATGCCTACAGGGAAACTAGGAGCCTCCATCAAATATGTTAAGAACTTTAATGCGTTTGACGAAGAATATAAGTGTAACCTTTTTGCTCCTGCGTAAAGGTCCCTATATGTATCTGATGTACTATAGTAACTTTATAGTTCCCGGCCAAAATTCCAGCAAAGAATGAATACACTAGCTGTACCGAAAACAGTGGAGAGTTATATGTCCCTTAAGGGGTGGTTTTACCTGCTAAAGGCAAACTTACCATAGTATACAGTTCAAAAGTGTTTTCCACGAGAGAGAGCAGTTGTAAACACATACTCGAAAACATACATTTTACAGGTGATTCCAATTTACACTGCGGTTTAAACAAAAATCATGTAGCAAACCACATAGAACATATCACCGTCATGAACTCTCAATACATGCATTACTGCTAGAATGCTACCAAAAATGCTTTTTATGTATAACTGACTAGACAGTAATCATTTTGTGATGAATATAGCAAACGGCAAAGAAGCCGGTGCTTTATGTGTGTTACGTTTAACCAAAGGATCCGTTGTGGGATGCGGATGGCTGAAGTTATTTAGGACTGAAATGAAATACATGTCATTAGAACTGTTTCTGAATTTGCTACAAATCTTAGACTTTGGGCAATGTTTTATATTTTTGAGTTACTCGACTTCACAGATTGATTAGGCTTATCCTTTAAGTTTTAAGCTTCATTTGGACGATATTGTAAGTTGGGTTTTAATTTATTTCGTATAAAACACTATGAAACTTAGAAGGATTGCATCCTGCAAATAGCTCATCGTGACATAACAATCACTTATCTTTGATCGTTCTTATATACTTGAATACCGCAATATTTAATCATCTTGCTGGACCATAAGCCTATGCTGTAAATGTAAGATATATATGCATGAAAACAGGAAACATTGTCCTAAAATTGATGGTTTATAACGACCATGCTTTTTATCCTAGAAAAATTATAATTTATCACCTGACCTCATTGGCAGAGACGTTGGTGCTGTACATCATATTCCATATTCAAATCACTTCATCTGTACTCAATACAACGAGCAAAGACACCCACGCACAGACCTGTCCACTTGTCGTAAAACCGAAATTGTGCCGTAAAATATACACTCAGATTGCTTCATAAAAAGCTTCTGCTATTTAGCAACCGTATGGAGTGTCTATTGATCTATGCTTTGTCTTCTCCTCTATACTCTGCAAAAAGACTAATGTAACAAGCATTTGACAAATCATCTCTCAACAAGGCAGGGCACCAGACCACCATAGTTTTTGGCTGATAACTGTGGTTGCCCATTAACCATCCCGACCAACACCAAGTAAGAAGAATAACATTCAATAGCACGTCAACATGGGTAATAAATGTAAACCTGGCAGCAAGCAATGAACTATCTTGCTTGCAACAGTTCGTCTGTACAACTGTGGATCAGTAAGGTCCAGTCAACCAAAATAAACAAAGATTCATGTGATCAAAGATGACAGGGGATTTCAAGGCCAGCAAATCTCATAAGGAAAATTGAGAATAATAGGATAACACTTCTTTAATATAGAGTCTTGACAGTCTATGACTGGATATTGTGAAGGTAATGTTTCATCATGAGCCTAATATTTATATATTTGTTTATCTTAATTCGTGCATGATTGTTTTAACTACATGAAAACACAATTATCACTGAATTTTTAAACCTAAGTAGAATAACCCCTTGACTTACTTTTATAGGCTTTTACAATTATTTTAAAATATGAAATGAACTAGTAAGTTTAAGGATGGGAACTCTTGCTGATGTTTCAAGTAACGCTCAAGTAACTTCGCTTTAACTTTGTGTTATGAACGTTACTACAAAGCGTTTTCATTAACAAAAGTGACGATTTGGTAACTGAGGGTTTTCTTATTTTACAATAACATTTTGATTATCTTGTAGCTTCAGTTTGCAAATCTGAAAATTAATAGTTGAAATTTGATTCGCACGTAACCGTTACTTTCAAAAACTGAAGAGAAATAATGAAACAAAGGGCAACCTGTCAAACATCTCGTCGATCAGTCTTCAATATGAAAGCCCTAATAGCCATAATCACAGCTCTTCATATTGGAAGTATTAACTTAAAATGAGTGTTAAACTGGTGACACTTTTGTGTCAATTATAGACATGTCCAAAACTTTATGCAGATGCAGACTGCAAACATTTCATCATATATAAGCCGGCATCTTGCTCTAATAAAAATTAATAGCTGCAATTCAAATAACCAACATTCAGACAAAGTTTATTGGTTTCCTTTGTTCATTGTGATACTACTGACATGTAAAGGTGTTTCTTACATTTTCAGGTGTTTCAGCAAGATTTCTCCCATCTCTCTTGTTCGTAGTTTTAATGGCATTTTGAATTGAGCACGAGCGGTGGAGCTATTCGCTAGCATGAATTCTTGCAGGTTTAGGAAGCCGCCTTTTTCAACAATGTAAACGATTGGTATAGATATCTGCTTGGTATCCCTGTATATCCGGTAAAACTCGTGACGTTCGTAAATGTTTTTATCTATTTCCTGTGGATACAAAAAGTGAAAATGGTTTAAAATATTACAGTGAAAACTGTGTCCATATAAAATGAGATACTAGAGGTGACTTTCCAAATTACTTGCAAGCAAATATGTACCATAAAGAGAGAAAGTAATCAGCGTACCCACGTGAACCGAAGATCTCCTCAAATTAGCCTGTTCTTTAAAAAAGGAAGCGAAAATGAAGCTGTATGGCTGACAAGATTTCCACTAGCTTACGGTCACAATTGCAAACTGTTCCATAAAGGGGCATTCCACTCTCCTACTTTAACATCACTTATTTTGAAAGACCGGAACTCCGGGACTACAATTTAGTATCTTGGATGTAACTACTGAGGGAAGGTAAAGAGGGTTGAAAATACTATCAACAAACCCGCTTAATACTCAGTGAGCGTACCGGTATATGAAACAATAGGCCTACCGGGCGGAGAAACATTAAGTGATTTGTCCAAGTTATATAATTCACGAGGGCTAAAATTTTGGGTATCAATAGGGGCAATCACAGAAGACAATTTTTCGTCAACAAGCTTGGAAACTATATGTAACTTAGGTACTGTATAAAATGTCCCAGGAGTGGGTGACGGAGGAATGTAAAAATTTACCTTGTCGGTCAGTTCATACATTCAAATATGTGAAATATTTATATGTCGGCCTAAGGTCGTGTTTAAGACGATGTCGACCTAAGGTGGGATCCAGCGATATATATATATATATATATATATATATATATATATATATATATATATATATATATATATATATATATATGTATATATATATATATATATATATATATATATATATATATATATATATTTATATATTTATATATGTATATATATATATATATATATATATATCAAGGTCAAAGTACTGCCCAGCACTTATGAAGTAGGTAGGTAAAAATGAAGTAGTAAATAGTGCTAAAAGTTTGTAAAAAATTCCACGACGTTTCGGGTTTAAACCCTTCATCAGGTGGCAAAAATGCAACTGATCGTTGACACGGCCAAACGTACAATTTAAAAAATACACAATAAAATTGGGCACGGTAAACCTCGGCTAGGAAAACAGACAGTGTTAAGTGGTTACCACAAGTCCAAAAAATGCAGGAATTGCTGCGTTATAACAGTTCAAGTCTAACGTTCAGACCATGTGGGGACAGGGTTCCAAGTTTCATGATTAGGCGGTTTTCGGCAGCTAGGCGGTCATGATCGGAACCTCGACACGAGATGGCCGCCGAAACCATCAAGTAACGGATCGAGCATGTTGACGGGGGATTGAAGTGTGTGGCTACCGGGAACCCTGGGAGGTTCTGTTTGATTGACCTCAGGTGCTCGGTGACTCGGTCAGCAAGACGACGTTTTGTTTCTCCCACGTACAGTATATTACAGCGTTTACATTCGAGAACGTAAACAACATTGGCTGAAGTACAGGTAAAATGCTGATGAACGTTAAGCCGGTTGTTGTTGGGACCTACAATGGAAAGGTTTTTGTCACAACTGACCACCGGGCAAGTATTGCATCTCCCACGGTTGCAAGGAAAAGTTCCTGGGGTGTTAGGCACTACTGCTTGAGGTTGAGAGGCACGGACCAAGTGCTTAGATATGTTCTTTTCAATTCTGAATGCTGTGATGGGGGGTTCAGGGAAATGGTCACGGGTGGATGGGTCATGACAGAGGGTCTCTACATTCCTGTAAATGGCACTTACAATGGGAGTTACAGATGGGTGAAAGGATAGGACCAACGGGATACGTCTGGTGGGTGTAAGGTCAGTTTTGGGGGCAAGGGCAGAGGCTCTATCAATTCCTTATATGCGTTTCAGGGCATTAGAGAGCACTCTTTGTGGATACTGGCGTTGTTGAAAGAAAGAAATAATCTGCTTGGAAACTGCTGGTCGTCGGAACAAATCCGTCTGGCCCGTAAAAGTTGTGAGAAAGGAATCGAATTGGTACAAGATCTGGGGTAGTTGGAAGGGTACATGAGGTAGTTGTGAGAGTCAGTGGGCTTAAAGTGGAGATTGGACTTGATTTTACGGTCGGAGATGGATAGTTCCGTGTCTAAAAACACTACTGAGGCGTTGGAAATACAGTGAGTGAATTTCAAAAACGGGCAGAACGTTTCAGCAAAGTTAATGGACTTTTCCAAATCGTTTCGAGGACCCACTGCGACCCCAACAATATCGTCAATGTACCCTTTATAAAGTATGGGCTTGATCCCGGTGTATCGAGAGAACATCTGCTCCTCAAAGTGGCCCATGGTGAGGCAGGCAACAGAAGGTCCCAGTTTAGTGCCCATAGCTGCTCCTTTAATTTGGCGGAAAAAACGACCATTGAACTGAAAGCAATTTGTGTGAGGACTAATTCTGTCAAGCGAAGAAAGGTGGTGGTAGGGATGTTAGGGTCCTGGCGTTGATCAAGGTAATGGCGTATGGCTGCTAAAGCAGCGTGATGGGGGATTGAAGTATAGAGGCTGCTGACATCCATAATGAATAAAGTACGTTCACTGGGATTCTCAGGAAACTCAAAATTTTGAATTTACCTAAGGAAGTGAGAAGTATCCTGGATAAACGAAGGTAGGGTTGAAACTAATGGGGAAAGTACAGAATCTACGTACTGTGAAATCAGAACCGTGGGGCAGCTGTGGGAAGACACAATGGGACGACCAGGATTATTGGCCTTGTGAATTTTGGGCAGTAGATAGAAATTGGAGATTTGTGGGCAAGGGTGCAGAAGGGCTTTAGCCGATTCAGGAAGATGTTTTTTACTTACAAGGGTAGCTAAGGTTTTCTTGACAAAGGTTTGGATTTCAGAAGTGGGGTCCATCGGCAGTTTGGTGTATGCTGTTTGGCCTGAGAGTTGTTTCTCAGCTTCAGAAACATAAAGATCTCGACGCCAAACAACAGTGGCACCGCCCTTGTCAGCAGGCTTAATAATCAAATTCTTGTTCTTCTTGAGGGACAGAAGGGTCTTCTGCTCGTCTAAAGACGTTTGGCCGTGTCAACGATCAGTTGCATTTTTGCCACCCGATGAAGGGTTTAAACCCGAAACGTCGTGGAATTTTTCACAAACTTTTAGCACTATTTACTACTTCATTTTTACCTATATATTTATATATATATATATATATATATATATATATTTATATATATATATATATATATATATATATATACACACACATACATACATTTTCAAAAAGTAAGGACTACCTTTGAAAGCTTTTTTGGTTCCAGGTCACTAGGCAGGCTTTCACCTGTTTTCGTGTCGAGTTCCAGGAAAAATATGTGAAAGAGACTTGTTCGTTCATTTTCTGTGAATGTATTCGCAGGAAAAAAAACGATATACATTAAAATAGGTACATCTTTATTTTTTCAAGATGGGAACGGCTTTTGCCTTTGGTATATAAATGAATATCCCCGGCAACCACCTCATTCTATGATCCAGCAAAAGTATTTGAGAAGCACCTTTTCTACGGTTTTACTTCGTTAAACATTTCACTACGAAAAAGACTCACATTCTCTCTGAACGTGTTGAAACGTGATTTTCATTTCTCAACATAAAGATTGGAAACTGATCTATGGCATATTGAAATTTACAAAATGGATATAAAAGTTATCGAATAAATATTTATAATAAAGTATATGTTGTCAAATGGAGTGATTCCTGGTAAGCAATAGTTTTAGGACGGTTAAGTTCATTTTAGTAGTGAAAGCAGACACTGTGGTTAACAATGCTTATCTGTGTTTTGTTGCTCAATGTCACTGGTAGCAAGGCCGGCTTTCGTGACAGGGGACATGGTCCAACAATAATTTGTTTGGGGGACGGACCACCTTCCGTCCTTCCAATATGTGGTGAAGGACCATAATGTTTGCTAATATTGTGAGTACGAGAGAGCCCCACCAATAATTTGGTTACAAGAGGTGGAATATTTACGATATTTAAAAAAAAAATATGTAACAATTGCAGGTATTTGTGTACACTTTGCTATGACTAAAAAGTCATAAAAAATAATTTTTCACACGATTTTTAGACACAAATGTACATTTTATCTATAATATGGTTGTGATGGTAATAGATTTGCTCAGTCGTCCTATAGAAATGGTAAACTGCAGTAATTTTTGCTAAAGTTGGTATGTGTGAGACTATTTCCGATCCAATAATTTAGGGAGCACGGAATACTTTAGTATTTTGGCAAAACCGCAATAGGCCCATTTGCTTATATTTGCATGTAGGCCCATGAGGCACGATCCCTAGTATTATAGTTGAGGGGGAAGGAATGTTTTTTAACCTATCTCAATTTTTCGTCATAGATCTTTATTTGATTCAACTATTACTAGATTCGATAAAAAATGAAACACTTGGGGTCAATTTTAGCCTTATCAAGTAACATATTAGAACACATTTCTGTTCTTGCCCCTGTTGGAAAGACTGTTTTCAAGGTTTAATGGAACGTTTTGAGAAGAACGTGTCTTCAGGAAAATTGGGTTATACGTATTTCAACTATTGTGTGGATTTTGTCTTATTATTTTCTTTCTCTTTTTTACCTTTTTGTATCCCAGTGTTTCCAGTCCCTTTCATTCATACCTCAAAATGAATGACAGCACATCCACACCTAGATCACCAAGGGAGACCTAAATTTTTTCATAAATTTCCATACCACAAATGGATATGGATAATTTTGCTTGTGTATTTTTAGCGCACTCGCGACAATTGCTGACCCTTTAGAGTAATATTTGGGAAAATATTAGGACTTAATGTTTCGAAAGTTACCTTTGAGGTCCATGGGACCCTTTTTTCATTAATTCTCTCCAAGCATCATAATTTTTCTTTGCAGTAGTGACCAGAGTTTAGCCTGATATGTTTTCAAAACAGGTCAAACTACTTTTGTTGAAGGCAGCACCACTGAATTTCATTCGATTGTCATTAACTTTTTTAATACCGGCCTCTGCCGTTTTCACCCTAACTTCATGGGCATGGTCTAGTTGTTTGCACCATGGGAGTATGCTACTTCGGATTTCGTGACAGCGCACAATGTTGTAATTATGACAAAATTTTCTTCTACCTGCAAATTTTCTGTGCGATTCGCGCGCAGGTGGAGTGCTCGGGTTTTGTTAGGAAGTTTCTTGTTACTTTTTTATGCTCTCCTTCAACCAATCAAATTAGGGAGCTGTGAGGGACATCTCCACGCTCTAATCAATTGCAGCTGTTGGACATAAAACTGCATTGAAAAAGTTTGGCTTTTACTAACTTTGGAATGCACACCCACAGCTACTTGTGACTATAAAAAAGGAAAATTTATGCGTCTCCGGCTCCACTAAGGAGCATATTTTGTTACCAGCATTACAAAGGTAAACCTGTACAATTACATTTCCATTAGCGTTTACGAATACATATATGTCCATGAATACGTTTACATATACATATGTAAATATACAGACTGAGTTTGTACATTAAGGAATGTTTTAGAGTAAACCGAACGGGTTACAATATGGCCACTGTTACAAATTGATTTGCTTTACCTTCCTTTATAATAAAGCATCTTGGAAAATTAAATTTTGTCATTAAGATAGAGTATTCAGGGTGCAAGTGATTTCTTCTAGCCATTAGTGACGACAATTGGGGATCGCAGGAGATCCAACATGCTGTTATCACCATGTTAGATTCCATATGCAACAGATCACATCTAGGTTTCATGCATATTCTTGTTTATCGGCAGGTCATACAATTTGTGTAACTCGTTTTAACCATTTGATTAATATTTAACCCAGGGGATGAATGTGATTTCTATACATTGACTTTGGTGATCCGAAAGTCACATTTGTCGCCAATAATGGCCATAATTGTTGCAATAGTTCGGTCGGAGCTGTGGTTGCTGCTCTTTTCATTGAATCATGCAAAATAATATGTGCATCAACATATAGCTGGCCTCCCAACAACTTTTGAGAAATTTTATTTATGATTTTATGCTACGTTCATTATGGTTTTTACGCCATTTCATGCCACTGTCTGTGATTTTTACGACTATTTTTATGCCGTCTCCTCTGATAATTATATAACCACCCTCCATAACCTGTTCCTTTTAATATTTTAATGTAATCAACTTTAGTCTCAACTGTCTCATAACATATCCCATTACAGAGTAATGTTACATTTAATGCATTATGGTGCTATTAGGCTTGGTGCATGTCCATTTAAAGTGTTACCCATCAAAAGTAGTATCCTTACCTTTCAGAGGTCGAAATCTCTTACCAACCTATGTTTTATTGGATATATTGAATTTGCATACGTAAAGTTAATAATGATGTGACTTAAATGAGAATCCAGTTAGATTTTGATCATTTTGATATTGACAGCTGAGAAAGAGAAAAGACGTTCTTGGCCGTAAGCTCAAACCTCAATGTCTTAACCACACATGAAAGCTCTGAGCTGGATGTGCAAACAGTTGTGGTCCCAAAAATTACAAGTGTCATGGAGGGACAACTTGTGAGACTTGAGACAATGGGTTATTTCTGGCCAATACTTCTGCTGAGCACATTAGACTCTCAATGCGAGTAGATTATTATTTCAAGTCAATGGAATAGTTAATGGTAATGCACCATCCTAGGAGCTAAAAGATAAATAAAGAGAAATAAATAAAGGTTTACCAAAAATTGATTTTTCACATCTGTAAGGGGGTAGTGAAAATTCTCCACACTGAAGGGAC
Organism: Holothuria leucospilota; assembly: GCA_029531755.1. Lineage (NCBI taxonomy): Eukaryota > Metazoa > Echinodermata > Holothuroidea > Aspidochirotida > Holothuriidae > Holothuria > Holothuria leucospilota. Next base: position 5,041,307 of record CM055967.1, on the reverse strand, counting down.
TGTTGAATACTCGGGCTCTCAAATGAATCCAGTAAAGAAAGAAGGAAGACAGTAGGGTCGAGATTCAAATAGGAAAAGTTTGAGATTGTTTAGATAAAAGTAGGGCTTCAAAAACTTTTAGGCAGAGTTTCATCAGTACCAAAATGTTTAGAGTATACAGGTCAGTGTGTATCACATTTTTGTTAATAATCACGCTTGAGCGCATTTCTTTCATACTAGCAATGCCTGCTCAATACTACTGCACATAAGCTTTTCTCATTGTGGTGGTATGACACATTGACATAATTACACATTAGTAGAGCTGTCAAGGTGAGCTCTTCAAACTTCTAGAGCACATGAGCAGACACAGTCCACCTCAGCTGGGGCTGAGGTGAAAAAATTACTTTCAATTTGAGATGTGCCTATAGAGAGCAGGAAATAATCTTTTAAGACAAAAAAAATCCCATACACATTTCTCTTTGCTTCCTCTAAGAAAATACTCTTTCTGACTATATTGTACAAATCAATGCAAATCCTAAGACTTTTTAGATACAGAAGAGTCTTGTTACAATGTTTGTGCTAAATGTTTTCATGTTTGATCAAGATTCTGTTACAATTGGGGGAAGTTCCAAAAGAAAAGTAAGGTTGGTATAAATATCCTGCACATACACAAATTCTGGGGGATTAGGAGTATTTGTAGGAGGGGAAAATGACATATACTTTTTTAAGACCTGGTAAGTCAAAAAGGATAAAAAATTAGGACTTTCGAGAAAAAAAATGAAAAGTGGGAAAAAGATTTGGAAAAGTAAAATAACAGAAGATAAATGGAAGTCACTTGAAAACCTAACAACTGTACTTTTACGAAGGAAACAAGCGCTGCATTTGGAATTGAATATCAACTGCTTATATGCAAGGATAAGGACACATACTTTGAACATACTCTTGCATAAATAGTCTTATCTCATCTCTCTCATTTACAACGTATACATACACATACAGGCATAGCTAACTACTGTTGGACGTACACAAATGTTCCTTCGTCCACACGTGGTATCACACTTTCATCATAACTTATTATCTCACCTTCTCTGTTATCTTTGTACAGCCCCGTCAGGAGGACAGAATCGGAAACTCAGTAATGAGATAGTTAGACGGAATCGTCCCACTTACTAAGGGGAAAGGCGAAACATTAGTTGAATCTACCCAACTTTTTATCTCGCGTTTTCTGCTGTATTTGTACACCCCCGTTATGAAGGCAGACTCGAAAACACAGAATGCTAGCTACTGGGGGCTTGGGGAGCACGAGCTCCCAACAAATCGTCGTACCCCCAAGAGCCCCCCCCCCACTGGCTATCTGGGGAAAAATCACTCACTGTCAATAATTTTGAATAGATTCTGATTGATTGTTACAAATTCAATGTGTCTGAGAGTAAAATAGAACCAAAGTATACATTTTTTTCACCAAAATTGCACATCTTGATGACTGCTATCAAGCCTTGCAAGTGCAATTTCCGGCGACCTGGGATGTATTAAAGTCTCAAATTTTCTTGGTACTCTCCGCGCCAACTCACGGTGGCGCTCCACTTAGATAGTAAATGGGAGCCCCCACAAATATCTTCAGCCCCTTTAAAGGCCCCAACAAAAAATCCTAGCTACGTCACTGAAACTCCCAAACTTATTATCTCACCTTCTCTGTTGTCTTTGTACAGCCCCGTCAGGAGGGCAGATTCGGAAACACAGTAATTGGATAGTTCGACGGAATCGTCCCACTTACTAAGGGAAGCCTTTATAGAATCAGCTATAACCGTCTGGTCAATCTTCTCTCCAACTAGATTTACCAGAGTTGCTTTTCTAAAGCGTAGTTAGAAGGAAATAGTGAAAAGGCGAAAGGTATATTAGAACATTTTACGAGGGTTGAACGAAAGTAGTTAAGGCTATTGATAGGAAACAATTGATAACTTGTTTTGCTTTACTGTAATATACCTTTTCCAATTCACAAACATGAGTTTATGACATGTCGTGAAGGGTACTAAATGAGTGTTAATTTCATCCTTTAAAAAGTTTAAATAGTTTCAAAAACAAAGTAAATCTTTTTTTGCAAACATTTTTGGTTAATGACATTACTGCAAGTGTACTTCAAGTATGGGAATTTACGTTAAAGAACAAGTTCAGAAACTTGCCTAGAGTAGGTACATAGGGCTTCACGAGAGTAGAAACTGAAGTAAACAACACCACAACCTTGCAAAGTGAGATGCACCGCTCTTAGAGTGGTAACTCTATACTCGCATCCCCGCAGGGCACCCTCCAAGATTTTTTTTTGACAATAAATATTCCTGTTCCATATGAAGTCATTTATTTATCCGTAATACTGTGACTAGTTGCCTTTAAATAGACAAGCAAGATCTTTGAACATGGCAAATGACAAGACAAATTAATACCTGCCAACGATGAGTCTATTAAATACAAGATTTGTTCTGTTAATCCCAGTATGCAGAGTTTGCTTGCCATTTCCATTTTAATTTTACCAGAATATGTAAAACTAGGACGTGAAAATAGACTTAGAAGCTTTCGAAGGTAATATGTAGTCATTTTTTTACCTGTAGAGTACTTTCACCTTAGGACAATTTTGGTAAAACCCAGTGATTTCAACCACGTCACCTAATCGATATCTGTAAAGGCCATACATCTGAGTGAATACTACTTCGTACTTTTCACCAACTTCAACTTCGTCCACTAAAAAGGTCTTAGGATTTGACTTGTCACTAAGTAAATAAAAGCACATAAAAATTTTTTGTCTACTGATGGTCAAGTTTCCACGCTTCGTACGTTCCTGGAGGATTTAAAACGTAGGATTATCAAAACATAAAATTAGCACATGGTAGTGTATATATATATATACTTTCTTGCAGATGTTACCTTCGGTGAAAAACTATTAAAGCAAAATTTGGAACGCTATTGTCTGCTACATTTTCAAGGTCTAATATCGACATCATAATACACTAAACATTAAAGAAGCACCACTCCGTCTTTGACCCAATATGTCATTGACGATGACCTATTTCATTTCTATTTATTTTTAAAGCTTTAACATGTCGTATGCTTGGCATGGCCGAAAATGAAATTTATTGTGATCTTAACGACTTGAACATATTATGAGTAGCTTACATGTCATTTTCGTGAATAAACTCGAACACATTCTCCGACAAATGGAGAACGTACTCTGCATCTCCTTCGTTGTATGGCCACAGATTCAAACCAAGAAGGTTCTCCGAAGAAATATAAACAGGCGAATACATCTCTACACCTGCATTAAATTGGACAGAAAATAAGAAATGGCCAGTCTTAGGTTAAACAATTAAGGTGACAGCTCGCCATGCACTCATGCCGTTACATTTACCAAAACGGGAAACTTTTGAAAAGGTCGTATTCTGGATTTTTATTCCCTAGGGAAAGTGGAATTTTAACAAAAAGTGGAGGGTTAGCACCACATGGCTTACAGCGTATTCTTCTGCCATGAACTGCATCCAAGATTGCCAAAGAAGGCTCTTCTGAAAGGGGAGTTTGTGCTCCTGACCTCTTCTTTCATTTCAACTTCCATACATTTCCATCAAAGGTTTCATTAGACAAACACAAACTTGATAAAGAAGAGTGATAAGGATGTTTGTGTGAAATAACTTTGTGCAACATAAGAGATGCTAGAAACATTGCGCGAAGCAAGAGAAATATTTTGAAGCTTCGGTATTTATTTCACGTAAATAGACAAATAATGGTATCCCTACTTTCCTCACTTATCACTTAACGCTTTTAATTTTTTGCAGTCTTGGTAGCGGCGTTGTTTGATAGCCTCGTTACCCAGTGGTGACCCCAATGGTTGGGGTCCAACGGCTAAATTCTGTGAGTAACTAAATGCGGACATAAAGCTCTAAACTGACTTGCGTTACAGAATGAAGCTAACTACCGGACAGTAAAAGTTTTTGAAGGGCACGAGATCTTGGTATTTTGAGAAAGAGTTGTGACAAAAACATTAAAACAGACTGCAACAACATTCATACAAATGGACCTTACACTACATCTGCAGAAAACATCAGTTAAATCCCTTTGGCAGTTTTAATTAATTGGTCAAGAATCGATCGATGTGACACGTTCCTCTTTTCCTGGTATGCTGCCTCCACTGAATGCAAGTAAACGACAGTTTTCATGTAACAAGATTTTTTATTTAGTATTATGTACTTAAATATCACGATCATCATGTTAAAACACATGATAATGATGTACATGCTTGGAATATGTAGGAAGCATTTACACCACTTTTCCGTTCTCCTTGTTCCTTTATCATTTTCTCTCTTTCCTTTTTCTCTAAAATTTTTCATTTCTCCCTTTTTTCCCGTGTTTTTCTTCTTGTTTCAATCTGGAGATAGCGCCTCCTACAAATTTCAATCTGAAAATAGTTAGAGTTAAATGGAGTTTTAAGGCTAAGTTTCTAACCATTTGGTTTAAGTCAGGCCGGCCACGACCCTTTTCCAGTTGTGGCTTACTGGTTTAATCTCAATACAAGCCTATTTATTCGATAATTTGAAATGAGGCATTCTACCAAATCACTTCAACGAAGAGTGAAAAACTTTCAATACCCATCCAAAACCACCCACTTAATTACAAAACCCGGAGAAGTGTCATAATTTATTGACTTCAATTGGAAGCGATGGAGCCCTTACCTTTTGCATATGTCTTCTTTACTCTTTGTCTCAATCCAACATTGTCAATTGTTGATATAACTACTAAGTTAGGCCATAGTCGTTTGATGATTCCATCGAATCCTTTTTCTAACTCTCTTCTGACTTCTGTCGCTCTAATAGGATCACCGGATCCTAGAGCTCTAATTAAATATTTACGAATGTCTGAGCATAATTTCAAGTCGGGATTCAAAGTTCCTTCTGAAAGATCGTCTACAATCTTTCGCCAATTACTCTCAAGAAACTTCATGACATCTACAAAGAGGCTAATGAAAGTGACCCAAACAGATCCCACGTTCTTGTCTCTTAAAGCAAATAACAGGTGAATGTATGATGCCTCATATTCTGTCCCAATCATAAATGCAGCTGATGGGGAACTATATATCATCATATCTCTGGTCATGTAGTCCTCGAGTGCTGTTGCAGCTGCCATTGAAATTCCTCCTCCACTCTTTCGTAGCTGAGAGTTACAGTGGTACCTTAGTTTAGATTGCATCGGATGTAACTGTGGATAAACATCATGTAGAAGAGCTTCCTTCAGGATGAAGGTTTTTTCTACATAATATTCATCCTGCGGTATCATCTTACTCCTTCCAGTCGTTCCGCTCGTCAAAATCAAACGACGGACCTTCTCAGTGGTCATGATGTTTTCCTCTCCTCCTGCAATTCTGTTCACAAATGGCTCGTAACGACTGTATTCAGTTATAGGGTGTTTTTGACTGAAATCCTCTAAAGACTTAATACAACCCAAATGGAATTGACATCCGTAAGCGGTGCTTTTGTTCTTCCTAATAATTTCTTGCAGTAAAGTTTCTTGTTGTAGTCGTGGATTCTTGCAACTGTCACGAAAATTCAATAGCATCTTTCTCCCGACGTACAATCGGTAGTACTTTAAAAAGAAATGGCGGATTGTTTCAACAGTTGAATTATGAATCGAGGTTCGTTGGGTAGAGATGAATAGAAGAATAAGTGCAGTCAGTAGGCAAAGCAGGGCAGCCATACCTAAATGAATAAAATTGACATTTAGCCGTTACTTACAATGTAATTGAGTGTATTATGTGGTGTAGAAATTTACCTTCAAATACAAAGTAGGCAATGTGAATTAAGATGGTCAGCAACTTTCCGAGTGCTGACTATCATTTAATTCCAAGTCAGACACACCGACCAGCATGAGTCTCTCCCTTTTGTTTGAAATTTTCGGCACCACAAATGACCAATTCATCGATGGAAAACTCTACTATACACTTACGTAATCATTTTAAGATTGTGCTCCACCCATCAAGCTAATAAAACTACCACTGAATTTAGACTTGAACAAGTAAATAGTGACCCATTGCATTTATAATTTTATGAATCTAGTATCAAAAATGTTGAAGGTTTTGGAACCATTTCAGTTGGTATTGTTACTGTTTTTATCTTAAGGCCTTAAACGTTTGCAAGGCTCAACAATCGGACTGCCAATAGTTCCTATTTTTGCTTTTTTCCTACTTGGGCAGTAAATTTGGACGAGTGCGAAAAGTATTTTTTATATGACTTTAGCCTAGCTGGGCATGAAATTTAACTTTAAGTTTCGTGTGCAGCAGGTCAAGAATCTTTTGCCTTAAAGAGAAAGTGTTGGTGTAGAGTACAAATGCTGTGCTGTATATTCCAAAACATTTTCACTAATAATGGACCTCTAAAATGGTTTTAACGTTAATAAAATATTTCTCTGGGGTAGAATGATGTTTAAAATCCCTTTTCTTTTTTTTTATGCAAGGCAAATATTACCGAGCTTTTGAGGAAAAACAAATAGTAACGGCCAGCAAACTGGTCAAGGAAAAGTAATGGTTCAGACCCAAGGCTGCCAAGCTTGTGGCGTCCCAGAACCATCACTCCGGTTTCAACTTAAGAAGAGCAAATGGGGCAAATTTGAAGCTCTCTGGGACGGCCCTCTCTCATTCCCCATGAGAAGCATACAGTTTGCTTCAAGACTACATCATTCACCGTGCAAATTAGGGTATCCCTTCTGCCGCTCAGACGTATTAAGAATTGCAACTCAGGCAGCGTTTTTTTTTTCATGTAAAGGAAGACCCAAATCACCTATTATCACATTACTAGCTCAATGGTTTCCCTTCCAGGTGTCCAGAATTAAAGGTAGTGAGATCACCAAAACTTTGCGTGAAACGGGCAAAAGCTGTTACAAAAGAATACATCTCCAAATATTTCAATGAACATAACGTTTTGATCAAATATGAACTGAAAGATAAACTGCATTTTGATCTTTAATGTTTATGAGACTGGCTTCAATTTTTACACATACCGACAAACCATTCAAAGACTTTTACTACCATGAGTGTCAAACATATTTGAGGAAAAACCAAGGTCAAGTAATAACAAGGTACAAGGTATGTCAACTGATATCCAACGCATACCTCAAGGCATTCACTCCATCAAACCTTATTGCTTCATTCAAAAAATCTGGTGTTTTCCCCTATAACAACGATATCCTTATCCTTAACGAAAATCACTTTCTTTGTAAAGACTTGGAGGCAAACGTTTCTGGCCCTCTTCCTTACACACTTGCTGCAAACTATGATAACAGAAAATTTGTGAATGACCTAGTACCCCAACCAAAACCAGTCGAGGCAAAGGAAAGATGGGTGGCAGATAGACCTGGTGGTGTGACAATAGCTGAAGGAAAAAAAGCATCCCGGAAATTAAAAATTCATTCAGTAAAAGAAGAGTGCAAATAAAAAGAAAGTAGTAAAACTCTTATAAGCCTCAAAAGGAAGCTTCATATCACAAATTGGATACAATCTCATCTGATGAGCCAGAGAAAATTGAGGGTGATGTTTGCTGTGTATGCAAGAGGTTTTTACCTCCAATACTGAGGGGTGTTCTCAGGAGGCATGTGACTTTTTTGGACTGGGAAAGTGCAGTTGTGGCCACTGGACACACCTTTAATTCTGTGTTACAGAAAATGTGGAAGGAATAACGAATGCTAGAGACTTTACGTGCCCTCAATACAAGATGGTGGAGAATAATACTAAACGGTAAGCATTCCTTAACCCTTTTTCAGTTATGTCACTCAAACAACAGTACAAAGATGCCCGATCCTAAATAAATGGATGTTAGGATCATCAAAATTTCAAACACCAAATTTATGTAGACCATTCGGAACCATGGAAACAGTCCTTAGTCTCAGTTCAGTTTAGCAATGATTCATTCACAACACATATTCGGTCGATCATATTCTCAATTTTCATTCAATTGAAGCGTGCTGTATGTCAAGTTAAAGGCGACGAACTAAAAAAAAAACTCTGGTTACAATTTTATGGATACAAATGATAAATAAGAAGATATTTGAGAAAAGCGGTTAAAAGTGCGCAATATTCCATATAACCATGCCATATTAGTGGTATGAAATGGACGGGTAAGGTACACAGAGATTACATCTGCAGCGCAAGGTCATACGTTTGAACCAAGTCCGCTTACAGGCTTGCATAGCCATCATTGCTACATGCTACTTCTAAGTTCTAGCTAAAGTTGTTTAAACTACGCCTACGCCTACATCATCTATCTCGTACACATTTTAAAAATTCCCACAACTATAATTCTCCTACCACAGGGCTAAAACCAACATAATTACCGCCTTTGACCCAAGTCTAGCTCCAAGGCATGGTCGTCAGCTTGCTGTCAAAATGTCAGGGGTAGATGAACTGATAAGTGCAAACAGTTACACATCACAGTACAGTTTAACTCTACTGTACAGCTGGATAATAATTTACCATACTTACTGTGATGACGATGCAAGAAACTTTCGTAGCGATAAACTTTAAACAGCAGGTAGCCAGAAGTTAGTTGCCTTAACTTCAATGCTCAGCCCAATCTCCATAAAATAAGATATAATGTTAGTAATCAGTCTTCCTTTTAAACAACATCGTCTTCTTGTATAATATCTTTCTCAAAAATTTAGCAAAATTTTACCAGCAAATAACTGCAGTTTGAGTACCGTTAACGACCTGTGGTTAAGTTCAAAATGTTCGTCTGCCATGGATGGCTAGAAAATATCAAATTCTTTGCTAGTCGTTACTTTATAATAGGGCCAAAAGGCACCAGGAAGAATCAGAATTTGATCTCTGAAATTTTGTTGAAAAAGTTACTCTTTGATGTCTTCTTAGTCAAATATCTGTAGGTGTTTATCGCTTCGTTCCGCTCAGCCTTTGTGATGACTTCATCGTCGGTCTCAGACCGCAATTTGAGACACGACACCCTTGCATTTATCTCCTTACCCTACGTACACTGTGTATGTAACTTGTCACGTGAATCGTTTTTGAAAGATTGCGCAAAAACGCAAACAAATTGGAAACATTTGATATTTGTCTTTCATTATCTCAATGCGCCAACGTGATCCCACCAAGTTTTAACTGAAATAAGTTTAAGACCCTTTTGTTTTGTTAGAGCATCGACTTATGAGGTTCTTGAAAACTGAATGAGGGCGCTGTTGTTCAAGGGTTCAGGTCGACGCAATATGACGCACCAAAGAGATCCCAACATTTTTTTTTACTTTAGCTGTGTACCCACCAGATGATTTCAAAATATGTTTGCCTTTTACTGGGATGTGCTTGGCGCACACTTTACTATTCTGAGGAATTCAAAAATCGTTTCAATGATTTATTTTACATTAAATTTTACGATTTTCCTACGACAACACTAAAAGTGCAGTGAACCGAAAAATTCTACTTTATCGTCATTGATTGTTTGTACAAGTAGAGTGCGGTCAGTGATCGCTCACTGACTAAACATGAGAAGTTGAAGCACAAGCACGAGTTGAATAAACATTTCACGCATGATTGCACTTTTAAGTGATGACTAACCACATCTGCATCTGCAGAAGAGTAGAAACAGGCTGTTCTCTTTCACAAGCTGTACTCCCCAAGATTGCTAATAGAGAAGGACCTATGACGTACTTCTTTGTTAATGTGTTCCATGAGCGTACATATGGATTAGCACAATAGGACTTTTGTTTTATCAGACCTAGGGAAAAAAGGAGCAGCTGTGGTCAGTTCACTGCGGAGGGAGGATGAGCAATGAATTGAAAGGGAATTCGTGGTCATTCAAGTAAGATTAATTAGATCCAAATGGAAAAGGGTGACCGGAGTTCTCACAGAGAATCCGAATTCGCAACAAAATCCGAATTTGCAACGATCAGAACTTTATGTGGTCTGAATTTGGCATGAAATTGGGATGTATAGTAAAAAACGTTTACTTCAATTTCCATATAGTAGTAGCCTACCCAGAGGGAAATTAACCGTAGACCAACCGGCCTTGGCTTTTCAGGTGAACGGTGCGAGGACGCCAATGACACATTGCAATCTTACAATTTAATTCGTCAGTCGATCTCGTGAATATGCAAAGGTATGAAAAAGCTGGAGAGTCCTTGGGGTGGAGGTTTTATCCTAACATGATGAAAGTGCATCATCGGAAAGGTGACGAAAAATTGCTTCTATCACTATAAATGTAATAAAGGGGAGACGGATAGACCACTGGAAATGGTTTGCTTGTCAATTAGCACCGTATAAATTATATTTTAGATCAATGCAAACCATAATTTGATTGAAAAATTGTAACAAATAGTCCTATGGTTCAGTCCGGTCGACTCATAAAATTCTTAAAATGGTAAATATACCGATTAGGATACTGACGGTGATATTTCTACTGTAGCTTCATATTACAACTCAAACATACTTAAAACGTATTGGAGGTGTCAAAATCTCTATCTCAAGGATTGTTTCTGAACCTGGAGTACCGGACGTGGACCTTGAACGAAGAAAAGAAGACCACGTGAGCCTTGTTTTCAAAACTTAATCCATACAATATGCATGTGTTTGCCCTAGATAAAATTCAGAAAAGCGACTTATTGGCACTCGAATCTTCATCAAATAGCTTTAATAATTTGCTTTGTTTCCAACAGAAATTACATTTTACCCAGATTTTAGCACTGATTATCTAAACCGGTGGGTCGAGTATTTCCAAGTGACGGTTGACATAACGTAAGATTGAATACCCAGCGGCCTATGCCTAATCGTAGCATAACGCCTGTTCGAGCGCGGGCCCCCTACACTAGTAACGCACAGGCTATTGGCACAAAAGACTCCTATGCGTAGATAAATAGTGGGATATAGTGGTGCATATTTTGCACTGAATAAAATTTCATGGGAAAGATTAAACGCTTAGGCTTGTTTCCAATGAAAAAGAAAAGAATTCAGAACATTTTCGTTACACCAATGGGTATATTTGAAGCGATATGTGTTTGTGGTTCCTGTTCTTGTCCTAGTTCTTCCTATTTTATTTGATATTGATAGATCGGCCCAGCCCTGTAAAACTCACATGAGTTCCGGAACCCCATAATCGACATGAATGTCTGAAGCACATTGCTACCGAATTATTCAGTTCCACTCGTTGAACAAGAATATAGTTATATTTTGTCTTGATATAAAAAGATGCTTCCAACAACATCAGTGATTAATTAATAAATCCAGTAGCTTACCTCCTAGCAGTTTCAATGCGAAGCATAACGGAGACCACTTTATGGCTGTCATGTCCTCCGAGAAGAACACAAATTGACCGACCCCAACAGAAAGTAGGAGCAGAACAATGGCGTTGACAACAAGCACACCCCTGGCCATTATAAACAGGTCACTAAAGGATACAAGTTTTGCACAAGTGTGATGTAAATATACTTCAAGTTGAGACGCGTGAGTCACTGTAAGTATAATAGAAAAAATTCTCGGGCAAACACAAATATATACTTTATCTGTATGAAGTAAATAACAGCAAATAGAACAGTATGGATTACGGAAGCTTTAAATGAGCAGACCGCTAACACACTAGCAAGTTTGTCATAATCGCGGCACGTCATTAAATGCTCTGCAAAAGGTGCTGGTTTATACACTGCGAGACCCTTCTGTGGCATATACCAGTATAAAATCTCACACTGAACCTGTATGTTGAAATAGGACAGTGTCTGTCATAAGAGGTGAAAGGGGAGGACACGCCACATTTAGTTGTCATTAAAACTACTTTATTATACTGGGAAGAAACTGCTGCAAGAAAACACTGTCAGTTTGGTCTAGGGTTCGCACAGTTACTCTGCAGTGTTGATGACAGGTTGCAATCACCTCTCAGATTTTAGGAAAGATGTCAGTTTGCACTCATCCAGTAAACAAAGATGTTAAACAACACCAGGGGGGTTATGATCACATGCCTGCCTTGTAATACACATATCAACGTCAGTGAGATATGTATCACCCAGGTGAAATGATGCAACAGTGAGCAGACAAACGTATCGTGGGTGTTATCCACAATCTTGATCTTCTTCTGTGAACTTCTCGATGGGTAGTGCAGAGGAAATTGCAAAGAAATTAAATGGTGGTGCAACGAACTTTATATTTTCTTATACTGTGTAAATAACTAAGTTGGCATAAACTTTTGTGTAAGATAACAAACATAGAAAGCTATTGTTTATAAAAAACCTTGCACTTATCTTTATGGCATGTAAAATTATTCAAGGTGTATAAACTTGCATTTGTAGAGTGGAAATAAAAAATAACGCTAACAAAATGCATATAAACATTTCAAACTTATTACTATTAAAACCTGTAAAACCTGAGATGTGACCTCATACCAGGTTCTATTGGAAGAGTACCGTATATTGCAAGAGAGCAGATAATGTGTAAAAAAATATTCACCCTGTAAATACTTTGCCACCCAATTTTTATGTCATGCCACTAAATTAATCATTGTTCACTCCGGCTTGGAAACTGAGAAAACATACAATTGGGCAAAAGACCCTACTTATTGCATCACATTAGTTACTGATCTATTGCTGTATATATATATATATATATATATATATATATATATATATATATATATATATATATATATATATATATAGACCTGAGTAGTGAAGAGATGATGACGATGGTTAAAATGTTATTAAAAAGCATCTAAATTTTTATAAGCCAATAGAATACTAGTGAAAGGGAAGGCCTTGGAAGGTTTCACGGAGTTATAGGCCAAACAGAGGTCAGTCCCAAGTACTTATCACGTGTCTCGTCTTTTGGACAAGGGAAGATTCATTTTGACCCTAAATTTGCACAACACAAAGATCACAAGTGTGAATATTTTCTTACACAAGTTTTCTTGCAATATACTGGGGATTATCGGATCGAGTCAACTTGTACTGTTCACTGCTGACCTGCCCCTGTCTGTCGAGCACGATAGCCCAGCACGTAGGGGCGGCTGCACATAGTGCAGCAGGTGGCAGGTTTGAATCCTGGCCGTACTCAGTTTTACCCCAAAATCTCTTCTCTTGTCCAAAAAGGAGAGACACTTCGTTAATACTTTGGATTAAACTCAAGTCGGTCTACTCTGTGAAACTTTCCAACAAATAGAATACTTGTTGATAAGTTAAACGTATACTGTATGCAGAAAGTCAGTAATGAAGCGTATTTTCAAACACGCACTTAGCATCACAATGTGGATGTATATATGTACATATCCAGCCTCATAACATTCAATGGTTTATGTTGTACAAATCAATGATAAACCGATTCCTCTTCATCTTAGTTCAACAAAAGAGGAAACATACCTTTGGCCAATAGATCTTGGTGGTTGCATCATGGGAGACAAACTACTGCTGCCACATATAGCACATTTAAACCACAAGTTAAACCACAATGGCCAAACACCTGAATGTAAACATTTTTACAAACGATTGCTATATCTTCTCCAAAAGAGTCATTCTGACAGCTAAAAATACAGTGGCAGCGCTACGGGGGGTCATGAGGGGGCATTTGCCACCTCAGATTTTGTCCTTGTCCCCCAGTTGCCCCCCCCCCAGCTGAAATATAGTGCATTGGAAGATGCATTATGAACCAAAATATACCTATCCTGAGACTTAATTTTTCACCCAGAAATATGCTAAAACCTCTGAGCTTCCGGGGCTTCGCCCCCTGGACCCCCACCAGGGGCCCTAAGGCGAGCCCTTGGACCCCACCCGCATAAGCTCACCCTTTGCGCTCGGCTTCGCGCTACACGCGAAAAGTTTTTGCCCCCACAACATTTCCCTTTGCTCTCCATTTGCCCCCCCCCCCCACTTTTGAAATCCTGATGCCGCCTCTGTAAAAATATGATTTTGTGGCAGCTTGTTAAAAATCTCTGAATGGTCAACATAATAGTGGGTTGCTGAAAATAAAATATTTGAAATTTGGGCCATATATAAAACTTGGTTCGAAAAATTTAAAACCCTGCTGAAAAATGGAGTGCACACCTACTTCCATTGTAAAATGAATGAACAATAAGCTTGATATACTCTGTGAGTGACCGACTCAAAGCACCACCCTGTCACGAAACTGCACAAATTATTAGTTGAAAACGAGGTGTTTTTTTTTGAAATTGAACAAAACAAAATCCCTTATCTTTTAGGAAACATAAACATGTCAACAAGATAATTTTTGGATTCCAAGTTTCAAAGTGAAAGATGCATGAATCATTATACTACCATGCTTGTCAAAGAACATTTGTACGAATATTTTTACTGTCTATGCTCAGAATTTTCTTAAGTAACAAACTGTCTCCTTAATGGAGTAATGGTCTGAGTTGAAAAGTTCATTTAACCCACTGGGGGTGCGGTCAGTTAATTGAAATTTTCCTCAATTTTCATGGAGTCCGAAATCTACATCGCCTCAACATGAACAAGGCGTCTCCGTCGAGCGCCGCAACGATCACGGCTGCCTAAAAGCCATTGTGTTGTAGCTGTTTTGGCATCCTTTGGGGTGTTGTTGGATGTTTCGGGATTCCTCTTCACGGCCCCTAAAAATCAAGTAGGAAGTATAAAACATACACAATAAAACAAAATGAAGTGAAGTGCACTGCAAACAACATTGAAAGCTCCCGAGGTTGCTCTTTTCTCTATTCCAACCTGGAAATACTTGATACTGATACTGCTAAATTCCTTTCATTCTTAATATGGGGTTTGATAATGAAAAAAAAAACAATAAGCACTGGATGGAATATTATGATGACGAAATAATGCCATGCTTGTAAATGAACTCCTGCACTACAATGTCTGCCACAACCTGGCGCCAGGGCACCCATGCCGGCCTAGGTTTAGTCCATGCTCTCCACAAGGACACTACTGGATAATTGTATTTTTATTCATACAACATGCAGAGGGCCAAGATGCATTCTTTTTACAAGGCTCTTTTGAGATCAGCTGCAGATTAGTTAATAATGTCCTCCCATTAGTCACCTCTTACAGCAGGTTGGGGAGGAGGCGCATTGACACACCAAAAAACAATATAAAACCTCAAAACTCCTTGCAATGAAAAACCCTAAAATACCATATAATGTTGCAAAATTCTGTACAATGATACCATGGGGGCACACTATGGTCAACCTGTAAGTCATGAGTTATTTCACAACGGCAATGAGTAGTGTTTCTTTACATCGGGACCATGAAAAGGTGCCACAAGTTAGGGCCAATAGAAATTGAGAACGGCTCTGGCATCCTCCCTCCTTCCAGTACTAAGAGGATTCTGGACCTTAATGCAGAAATTTAACAAATGCTGGGTATGGTACTGGTAATGGTACAGTTTTCACCTTTTGACACTGGGGGATAGTAGCAAACAACATCACTTTTAGGCAAAATCAACCTCACCCTTAAACATAATGAAGTACTTACTGTACACAACATCAAAACGGAGCGTTTTGCCGAAACCAGTTGTCTTGTTTCGCCCCCATTTTTTTGCAGCTGGTGGCAGAACCTTATCAGACAACACATGGGCCATGATCCTTTTTACTGTCTCCTCCAGGGTTTGTCCTCCCATATCACCAAGGAGAACAACCTGTAAAAACAAATAGCAGCTGGGCTACCTTTTACTTAATACTTAAGACTTAATACTTGACATCCCTTGGGCAATTCTGTCCTGAAAGACTTCAGGTTCTGTACGTCTATGCTTAACTTGAGACGTGCCCATGGTGGGAAGCACCAGGTACTGACACCAGACACTCCAGGCAAAGGTGTCTAATTTACCTGGCGCAAATTTACTGAGCACCCCGCATCAATAACGTGTTAATTTTTAGGTGATATGTAAAACAGAAAAAAGTTACTGAAAATCAAGTTGCTCGAGGAAAATGCCAAAAGTTCTCAAGTGAGGAATAGCCTGAATAAATTTACAAATATCGGCTAATTAGAAACTCACTAATCTCATCAACTTTCCTCTCAATTCAGGAAAAGCCATGTTACCAACATATTGTAAAATACAACTTCAGTGTAAGATAGGAAATCTGTTGTTTTATCACCAAAGTATCAATTCGACAATGCTATTCAGTCGGACAGCACAATGAAGAATAGATCACATCATCACATAAGCATTGTATACATCTATTGTATACTGTAGTCCCTACTTGAATAACTGCACTGTACAACAACTGATAATACGATGAAATGTCCCTTAAACTATTAGCACTGCCTCATGTAACATGCAGAATGACAATGATGCAACCCTTCTCGATATGGATCTTTTGATATGAACACACAGACAGTAGAGACATGAACATGGTAAAGGACCACAGGCAACAAACAGTGCAACATCCATTTCTGCACCCCTACTGGACGTCACCAAAGTTCCATCAAATATCCAGTAATTATCACAAAAAGAGGCTCAGTGCAAAACAAAATTACCAAACGCATGCTAATTTTATCCTCTTTGAAATGATATCTGTTGGTGTCTGCTGATGTAGGACATGACGTCACAGACACAACGGTCGTCACACGCTGCATTAGCTACTACTTGGGTAATGATCCATAGATAATAACCCTACACTCACCAATCCTTTCTTGAAGGCTCGTCTTGCAGGCGCGTATCGAGCGCCATCAGTTCTTCATTAGATGTAGTTAGTTAGTTAGATGAGGTTTAACGTCCCAGTTTCCAACCAATTGGTTCAAGTCGAGACGACCACGGCGTTTTTGCCAGTTGTGGCTCACTGGCTTGTTTTCCCTACTCCATTGCTTATGCTGAGCACCACGCACAAATGCAGTAGGTTCCATTTTTAAAGTCTTTGCTCTGACCCGGCCAGGATTTGAACCCTAGACCTTCCTGCTGCAAGTTGTATGCTCTAACTACTTGGCCACTGCAGTCGGCCATTAGATGTAACTGGAGAAGAGATCCCTTTAGGCATCGTGAAGACGGCTGCTGTTACTGATGTTTCCCCTTGTCCCTGGAAGAGCTGGAACTGTGCAGTATGGATCCATTGGGTTTGCTTGATGCCCTCATGGACATAGAAAATCTTCCGCAGAACAGCATTGTTCAAGGGTGCTGCTGAAAACTGTAGTACATTCATTAGTATTTATGGTTTTGTTATTATCTTATACGAAAGAAGACCTCAGTTACTATCATATAATACAGAAGTGCTTCTCCGTCCACGAAACTATTATATATTCAGCCAGTGAAAATCGGAATCTATATTCACGTCTCACAACAGGCTCACGTGCTCACAGGGGATGCCAGGGCACTGGCATCCAACACATACATGTTATATTGTTCAGTAATTTCGGGCAATTTTAAGCGGCACTCAAAATCAAGAAGACACTATACTTACGGTTTTGCACTGTGCAATGGCTTTTTTTTTAATAATCTCTACTAAACTGACTGCAGTACAGATGCCACGTTCGGGCCATGGGCAGGTTAGAAAATGTTTGTAACAACTCATCCACACAGACATGCAAGTCTTCCTCAGTCTGTAGCTGCCTCTTACAACAGGTGGTAGGAACACCATCGGCACACTCTATCATCACCAGCCCGCAAGGGGAAAGCATGAAAATCTGTTATACCGTATATTCTCTAATAAACGTCCCGTTGGCTTTGTTGCCAGATAAACATTTTGCGAAACAAAATATTTCATAGTCAATAAAAACTTGAACATAACTTTGAAATAAAAATAGCGTTACAGACTAAAACATATTATAAACAATAAGATATAATTATAGGTGTTAAAAGAAAGCCTAAAGATCATAATTGTTTGGTTTGTTTTTTACAAACACCTAAATTACAGTTGAACTGAATGTTTCAATGACAAAGTGTTCGATCTTGCAAAATTTGTTCATATACTTATACAATATGTTGTTTGTTATTATATTTTGCCTTGTTTTTTAGCCCCAAGTTAGTGTACATTAGATTAAATAGTCGCTTAGGATTACAATTAAAATATCAATGATATGAGGTGTAAACTATATAAATTCTACATGTGGTCCATATGGGTAAAGCGATTAAACATGGCTCATCAATCCATGGTTTTCCTACATGGGTACGATATGGGTCCGAGATGGTATGCCCATGCCCATCTTTACCCATGTTCCCCACGGCCATCCCACATGGGGCCCATATAATGTGCTGTCTTGGTAGCATTTAAGATAACTGTGTATATATAAACTGAAAATTACTTGATCATCAATCAGAGAGAGAGAGACGACAAAATCAAGAATCAATGTTGAAATAAAAAAAATTCTCAGGTGAATTTTTCTGACCCCACTTATTTTGTGTTAATTTATTGCCAACCTCGCTTGCAAGGGAGAAACGACCCTAGGTTCACGACTGAAGAGCAAAGATCGGCTCAGTTGTGACAGTCTGGAAATCTACCTCGTAGATTTGAGCTGGGAGAACGCAACATGTAAGGTTCTCAAAGTAATTTTTTACCCTCACTAAAAGCAGAAATGGAGTTAATGTCAGGGTAACTGCCCTCTATTGAAATAGCGCTGTCATGCATTGCATCGTATGTACCCGTCTGCTTGACGATGGTCATGAGGCGCTTCCCTCCGTTAGTCGCTTAGAATACCTCCGCACAACTAACAAGAGATAACAACTACGCCACAGAACTAAGATGTGATTTCAGATTTTTTACAGAAAGTTGTGTTGTGTTATTGAAAAATCTGCCTCCTGTAGATAACCAGAGAAAAGGGCAGGTTAACCGTAGGAGCGACTACCTGCACATACTTTCCCTGTTACGTTTCCCATCCGAAATATACACAGTTGTCTTGATTCAGCCAGGGCGTATATGCTGGAAACTCTTGGAGAAACCTTCTACAACAATCGAAATTGACCAAGGGAAAAACACATTGCTCACGAAGGAAATTGAATGTAGCAATACGATTTTACGACGGAGGTAAGGATGTGGACTTAGTTTGGTTTGGATCGTCATACGTCAGGTTATTGTCCCTTGCTAGTGATCGGTATCTAGACATATTTCGTCAATTAGTGTATCGTTGTCCATTTTGCGTATTTATTTGATATGTAGGCCCACCTGCATGTACCTCTCAAGGACAAAGACTTGGTATGCGGGGAAGTACACAAATGTAGAGGTGTAACTGGTTATCGTTACTAGCGTTCGTGTGCAAACTGTCTTCTTTAATAGTGTAAGAGGGTGAAGTCTACTACCACGGGTGTTATGATGAAAACCTGTGCTTTTGTTCCAAAACATCAAGTGTGCTGCGGAGTATACAACCTAAAAAATCACACTATTCCCAGCTAATGCATAAATAACCGTTGCAATATAAGCCCACTAAATGTACAGTACTTCGATACATGCAGCTGCGTGACCAATTGAATATTCATATAGTGTTGTGATAGGCGCGGTTAAAGCTAGTTATAATGAAAACGGCTTTTTCCAAAAGAGCTTGTAGATTTTGACTGTTTTTGCAAATTTTCTTTACATTTTGCTATTCATACTATCATTTTCAGTCACTAAACAAACAACTTTATCCATGATTAGCATAGTTAGTGTATTGACAAATAAAGAAAAAGATTAGGTCCTATGCATTTCCCTACTCTTGAACAGGTAATATCACTTAAAGTTAATAATCCTATTTCTTTTCTTTTTTTTTGGTGGAGGTAGAAGGTCATCTGGGATCACCGGAGGTCAACATTTGAAACCTACGTTAACATATCTCAAGGTTGGAAGCTTGGATAGATTTCATACTAAGTAGGTGGATGCAATATGGTTAGAAAAGTTGATTTTGGTGAAAGTCAAACTTTATCTGGGATCACCGGGGTCAAACTTTGAAAACCTTGTCAACACGGTATCTCGAGGTAAGAAGTTTGAATGTATGTATATGCCTTATGGTCAGAGTTAGATCCTTATTGCTGTGGTGGGGGTCGTCGGAGGTGACCGAGGACGAGATCAAACACTGACAACCTTTTGAACACGATATCTCAAGGTAAGAGGCTTAGACAGATGCCATACTTCGCATGTCGAAATGTTTTAGTTAGAAAAGAATCCAACAGCTTTTGGTGAAGATCAAAGGTCAACTGGGGTCACCAGGGATCAAATTCTGTAAACCTTCTTTACACAATATCTCAAGGCAGGATGCTTGGGTAGATATCAAACTTGGTACTGGGATACATTGTGGTGAGAAAAAGAACCCTATCGAGTATGGTGGATGTTAAAGGTCATACTGGGTCAGCAGGTGTCACTCTGTAAACCTCTATTACTTTTGTCGAATGTCAGAGGTCAGTTGAAATCACAAGCGGTCAAAAAGCAAAACGAATTCCGAAAGTCAAATATGAACGCAAAACTATATCTTTCCAGCACATCAAGATCACATTCAATCAGTAAATTAAAGGAACGGGCAATTTTAGAATAAATTAGGGTTACCCATGTACTGTATGTGCTAATAATCAAAACCGAATGGACGTTTGCATTCTGGTTTATTTACAAATTAAATTTCACGCCCCAAAAAGTGGGGTCACAGCAATTAGCACGGGCGCCCATGCGATAGGCCTACGCCAGCCCTGTACACAACCTTTTCTGACTTCCATCGATCATTTTTACATCGGCAGTAACATTTGATTCCCTGCAAGTAGCTAATATCGGAGATGTCATCATCACCATGTAAAGTAACAAACGACCCATACCAAAGATGATGACTTTAAAGATAGTGGTGCTACTGAATGTGATTAGGATGAAGCAAATTTTGTATCTGTCCCTATAAATAGCCATAAAACACCAGAACGTTCTGAAGCAATGGAGCAAGAGTTGAAAAACTGGGTAATTTTCAAGCATACACCGACGTTGAAGACCAAGGTCAAAATGCACGGACTTATCGTTGGGTTATAACTAAGAAATCTTTATCCCGAGGGCAGAAGACGGCGAAAGCTAGTCTTGTACTGAGAGGGTTTGAAGAAGAAGAAAAGGTTTAGTCTGTTTCAACAACTGCAGCCAAGTCAACTCTGAGAATAGCCATAACAGTAATAGCCAGTGAAGGATGGCCATGTGAAACAATAGATATAAAGGCAGCGTTCTTACAAGGAAGGAAGATTAGCAGAGATATTGTGACATGCGCCGATCTCACATCCGCCTGGGTTCTTCCATGTACACAAAATAAAACAACGCCGACGTTTATGAAGAAATTAACTGAAAATATATTGAAATAAGTAAAAAATATCTCTTAGTCTTGAAAAAACATTAACATCAGGCGTGGGTCTCCCGTCTTCCACGGTGTGCCTCACTCCCTTGAAATATAAAAACTTATAACATACGTCGCACCACTGTTTAAATTTAGGTGAAATGCAACGAAGTGCATAGATTTGCTGAACTCCCCTGGGTCCACAACATAAACTAAGGCGTGGTGTATCTCGTCATTAACAGGAAAATGGCCTCTCTGGCTTCAATATACATCGGAAAGCAGACAATAAAGAAACAATCCGGAATTTTACTAATGGGAATTCATTATTAGACTCATAACTTGTTTCCTCACTTATATATACATTCAAAATGGTAACATTAACGTTTATCCCATTGCAGCACATGAATGCTGTAACGGCAACGGTTTGGTTAGTATTACCTATGGGTTCTGTGTTTGAATATGTATGAGTACATGTCAGGTCCAGGCCAAAGGTCAGTGACGGGTTTCTGCCCTGAGGTTCAGGGACGCACGCTTATGCATTAATTGTATGTATATCGAGCATGGTCACTTGTCGAGGAGGGCTGGAGAGTGTAAGACGTGGTACGTGGTGTTGACACAGTTGTAGACTCGTCGTCGTTGTTTTGTAATTTGTACCCTAATTTTCCTCACGTATGTGCTGTTAGAACGTTTCACCATCTGTTTGGAACCAGAACGGTATCTATGTACTTTATGTTCTCTTACTCTTAATCAAATATATCATATCAGCAAACGAGAACTTTGAACTGTAGTCTGCATTTATTGGATGTAACGTGTAACCTTTGACACTAACAGTAACAGCCGTGACATGAGAGCCCGAGTCGCAACGATGCACTGCTGTATTGCGTGTACTTTTCGTGGGAACTTGTGTGCTAACGTTGGCAAGTATTGACCAGGGTCGGGGGATGTGGCCTCGTTTGGCCGCAGACAATCCTTCGTCATTGAATAGAGGCAATTTGGCCCAGCTAAGATGTTCCAGAAAATATGTAGCAAGGTTAAAAGGCTACATAAGGTCTACAACTTCAATACCTTGTTTCGTGGTGTTATTATTATTTATGGAACTTAGCCTACCCGGCCCAAAGTTGTATCGTTGGCGGGGCCAGTGGCTTCTTGTAAGTTATTCAATATGGCGGACACTCCATCTTCAGTTCAGGATGTGGACACTCAAACAAGTATTGTGTTGGGAAAAGGAGAGGACGTTTTAGTTGATGTCACACAAGGTTCATTGTTAGAGACCGTAAAACGGTCCTGTTATGGACACAAAGGAATTTTGAAAAGACGTTATAAGGAGTTGGAAGCTCTCATGATATCACCACTTAACTACCAGGAGGTAAGCCAAAGATTAATTCAGTTAGAAGAGACGTACAAGTCATATGTTAGCAAGTACAACGAGTACTGTGAGTTGTTAAGCCCTGAAAGTGTTGCATTAGAAAGTGTCCTGAAGGAGCTTAAGTTAGAGGAGCTTAATTGGGAGGAGTTCCGTGGGCATTGTAATCAATGGATGGAGGAATGCAAGACTCTCCAGCCCCCGTCGACAGTCAGTGTGGGCCCAGGCGTGGGCATTAAAGAAACAGGCCTTGTGGAAGGAGCAGGCCTGAGGCTTGGCAATGACAGTCGACCATCAGCACCAGGTACGGGCAGTAATTTTGAGGTCCCCGTTGGTCCCAGTGTTATGCAGGATGCCGTGGTCACATCTTTAGATCAGAATGAAGATGCCAGTTCTGTTGCTTCTCGAGGTAGCAGGCACTCAGTCGTATCCACATCGTCAGTTACAAGGATGAAGGAAGCTAGGATAAAGAGTGAATTAGCTGGAATAAGTGTAGCCCAATTACAAAGGGACAACTGTTTAAGGTCAAGTGTGAAAGCGAGCGAGCTGAAGCAGAAGCTAAAATGTGGGAGGCTGAAGTACTGGCAGAGTTGGAAGATACCAATCGCATTAGGCAAGCGTACATTCAACCCAAGGTAGACGTACCATCCGTGACCGTATCTAAACCAAAGTTTTCTACAGAGCCATGGCAACCAAACGTTTATGCTCCAGAATGGAACTCTGATAACCAACAGCCCAAGTCCAAGACTACAATACCAGACAGTGTACCTCCTGCAGGCCTTGCTGAGTCTGTGGTAACTCATAATTTAGGTTCAAGCCCAGATACAAATGCTAGTTATATATTTGAAGGTATGTTGCATTCACTTAATATGCCAAAGCTTGATATTATTACGTTTGATGGTAATCCATCTTGTTATTGGAATTTTATGCATAGTTTTGAAACAAATGTTGAGGCTAGGGTAAAGGATGATAAAATGAGATTGACATATCTTATACAGTTCTGTAAAGGGAAAGCCAGAGGGAGCATAGAAGATTGTGTGCTTATTCGGTCAGGGTCTGGCTATAAAGTGGCTAAAGGTATTTTGGCTCAACAGTTTGGGCAAAATCATCAGGTTACCCAAGCCCTACTTGAGAAGGTGCTTGAGAGAGAGCAAATTTTCCTTCAAGTACAAAAATTCCGCCCTGCTTATGAAAGCCCCTCCCCAAAGTTTACAAGTCAGGGTTTTAATTACCCTTTCTTGGAACACTCACATTCTACTAATGCCTGCAAAATATTGTTCGTCTTTCTCTCTACAATTACTTTAATTAACTGGGAACAATTACTACACTTCTCCGTGGCTAAAATACTTTAACATACGATAAAGGATGCTTGTCAAAATCCGTGGCCCCTCAATCCCTACAAGTTCCAACGGAAAATGTGCGGAAAAACTTGTCTAGTAATTACTTACACAAAAAACACTTTTTGGTCCACTCTAATATAATTTTAGCTATAGTACACGACTCCACGTTACACCCCTATTCCTTCCTCCAAAACGTGCAAAGTACTTTAAATTAACAGAAATTCCAACACTCGTGTGAAAAATGTGTTGACTGGGAACTCCGATCTTACGGCGAAGAGCTCATCTCATCGTCTCCGAGAACCCACTCGAGAAGAACATACACCGGAGCTCATTTCCTCTTAGTGCTATCATACATAGCCGCTCCCGGCAAAGGAAAGGATTTTGTCATAACTAAGCACCGGGCAAGTATTGCATCTCCCACGTTTGCATGACCGCCGGACAAGTATTGCAACACCCCAGGAACTTTTCCTTGCAACCGTGGGAGATGCAGTACTTGCAAGGTGCTTAGTTATGACAAAATCCTTTCCATTGTAGGTCCCAACAACAAACGGTTTAACATTCATCAGCATTTTACCTGTACTTCAGCCAATGTTGTTTACGTTGTCGTATGTAAACGCTGTAATATACTGTATGTGGGAGAAACAAAACGTCGTCTTGCTAACCGAGTCACTGAATACCTGAGGTCAATCAAACAGAACCTCCCAGAGTTCCCTGTAGCCGCACACTTCAAACCCCGTCAACATGCTCGATCCGTGACTTGATGGTTTCGGGGTGGCCATCTCGTGTCGAGGTGCCGATCATGACCGCCTAGCTGCCGAAAACCGTCTAATCATGAAACTTGGAACCCTGTTCCCACATGGCCTGAACTTAAACTTGAACTGTTATAGCTTAGCAAATTCCTGCATTGTTTTTACATGTAGTAACGACTTAACACTGTCTGTTTTTCTAGCCGGTCTTACCATGCCCAACTTTATTATGTATCTTTTTAATCGTACGTTTGGTCGTGTCAACAATCAGTTGCAGTTTCGCCACCTGATGAAGGGTCTGAATCCGAAACGTCGTGGAACACAAACTTTTAGCACTATTTACTTCTTTTTTACCTACCTACTTCATAAGTGCTACACACTAATTTTACCTTATATATATATATATATATATTTATATATATATATATATATAAATATATATATATATATATATATATATATATATATATATATATATATATATATATATATATATACATATTATACCACCTGAAGAATCAAAAGAAGATGGTATGGTATGGCAGCCTATGAACATGACGATGCATCTCGAAATTGGTAACTTAGCCTTAAAGATAAACTAAAAAGTTGGGTTGAAAGCAGCCAGGGTTGGACAAAGCACTGTTCAAATGGTACCATGAAATGGAAGCAAAAGGCATTCTTCTATTGCATGTTGATGACCTCTTTTTTGCTTAGACCAACACTTTTATTACGAGTGTCAGATCCAAGAAATTCGAGTTACCTCAACCAGAAAAGTGATAAAACATCTCCTCTGACCAAGGGAGAAATACAAAGTCTGAAAGTAAACTGTTTGTCATACCAACACAGACACCCCTGATATGGGCTCTGATGCTCTAGAACTGAATACGTCAAAACATCATCCCACAGTGGAGCAGTTGGTAAGGACCAACCAAGCCATTCTTCAAGCAAAAAGGGTCCAGGTGGGTACTTTGTTCCCAAAGCTCGGTTCTTTAGGCCAGCTAAAGATGAAGGTCTTTTGTGATGCATTATGGGAAAACTTACCTTAAGGCATATGAAGTGCTCAAGGTCATGTTATATTTTTACCAAGACAAGAACACAAGTGTTGTTCACTGTCATGGACTTCCAATAAAATTAAAAGGAAAGAATAATCAAGTACATTGGCAATAGACGCTCTGTCAATGCACAGTACCTTGGATGAAGCCATATATTTAGTACAATGAAAACAAATCACTTCATTCGAAAATTCAATCAATGGAAGGAGATTCATTAAAAGCGATTGCGGACTACCATTCCAGAAATACAACGAATGTTGCCATCTGGAGACATACATGCCATTGAATGGATAACCACAAACTTCAGTTAGCTGAGTGTCTCACTAAAAAGAGGAGTTGATTGTGATTGGTTGATAGAATTCTTCACTACTGGAGAGTTGAAGATGACGAGCATTGAAGACAAAGATTGTAAATACTAATTATTTGACTTTGATGAACACTTACGTTTTGTGTTTCAAGTGACCTTTGAACAATTGTCGTCTCTTCCTACTCAAGATTGACCGACTGCATGGTCAAGTGGTTAGAGCATCCGACTTGCAGCCCGAAGTTCTGGGGTTCGATTCCTGGTCGGGTCATGCCAAAGACTTTAAAAATGAAACCTACTGTCATTGTGCTTGGTGCTCAGAACAAGCGATGGAGTAGGGAAAACAAGCCAGTCAGCCACAACTCGAATAAAGGCCGTGGCCGGCCCTACTTAAACCAATTGGTTAGTAACTGAGCCGTAAAACCTCATCTAACTCTCTAACTCCTACTCCAGATCTTGTTTGAACTTTAGAAACAAGGGGGAGTATATAACCTGTACATGAATCGCATATTACATTTAGGTTTGTTGTTTCTTCACCTCCCCCAACAAATCTGGTGGGTTTTAGTATTTGTGTCTGCAGACGCGTCTTAAAGGACATTAATTTGAAGTTATTGTTAATTCCCTTTAATAAACCTTTCACAAAATGCGCTTATATTTATTGCTTTCCAGTTTGCAGTAATGGACTATTTTTTTACATGTCATCAACAAATTTTACTGTCGACAGAAAATAGTAAAATATCTCGTATCATTAGTAAACCACTATTAAATTTCATCAAAAATTATAGAAATTGCAAGAGAATCAATGACAACAACTTTAACTGAAGACAGACGATTAGGCTAATCTGAAAGACCTACCCCTTTTTCTCCTGCTTTTGACACACAAACGTTAATGCTTAGGTCCGGTGACATAAAAATGATTTAGTTGGATATTTGATGTAAAAACATTCAAACCTAGAAAATAGCCACAATTGCCATCAAAATCCATCCAAAATTGACCATCTTACAGGGTAATTTGTACTAATATCATGGATAAACATGGCCAAATATGCAATTCTGTTACAACTAGAGACGGTTTGGCAAAATATGTCTAATGTTGTCCTTTGTTTTTCAACTTTCTTTTCGAGAAAAATTGTTACATTGGTATGAGATACTGAGGGATATATTTTGGTAGGTAAATTGTGTACTTGAAAACTATTAGTATCACTTACCAACTTGTCTACTATTTGACGAGTAATTCACCAATAACTAATACAGTTAGCAAAAGTGAAATAAATGTCAACTCTGTGCAACACTACGCATTAATTTTGTATAGGCAATGAGTTACTTGAGAAACTGTCAAAGTTTGAAAAGTTTATTTTGCGAAGGGTAAAAATTATTTTAACAATTTCACAGAACTTCCTTTGGAGAATCTTTCTCTTTAATGGCAATTAAAATCAGACCTTTTTGGTGGCATGCCCTCACAACTCTAAGGTAGTGATTGTCTGCCCCATCAACATACATGGTATGCTTTCACCCCCTTTTTCAGCAACGCTTAACAAATGAAAGGGAAAACTTGACAACAGTTTTCGTCAGCTGTCTGAAAAGAAAATGGCTCCATGATTAAATTACCAAGTCAGAGAGATATATACTTATGAAATATGTCTCATTGTCCCACTTATAATACCTTCCCTTCAACAACAGTTTGTTATCTTTATGCTGTTGATTGTGCACCCAGGGTTGTCACCTATTCAAATTTCATTGTGCGGTTTCAGAACATGTTTTGTTGTTATTGTGCAAGTTTTCTTTCACACATTACAAAATTGTCTGCCCCATCAACATACATGGTATTGCTGCTGCATCAGCATAGGCTGAACATGTACTAGATTCAGCGAAAAGCTATATGACGTAGATTGATGCCCACTAGTATTAAGGTTCAGTAGTAAGACCGAAGACCCACTTGAGGGTAAATGTACATTGGTTTAGAGGTAGGGTTAGGATCCGAACTAGATGCAGAATTAGCTTTCTGGATTAGGATAGAGATCAGCCTCGGATAGGGTTAGGGTTTGGGTTAGGACAAAAGTTAGGAAATCAGGATTAGGTTAAGAAATAGGATCTTCGGTCCAGTGAACCTTCCATCTATCGTACCTTCGATTTAGTGAACGTTGCCTATTTGACATGTCTAACAACTCCCTGGTAGAACTAAAGTCAAGTCTATGGACTAATTCACAATAATATTCATTGGGCATATGTACGCAAAGTGATTTCTTTGCAGCAGGATACAATAGCCAACAGATTCAGACTGAAAGCGTATATTTGACCCCAAATCAATCACATTGTATTCATGCCTAGAAATAACCTGAAATGTACATATAAGTTTAAGAACAGAACTATAACCCAAATAACTTTGTGTTGCGTTATTCATTTTAACAGCAAAAGTGTCCTTTCTATTCTAGACTGGCCGGTTTTCAATTCAATATTATCCTCCTTTCCTTCCCCTAAAGAAAATATTTCATATGATACAGCATAAGAGCACCCAAAACCAGTAGTAAAGGAGATTTGTGTTAAGATGCAGGACATACAAAAGTTCTTTAGAACTGAGTTCACTGTGTAAAAGAGTGAAAGCCCATGCACTCGGCAAAAGAGGGTGGGGTGTATATCACTCAATCTTCTGCAATGTATAAACTGTATATCTACACGAAATGTATCATGTGAAGTCCTCCTAATGAGCAATCGATACTTATAGTCACTCAAAATATTACTTTGTCTTTTCACAACACTGCCGAAAAAATGCAATCAATAGAAAAAATTTTGGAGCTTCAGGCAATCAGCTGTGGAGATTGAAAAAGTCATTAAAGGAAAACAGTATTTTTGGAGTTTCTGCCATTCATCTTTTCAAAATTTTATGATGGTCACTATGGTTCTTTTAAAACTTTGCACAGTAAGGAACAAATCACGAGTATGATATTGATACCTATATAGCTACGTCAGGATGCCAGATATATACAAATCGCTTGTCAGGCAAATTTCTTAAGACTATAGGCAGGCAGCTAGGCTATACTTGGGCTAATTGAAGTAATGACATCATACATCGTCAATTATAATTAACCATACAGTCACTCTTTATAGCCTAAGTGTACCGTCAGAATATTCTTTTCATAAACACATAATTTTACCACACTGAAACTGTAAGTATTTAGCTGCATGCAGTATTTCTACTTATGAAAGTAGCGATGACAGCTACAATTATACATACTGTACGGTGACACTACAGTAGCCTTTACTTACAACTAGGCCTACTGCACATGTAAAAGGAATATCCACATTTCAGGAGGCTGAAAAATGGAGGACTCTTATACTAATCCTTTTCTTATCTTACGATCAATAGAGAAGGTAAAAATGTTATATTGAGCTGGATGAATTGGTTAATGACATACTTTTTAAGTTACTTGTTCCAATATCCAGCAGTTACTACACCATTTGCAACTTTGCTAACAGCCAACTGTGATTCTAAATAATGGGATCTTTGAAGATTACTCTGCAAGGTGCTACTGATTTGCAGCTAGTGAGAGGTATTCATTAATTCCACTTGAATACATAAATGTCTGTGGGAACCTGATAAGCTGATGAGCCACGAGTTTCCAAGAATAGCAATAAGCTATGTGGAAATGCTTACATAACAGGATAAATATAGTAGTCTTCACCTGAATGGGTCAAGCACAGACCTTTTTCCAAATAGCAGTTACAAAGGATTGTGGGATAGAGTTTTTGTGTGCATTATTTTTGTCAGTCGCATTTTACAGTGGACAGGAATGATGCAGACCAAAACACTATCCCACAATCCTTTGTAATTTCTATTTGGAAAAGGGTCTTTTCATGTGAATGTTTATTTACATGTAGTCTAACATTCAGCTGGCAGTCAAATATTTCCTAAGCATTCACTTAGCCATCATTAAGCATTCACCTACCATTAAAATTAAGTGGTTGGGGCCATAGGTGCTTACAAAATAGCTTAAATGCTCTATATAAGCATTCACATTGTTGTGAATGCCTGACAAATGCTTATTGAGCACTCCAGTAAGGTATCGAGAGAGTGTGATGCCATCAAAACCAAATTCCAAGAAACCATCAAGGACGGCTACATACCGGCTGATATTGGGTGGAGAACATACTATATCATAACCCATCTTGATGGCCACAAAGGCAATACTTCAGCTATTTTCCCATACTTGCTGTCTTGTACCCCAAAATGTATGTCAATGTTGCTAGTACATGGGCAGATTCATAATTCGTGAATTTTTAATCAAATGGCATGCACAGCATTGATCTTTGCCTAAAGTATTGGTCTCACTAAAATTGATTTATTTGTTTGCTTTCATTCTCGCGTTCCCCATTACACATCGTTTGCCTTAGGCCCAACAGATATTATCTCTGCCATGAATTCCAATAACACTGATTTGAAGATTAGCAAAATTGACACAAACTACTTTCAGAGCGATGCAGTACGTTGAAACCCATCTTGATGGGGTAGGTAACTAGGCTAACCAATGGAAACAAAATCCCTATAAGTTAACATAGACATTTCTTAGTCTTAATCCTTTTGAGTATCTGAAGTGCACTGCATTCTTCTTCATCTGCATGTCCTGGCAGTTAGCTAAATGATGTCATTTTGCTTTCTTACTCTGAGTAGTTTTGATGTCAAGTTCCTCTCGACATGGTCCTGCTACTGTTTTATAGGTCAGGATCCATTCGAGTACATGTTGGATGCACAATGTTTAATGTAGGCATCTCTGCAATCAATTCTGGAATGTACAATTATGCCTTGATATTCTATATACCAAACTACACCCAGGTAATTCAAATGTCACACATGTTACATAAATTTGTAGAGCTCAGATCTAGAATGTTTATCAGGGTAGCAAATGACGAAAATATATAACAGCCATATCAGTCAGAGTTCGTTATAGATGAGGGCATGTAATATCATATCCACATGAGCCAATAACAAGGCTGTCAGTTAAATGCTTCAAGAAGATTTTGGTAAGCAGGTATCAGGTGTACAAAGAATTATGGTATTACGTTCAATTTAACATACAATAGCCATACGTAGATGTAAGGTAAGGCTGAGCATTTCTACTTGCGCAATCATAGAGCAAAGGTTAGTTATTTGGAAGGAGATAACACATAATTTTTTTTTTAATACTGGTTACAAGGACCTTGTTACATTAAAATTCACCAATGGGTGATTGATGATTAAGGTGAATTGTACTTTCTGCCTTTTGTTCGATGCTTTTAATTAAATATGATTTGGGCCTCCCAAGCAACATTATTTGTATTTAATAACTAGTATAGTTAATATCTGTTTTGTTGTGTAGGATGGTGCTGCTAGAGTTCAGAATAATTTTGCAGTGGTGTAAAACTATATGGCTCGTGATAGTGAAACGAAATCAGTAAATTTTGATCCTATACCTTTTAACGAGAGACCTTATGCAAACTAGAAGCGAAACCTTTACAAGTGCGAATGGCCGGAATGCTGTTTTTTTTTTTGCAGCAAGATTGTAGTAAAGAAAACTTAAGACCTTGTACTCGTAAAAAATGATCTATGGTTACAGAGAGGAGCAGAGCTTTGTGTTAAGTGTGTATGTGTATTTGTGTGCGTGTGGGGAGGGGGGCTTGAAGTAAATGACGTTGTAAAAAAGTGAAAATCTGTGGAGATGGTTTTCATGATAGCCCCATATGGAACCTCTCAAGATTTTTGACCTTGGTCACACGTACATAGAGTGGCAGGCAATTCCAAGTGAGCAGCAATTCTCGCCCGGGATAGTATACAAAAGTACAACAGATCAGTTCTGGCTCGAATCTCTCTCCCCTCTGATGGAAGAAGTTAAAGGAATGATGGGAGAGGTCCCAGTATACCTATTTTTGATACTGATGCTCTGGACCCAGTATTGACTCCAGGAACAGGTAAACTAGAATAGACATTAATAAGAGTGAAATAATGGGTTTTGTAGGTCTTGAGGTACTAAGCCCAGTCTTGAGAGCAGGCCGAACTCAAGCCTGACTTTTTTGAGGGAAGTCACATCCATGGCTTTGTCAGCTACTGCCTCACTCCCATACTCTTTGTCCTAAAAACTATTTTGCCAAGATTTCTTCTAGGAATTCCATGCACAGTTGGTTGTTAAACATAAAATGATACCCAATGTCCTAAAAACCCTTTCAAAAAAAAATTTCTCCTTACAAGATTTACTTTCCGAATACAGATGTTGGAGAGTGTTTCTTAACAAGTCTGTGTTACGGTATTGAGAACCCTGCCGGTATGGAAAGTCTAGACAAATTGAAAACATTGCCTGGGGATCGTGGAATTTGACAAGTAAAAATGTGAACATGACACGAAAGGAGTGTTTGAAAAGCTAAAGGGTAAAATGACACAATTCAAACAATTTTATCCGTAATTATATAACATTACGTAGTACTAGGTATGTATTCAATGTGCTCACAGACTGTGGGTAAACTACATGAAAGCTTCGGCAAACAGTTGGTTTATGGTGCGCTCAGATTCAATGCATCTTATTTGGCAAAGGTAAAAATGAGGGTATTCCTTTGTTCACCTTGTTGAAAAGAGAAACTTTTTTGTACATGAGAAATTGATCCCACAGAAAGCAAGGTCATGCTGTCTAAAAATAATATTTTAGTTTAAAATCTGTCTGGTCATAAGAGCTCACGCTTAGGCTGTTCCAAATCTGTATCCACTCCCTCATCAGAGATTTTTATTGACCTAATTAAGGGCTCTATGAAAAATACATAATTTTCAAAGGGTCAGAGCACATACATGTGTGCTGAATATTGTAGTGAAGATAGCTGGTGACATTCATATGGCAGCCTAACTCTTCTTTGACCATTCGTTTGTGTCCTGTTTTAGTTTTCAAATGTTATATTGGTTGCAGGCATGGCTAAATATTAAATAGAAAACAATTGCCTACTCTATTCAAGTCTGGGAGAAATTCTAATGCTGGGAAGGTTCTGTGATTACCTGCTCAGTGTTCATTTTACTTAAAGAGTAATCTCAAAGCGAGAGAAAATGTTCTCTTCTCATGAAGGGTGTCAAGTTTGCACAATTACTTTTATATGTTCATGGACAACAAAGACTACTTTTCCGCCTCTAGTTTTTAAAATTCTCCAAACACAGTGCCAAAAATTTTGCGATATGGAGCCTCCGAGTCTCCCAAGTTTTTGATGGTTCATTGTTAAAACCGTTCTCACAATTTGGCAGATTTATTAAGGTATACATAGTAGGGCTCAGTGTATCACTCTATTTCCAGTTTTAGGACTTCACCTGAGTAATCTGTTATCAAATTTAAGTGACTGGTTGCATGTTATGTTAGCCATAGTCACGTTCATGTTCAATTTATGTTTCTTCTTGACAAATACCATTCAAGCTCTCTTTTCATACCCATGTACTCATTATCCTCAGTATCAGGTTTTCCTATGTTTTACTAAAAGTTATAGTTGATGTCAAGTTTCAGTAAATTGATGCAGCAAGCCTTAAATGAGAGTGACACACTTATAGGGATATTCCAGTGGTTCCTTGCAAGGGTCTAATGTGAAACAGACAAGAATTCCAGTTTATGCCTCTTAAACCAGGCGACAATAGTCTTTTGTTGACTCGAGATATCTCATATTAAAGAATACCTACTTTTGTCCAAAAATACCTCCATTTCTCATCAAGGTCACAGAATGTTATGTCAAATGGGCACATTGCCTCAGATTCTTTTTTTTTTTGTTTTTTGTATAATTGAATGTCTTGTTTGCCCTTGCAATTCGGTACTGCAGTTGGAATTTTTGAATATCTTTCCATGTAGACTAAGCATAAATCTTCAACATATGTAGGGCATAGCAAACAAAGTTGCCAAGTGTACCCTGGAGCTGCATCAATATTGTAAAGAAATTCAGTAATATGTCAAATTAATCTGCCTCTATGACATCACAGTTTCCCCATAACGCATTTCATGTTGAGAAAAAATGCATTCCATTGAAAATTAGTATTTTTCAAACGCTACAAGCGATTCAGATGCAGTTTTCACCTCCTAAAAGTTTTTTTTTTTTGCATTTTTTTATGTCATTGCATTTCATCTCTGGCAAATCTCTTTAACTGCCTTTTTGTCCACGTAGTAGCATATCCGTTCTTACCTAACAGCAACGGAAGAGGAGTCATTAAGGAGAAGCTTTTTCTGAACAAAAACAGCTGAAGTAAAACCAGGACAGCAATGAAGTGAAAAACAGAAGGGAGATAAAGGGAGGAGAGAAGGTAAGTAATAGACAAAAACAGAAAATGAAAAGAAAAAAAAAGGAAATCATTAGAAATGACGGGGGAAAGAGAAGGAAAGGTGTGATAGTGGAGGGAGATGGAGATGGTTAAAGTAGAAAGGAAAGCAATTTCACCATCTATAGGAGAGGGCAAAAAACACACTTGTAAAACACATTTTCCCACATGTTAAGATAGACAGGTATAGTCGTAAAACGAATAATGGGGTGATTTGAGATCGAAACAACACTACATTTAAGATGTGGGTTTATATTCCTAAATTTTGTACCCTGTATTCTGTAGTAGAGCCATATCCCGCTCATATTTAGTTAGAATATTATTTTCACGCAAAAATACATGTGCCTCCCTGCACAGTTGTACACCATGCAAAACAAAACCTTAATATTGACCAAACAGTACTGGAACTGTCACCTATTATCGATACCTTTTCATAGTGCATATTATAAAAAAGAACATGTACATCATGGCAAGGGAAATTTTTTTTAATGAGAGGATATATATCTCCACAATACAGCAATCTAGCGAATGTATCTCTAATATTTCTTATAAGCTGGGTTTTTATGTTTACCAACACATTTGGCGACACAAGAGGTCGAAAAGTTGTGAAAATCAGGAGATGTCAAAGTTCCTTTGATAGGTTGAATACTTTTTCTAATAACTTTAAAATATGGCATGAACAATCATTCAGCAATTTGAGCTTTGGAAACGTTTGTATGTATTGGTTTCACTTCATAGTAAGCACTATAACTTAGTGTAGTTTGAAAAAAATAAACTCTTGTCCTTTTTTATACTTGATCCCATTTTACTCTTACTGTACATCGACGTGCATATGAGTGTTTTACTGTTAAATTGGATAGAAGATTTTTTCCTTTTCTTCACCATAATTTGCTTTAAAATCTTGCACACTTATTTAACAGTGACCCATGCATCATACATATACTCTAGGATGAGCTAATTTGCTTGAAAAGGTTGTTACGTTTGACCAGTTTTATTGACCAATGAGTGTTATTTCAAATTTTCACTTCCCCCAGAGGTACGAAAGGTCCCATGGTCGCACAATATACAGTAACTAACATGCGAGATGTACAAATAGTATTCAGAAAGTGAACAAGTGCATAGGAGTGTGTTAAGTAGTTACTGTCAAATTTGCAAGCACTACAAGGTGCCCTGCCTGGAAGGAAGTTCATTCCATCAAATCCATTTAACATCAATTTAAGAATTGGCATTAAAGTAGGAATGATGAGCCCTCTGGAGAGACCCACACATTTTGTTTTCTGACCGCTACTGGCCAAGTGAACGGGGGAGGGATTACTGTTTAACAAAGTCAGTTTCCCTTCAGAAGATAACATCTCAGACTGGCAAGATGTTAAAAACTTAAAGCTGAAATTTAAAGCACGAAGCATACATTTTATATTAACTTAATCAGAATGCCCGATCCTCCTTCCCCCGTAAGGATGGAAAAGGATAACAATTACCAAGTAATGCTGAAAACTTGTAAGGAGTAAATTTGAGTCATGTCATATTATTATTTATTTTGATTGTTAAGAACTACAGAGTTGAGAACTGTATCCTAAGAATATTGTATTCGAGGCTAACTCAAGTTTTGGGAGTAGGGTCCTGGATTAGACTTTACCTTCAATAGACTTGCAAACCAACTTACAGCTTAAGTTTTGAAGAGAGCTGAACTTGAGATATGACTTGAAGAAATATGATGAAATTACACTACAACGACTAAAAATGTGTAGATATTTGTAATTGAAGTTGTGGTAGTGCAAAGTGAGTACAATGACCAGAGCATCTGCCACGACAACATGGAGTGAAGCTACTGCACTTTATATATCTCCAAAGGTTTTCTACAGTGTCAAAACTAAACAAAACAAAAAAAGAAACCTCAAGAACATCTTAAGGTGAGGAACACACCTCTCTGCTGGCATACCTGATGTCATGCCTGCTTTCTCTGTGCTAACTTTAGATACGTATATGTCCACGGGCGTTAGAAAGTGACATATAATCCCACCCAACAAAAGCCAAATTTTGTGGGGTCAGA